>JASAOG010000092.1:655000-1255000 GCA_030265305.1 Biomphalaria pfeifferi | reverse complement strand
GATCAAGGGACTGTGTTTATGTATAATATAGATATGGTCTAGAGTCTAGACTAGACTGAGAAGCAGAGTTTAGTAGAGATAGTGATAGTAAATCATTGTATAGTTAGTTAATAGTTTTAGTACTCGAAGAGACTAGATGAGTTAAGAGTAATATTAATTCTAGATCTAATGTCAAGCAGCCTTAATCTAGTCTAGTCTCAAATATATACTAAATAAACTTTAGTATACTAAAACTAAATATCTTGTAAAATAGATCTAGATGTTGTATCATCATGTAATGTAGATCTAGATTTAAATTTATTTTGTTTTCATTTCAGGAACATCAGATGAACTAATTACAGAAGGTGCCAGAGCATCAGTAGTTGAATTTATTGATTGTGCAAAGAGTGTTTCAAATAGTGTTAGTACTTGTCACAAAGATCTTCATGGCTCTGTATCTAAGCTAGGAAAAACAATTGACAGAGTAAGTACTTTAGTTTATAGATATACTATACTTAACATTTTAAAGTCATAATCGTGCTGAAGTTAAATTTTTTTATCACATTTTCAATGAAGTGTTAAGATTATAGGCTAACACTATGAAGTTAAATTAATATTTGCTGCAATCTTTCTTCAGAATTTTACATCTGACTTTTCCTCTGTTATCACTGAGGGTGCTTTTGATGGTGAATGGCGGCAGACACTGTTGAATGAAGTCATTTGTGAACATTTCCTGAGACAGGGCATGCTTGATATTGCTGAAAGTCTAAATGAGGTCTCTAAAATGTTTACTTTATATACTTTTAACATTAGCTAGTAGTACTTATACACTGTGATAATTAGTTACTTACATTAATTTTTTATGTATTAAATTTGAAATGGAATCATGGCATTATCTATTGTCATAAATGGCAGTTACTTTGATAACATTTTAAGGACATTGATGTTTAATTCAAATCATTGCAGGATGCCAGCTTAGAACTGTCTCAAGAAAGAAAAGAGCCATTTTTAGAGTTGCATCGAATACTTGAAGCCTTGCGACAACATATCTTAGAACCAGCATTAGAGTGAGTTACACATTCCTTCATCTTCACCATTCACCTATTCCTTCTAAAGTCTATTGGAACAATAGGGCACCACACAAGATCTTTTGACTGTCTTTCTCCATTCCTTTCTGTTTTTTGCTTTGGATCAAATCTTTTTCAATGGCAGGCCCATCCATTCTTTTATGTTGTCTTCCTATTGCTTTCTCTTCTTTTTCAAGGTACTTTTCCCTGAAGGAAGATCTTTGCACACCCTGGGGACCTTGTGAAATTATTTAGTTTAAAAATATTTGAGAGACTTCTTTTTTTAAAAAAAATAATGAACTTTTATTTATAAATATATATTGACCCAACTTGAAATGAAATGATCTTGTAGTTACAAAATGAAATGATATTGAGACAAAATCTAACTCATACCAAAAACACATACTTTCTGTCTCAAGTCTCTTGCCTAGTCTTCCATTCAACTCTCACTCACATTGACATCAATTACGACAGACCATGTAATGGTTTATCAGAAATACCATCATTCTAAAGCAGCAGCTGACGTTTCCTCTTTGTTACCTTAGTTAAAAACATTTGTAGCTAGTATTTAAGGATTATCTATATTGAAAAGCATTAGAAAAATACATGATATTTTATTTTCCATATAGGCATGGCAGAAATGTTTAAACAAGGTTATTAATATTTAAATTAATGTTATTTATTTTGTTTTGTTTCTGTTGAAATAGAAATATTCTTTTTTTTTCCTCAGCTGGGCAGAAAGAAACAGAGATGAACTGAATAGAAAAAAGTCACCTTTGGAATTCAAACTACACAGATTGAGATTCATTGAGCTTATAAAACATGGATCTATGAAACAGATAGAAGTGTTGCAGTATGCTAAAAAACTTGCACCATTTGCAGAACTACACACCAAAGGTTAGTTGGTTTTATTTGTTCAGGATATTGTTCATATTTATTTGTGGGATTGTTTTATTTGTAATAGGTTTAGCTCTTGTGTTTAATTGTCATTTAAAGTGATTGTGACATAATTGAAACAAATATGTATTTTTCTGACAGATATGCAGCTGTTGATGGGATCTCTGCTATATCTTAACAATGGAATTGAAAATTCAACATATTCATTTTTGTTTGAAGACTCAAGCTGGATAGAAATCTGTGATATTTTTACCAGAGATGCCTGTGGCCTACTTGGTTTATCAGTTGAAAGTCCTCTTAGTGTTGGGTTAGTGGGCTTTTACTGTTTTCAGTATCTTATTTTCTTTTTCCATATAATATATATTTTGCATGTGTGTGTAATTTGTTTGTGGTTTCTGTTAAGCTTTTATATAACTGAATATTTTCTGCTTATAGGATAAATGCTGGTTGTAAAGCTCTGCCTCCATTGTTATCTATTCGTCAAGTCATGCAGTCCAGACAAGTTGCTGGTGTATGGAGTAGTAAAGAAGAACTACCGGTAAATAGATTTTATTGGTGTAAATATTTTATTGGCAATGAACCTTTCATTGTAATTCAAGTTGTCAACGTAACTATGTTAGACAAACAATAGTGACAGTGGGGCAATTTGCTAACATTAATCTTCAATCTGCCTAACATTTTAATGTTACTCCACCCTCTAAATATATTTTTTTCTGAAATAAAGATCCCACGGCGTTATTTTATCAATTATTTTAATTAAGAATGAAGTTTGTTTAAAAGTCTTCATATGTAATATTGGACAAATTTAACAACCTGATGGAAAATTACAAAATATCCTTATGATGTCTAATCTAACAACCAGCTGTCCGTGAATACAAATTTAGAAACCTTTTAATGCTGCTTGCTATATAAAAGCTATATACTATTATTATTATTGTAACACATGTACCGGAAGCTCAAAATTGGAACCAGTGAAATCTGCCCATGTGGAGTATCGCCAGAGAATGCAGACCACGTCCTCCAAAACTGCTCTCTGTACCAAGAGGCCCATATAAGACATTGGCCCCAAATCACCCCAATAGAAAGGAAACTATATGGAGAGCTCCCTGACTTGGAAACCACTGCGCAGTTCATCTCATGTATTGGTCTACTCATCTGAACACCCCAACATAACAATGAGAATGAAGAAGAATTATTAAGTTTAGGAGTACTGTTAATGAGATTTGAAAGCTAATTTCTTGGTTAAAGCATAAATTGTTTTTGCTTTATTTTTTTGAAAGGTTGAAATAGATCTGGGACAAGATTACAGATTTCACTCCATATTTGCTTGTCCCATTCTAAGACAGCAGAGCACAGAGCAGAACCCACCTATGAGACTTACCTGTGGTCATGTGATATCCAAAGATGCCTTGCATAAGCTTGTTGTAGGCAACACAAACAGGTAAGGAGTTATCAGCATAATTTACTTGACACATTTTTAAAATAATTTTTTTTTTATTTACTTTTAATCGTCCACAATTTTTAAATTTATTCTTTTAGATTCAAATGTCCCTACTGTCCAGTGGAAATGACTACTGCAGAAACTAAACAGATTTATTTTTAAGTAGCATTTACAAGGAAATGGTATCATTACGTGAGAATTTCTGAAGTATGTGAAGTATGTCACCTTCACCGTAATTGACTTCAATTCACTGCCTTAGTGATGCTCACCATTTTGTTCTGTTTGTTAGTCAATGAATCTCAGATGAATTTTGTTGATTTTTATCTTGATGTTTAGATTTTATAAATAAGTAATGAAATCTTTAGAAAAAAATGGGGGAAAAAATAATATTGTTAAAATAGATAAATAGAAGAATTAGGATAGATCCTTATGTAATATTTCTCAGTATTGTTTTTTTTTTTTTTTCTTGTGTAATTTCGGTCACATAAGAAAAAAAGAGTATGTTAATAATTATTTTTATAATTTTGTATAAACTGTTGTTATTATGTAGAGCATTTTAAATTACATTTTGTGTTTTGTTTTTTTTTTTCATCCCAAAAAAATAAATCTGAGTGTACATTTTGATTGCAAAAGACAATTGATCATGTAACATATGTTCATCCCATAAAATAACAAGAACTTTTATCTTTTTTTTGTTCCATACTTTTTTTTTAAATTTAGATTACCATACTAGAATATCGGTCCATTGTTTTGTTATATAGTTTTAATTGCCAGTTTGCCTTTAATCATTGTCATTATAGTTTTCAAAATGCCACTTGGTAAAACACTTTCAATCTTATCATCTCACTTATGGCTTTAAAAAAAAAAATGTCAAGTTTTCTTTTTATGTGCATCATTGTTGTAAATGATATTACAGTTCTAAAGCCAGTTGTACACAGGGCCTAATGTTGTGGTAAGAATAGTAAGTTACAAAGAATTGTGTTTATTTGCTAATATCTGAGATTTTTTTTTTACCTTATATGGAGTACATTATTTGAGTGTTGGCTCATATTTCATTGTTTTGCACAAATTTCTTTTGATTGTCCACGACACATGAGATTATCATTGTTTAGTGTGAACATTAAAATAAAAAAAATGTACAAGATCTAATTGTGTTGTGCATCAATTCATTATCTCAGCCAATTCTTTTTTGCTGTCAAGCACTGTTATTTTTATTTAGTGCCTCATTTTGCAAAACCTGATTTAAAAATGTTTTTTTTTTTTAGCAATAGTAGTATCATATTAGGCTTCAAAATTTTGAAAAGTCTAGTTAAACTAATTTGAAGGGTATTACATTATAGATAATTGCATTAACATTTTTTTAAAATTCCATTTGTATAATAATTTATTTTGTGATTGTTTCATTGAAAAACAATTAAGGTGATAACTTAATTTATTGCACTGTGTTTATGTTCTGTTATTGATGAAAGTAAAATATGCTTAAAGCAAAAATATAAATATTCGTCTGAAGGTTTAATGTTAATAAAAATATATATATATATATAAATGTTATGGGTATTTGTATATTATTGTGCTATTTTTAAACTTGTGGGAAAATTTTGGCTTCTAAATTTAGTGATTAAATTATTATAAAGTTGATCACACTTCTTTGTAATTGCATTTACAGATTATTAGTGTGCCATCTTGTGAGTTACCCCCCCCCCCCCCCCCCCCCCCCCCCAATGTAATGTTCATTAATTGAACACTGTAAAACTGCTTAAGCGGATGGTCAAAACAGAAACATTCTGCTGTGATCACTAGAGATTGAACAGAATAGGAGCATTCCATTAGTGTTTTTTTTTAAGAGGTGATAATAAGTGCAATGCTTATAAACATTTCTGATCTGTAATGTGTACACACCTTCACTTGCTATTCACTTATGTTTATTGGTTAAGCTATTATTGTAAGTAAAATTAATCCTAGCATGTATGTTTTGGTATTTGTTTCGTATGTACAATGGAATACAGTTCTTCCAATGTTTCATTTTTTATACAGTATTTTTCAGTAATATGTTTCTGGCAGCCTTTTCATTAATGTAGTTAATTTTACACATTTTTTTTTCTTTATGTTTTATTGTATAAAAAAAAAAACTCTTAAAAAAAAGATCCCTCACCCTTCTTAAGTGCAGTTAAAATATATAAGTTCTGCACAAGTCATAATTAATTTTGAATGTGTTTATAATTAAGTACTTTGTAATAATTACTTTGTATACATGTCATATTAATTGTAAATAGATGTATTATAAAGCAGAATATTTTGGCTATTTCATGAAATGTTTTGATATTGTGAAGCATGGAGATATGAATTACAAAAAAAAAACCAAAACAACTAGGTTAAAACAAATACATTTGTTCACTTTTCAATGAATGGCATTTAAAAAGTACAGACACAGGTTACAAAGCTGTTTATTATACTGACCAAGTTCAAATAGATATATATCTTACAACAGGCAACTGTGGCTACTATGGTAAATCTATATTGAAAGTTACATATACAAGTTGACTTTATAAAAATGAACCATCAAATTGGCATTAACTAAGCATATTAAACATAAGATTTAGATTAAATCTATTTCAAAAATATTACTAGCAACATGTGTATCTTCAAACAAGATTTTTCTTAGAAAATTTCCTTGATATTAAACTGTTTATACTCAGTAATGCAACAGTCCAAGACAAATTATCTACAATACTGTCTTGTCTAAACTGGTATAGCAATATACATTACTACCACAAATAAATCACCCACTGCTAAACAAAGTTTGGGATTAGGTCTGAATTATTTAATCACAACTACTATACTTTAATAGGGGCGATCAGAAAGTGTAAAAGTTTTAAAATGATTGCACTGTTAGATATGAAAAGGTAGAAAATGACTAATACTGAAAATGCAGCTTAACCAATGTTTGACAATAAACCCTGTAAATAATGAATCTGAATGTTAATATAAATGCAAGCAAGTGGTGATGTTAAATAATAACAAAAAAATGCATATTACTGTTAAAACTTCAAATTAGTTTTGTAAGCCTTTATCTATTAGATATACAGTCAAACATTGATTAATTAAACATAAACTGAAATATCTTTTTTGAAGTTACTAAAGCTCCACCAAATTACAATTGTGAAGAGGCTAGAAATCTGGTAAATTTAAATATTTGCTATTTCAAATTATTGATACAGAAACCTACTCTTTGAAGTTCCAGACAAATGGTTTGGTCTGACCAACTTAACTGTATTTCCAGCATTTAATTAAAGAGTGATGATAGGATTTTATAATGTTATGTACACAATCTAACCAGGTTGAGTGGGGATACCATGCTTTAAGTGGGAGATCGCTTTAGAATAATTCAGAGAAATTCAGACATTTGTTTTAAAAAGTTAAACCATAAACCTGTCAAAGGTAAATAAAAAATTCCATTGCAGCCTGGCCTGCACATAATGCCGTAGTTTAATTACAATTTATATTTAACCTCTACTACGATTTTGAGAGATTTATTTTGGTTGCCAAACGGATAAAACATTTAGGCTGCCTATAAACGATATAACAAAAAATTAATTATTTCAAACATCTGATATATCAAAACAATAAAAACACTAAATTTGACAGCCTAGTTTAGTTTCAACTTTCCAAGGTTTGACTGGATGTTTATATTGCAATACAATGATCAAATGAGTTTTAGTCAGCAGTTAGTGGATTAGGTTACCAGTTTTTAAAAAAGTAAAGTTTATATCTTTAAATACCAAACACTTATGAAGTATGGAACACAGTGCCACCAGAGAAATTAAGAAAAAAAAATGCCCAGATCAATAGTTATAATAATATACAACAAAGTGTAATAAATTATGTTTAAAACATTTTTTTTTTAAAGTCAAAAAAAAAATATAAATGATACAATATATGAACAAAAAGCTTATATCTGGACTGTGTTGAAATAGTTTGTACTATGTTTACAAACATACAAGCAAAGTATGTACTGAAAAATAAATCACAATATAAATAAAAGAAACATAAACAACAATGTGTAAAAAGACCAAGCCACTTTCAAATGTGATTAAAAAGGTTGGCAAATGTTGAGAAAAATAATGGCACAATTTAAAATAAATTGACAGCCTTAATTAAAAAAAATAAAGAATTAAATGAGTACCCATACATTTAAGAAAACATATACACTTAATAATTTTGAACTTCAAAATTAAATAATGAAGAGTATTGAATGATAATTCTATTGCAGTGTTTCCCAAACTGTGTTCCGCAGAACCCTAGTGTTCCACGAGGCCTGATTAGGTGTTCCACAAACTACTGCACTAGAGGAAAATTTAATAAGCAAAGGAAAAAGTTTGGGAAACACTGTTCTATTGCATATGCCCTTGGAGAAAGAAAAAAAAAGCCTTATTTTGTTAATGCCGTAGAATCATATAAATCTCTAATATGCGAAAAATTAAATATATAATTACTGACTAAACAAATTTACTTGTCAGGCTTGAAGCTTAGACAATCAGAAATTTTTTATTTAAAATGTGAAGAACATAATTGTGGAAAAAGTACATTTAAATTTTCTAAATGTTTATTTTTTGTATATAAGTTGAATAGTTTTAAAGGAGTGCATTTACAAGAAAGTTTCGAATAAAAGAAAACCTTTTAATACTTGATATATTTTTAAAAATTTGTTGATAAATTTTGCAGTAAAACATCAATACAACTCAGATGGTATACAACATAACCTCCAGACAAAACAAATTTGGTGTTGTTATTGTCATTAGATAATAAATACTAGTAATAAATCAAGTCAGTGAATTGAAATCTGAGCAGCTCCTACAAGATGGGCTACTGTTTGGGAAGTTACATTTTCAATTTCCAGTTCCCTATACTAGCTATAATAGGTCTGCACATTTCTTTTTTGAAACTATCAAGAGTGTTGCTGAATTCTATGAATGGTCAAACAAATCTACTTGACTAATGAGGAGCGAGGAAATAGTTAAACGTTGTCAGTGTCTCATTTTTTAAAGATGGTAGACTAGTCCAGCAAAATAATCTATGCTTCTTTTTTAACAAATAACTAATCATGAAACTAAATTAACTGTGGTTATCACAAATGTTTTCAGAGAATGTCTTTTTAAAAAGTAGGTTACAGCCAGCAACTGATATGTACAAGAAGAATAATTCATATACATTTTTCTATTTTCTCTTTATAGGTAAGGTATTGTTATGTGTATATAGAGACCTGTGTTCTATAGATGTTTTACTGAATACATATTTTAATATACACAAGTTTCATATATGCAGTATAAACATGCAGTCTAGAAATTATTGCAATACCCTTAATTTAATTTGGTATAACAAACTGTCGCAAATATATGTGCCTATATAAAATATATATAAGTATAGTTACATTCGACAAAAAAAAAAATCTGAATACTAAAATGTGTACAAAAGCAGCAGTGTCAGTAAATAAAAAACTAATTTATTTGTGGCTTGGAAGCTGAAGTTAACTTAGTCTATTGAACAGAGAGATCTAAATAAAAGATCTGGTGCTATCACTGTCTCAAAACAGAAATAGAAAAATGGCTTAACTATCAGTTGATATGCTCATTGTCAGGGCTAAAAGTGCAATTGCTGTTGACACTATGTAAACTGAGAGAGCTTTCTGAATTGTCTTCCTCTGAATCTCCGTCATCATGAATGTGAACCACCTTGAGGGGAGGCTCTGGCCAAGAAACGGCTTGCTCTGTGCTTTTTTCTCTGGGCCTCTTGCTGGCAAGTGCATCACATCCAGCATCGGAAGAGGATCGGCTACGAAAGACAATCGGCATGGAATCTACGTCATTTACTGAATAATGATCAACTGTAGCCTCATGGGGCATCTACAGGGAAAAAAACCAACAAACTTGATGACTAATAGTGCCAGAAATACTATTTTATTAAATAATTTAATAAAAATTTTAATAAATTGAAAACTATCTGAAAGGTTGGCAATGCTACGCTGAGAAAGACTTGTTTGATTGTATGTGGAGGTTTTCATTAGTTTGATTACATGTGGAGGTTAGGATTATTTTGGTGAATATTTAATATTCCAATTTAATAGGTACCTAACATCTATGTAGTGTGAGCAAAATTAATATACAGTAATCTACTATAACTTTCTTGTGACCATTGTAACAAAAAATGCTAAATAAAAAAAAAATGTATAACTTTACTCCTCTATCCCATTCAGTGCAATCTGGTACAATCTCTTTTGTGGATATGTGTGGGGAAAGGGTGTCTTAGAGAAGGTTTCCAAGCTGCCTTTAGAAGTTCAGCAAAAATGAGTCAACTTGGGTCTCAACAATTAAAAAATAATTGCATATTAAATTCCCTTCAGTTAGGTAGCCAAGTAATTTACACAACACAACCACCATATCTGTAGTCTTGAGGGAAACATTTTTTTTTAGGACAATTAAAGTATGAACCTAATTCACTTTTTTTTTCTGTGTGTTGGCTACTAACTTGTTATCTGGAACAGTAGAAGGAAACAGAAAAAAAGGATTTATATATATATATAACATGAACAGAAGGAGAGCAAGCTAAAGAAAGAATGGAAAAACAGAATGTCAAAGTTTCAGATACCAAGAATGATGAGAATGGAAGAAGCTAGATTATCAAACCATATGTGGCATTCAGAATGTTGAAGAATCTACAGAACTATTGAAGAGATGACAAATCTTCTAGAAAATACCTGCACTAATTTTATCTGATATAGTTGTGAATGAAAAGAACAAGATAAGCCATTGGAGCAAACAATAAAGATGTCACTGTCCCCATAACTAGGAGGTGACTCTTCAAAGTGGGAGTCACATCATCAGGGTCACCAACTACAGACTCTGACAAAGCTCTAAAAAAACCTTAACTGGATGATAATCCAGGTTCCAACTGCTTAGCAAACATAAGAAAAAAAACAAGGTTACAAAGACAGTTTGTGTGGAAACAAAAACTTAAAATCAGCCCCCAAAGCAGGTTTCAATATTTTCAGAAGAATATTGGTATTAAATTCTATCAGAAGTGGTCTACCCAGGCAGGTATCAACATTTTCAGAAAGAATATCATAATGAAATTCTATCAAAGGCAAATGACAGAGAAGAATGGAGAAATAAGGTTGACAGATCTTGTGTGGTGCCCCAAAGGTCCAGCAGACCAAGGGATAGGTGAACTTGAATGTGAAGTTAAATGTGAACCTGGCCTAACTGATGTCTTATAATGAGTATCTAATTGATCTAATTGTTTTGTAAATGGTCAATCTCTTATTCAAAGCCTCAAGAAAAAAACATTTCCGTAAAAAAAAAATCCTCTAGTTTTGTGTTCTAAGACAATAATAGCACTTTGCAGTTCATGCGATAATATGAAAAACTACTTATTAATGGTTGTTTTAAATTATGTCCAACTTATTTGCTTAGTAAATAGATTTTTTCTCATAAAAAAAAAAAAGTTAACATTTTTTTGTAAATAGTATTTAGTATGACAGAACTTACATAACTTAGCAATAAAATTGTAAAAAAAAAATATTTCTTGACCAAAAATCTAAAACCATTTAGTTAAAAAAGTGGTAAACAGAAATCTCCCTTACTAAAAAGCCTCCAAATGGTGTATTTTTATGAAAAGACTGCTTGCATAATTGATTTAAAAAATTAGATTTTTCAATTTCCGAAAAGAAAAAAGTAGCCATTGCATCAGAACTTTGAATGATCTAAAATATCATGATGTCCAATTTTCATTTTCTCTTCCGGTTTCTGAGATCTAAACGGGACGGATGGACAGACAGGCCACACAAAACTAATTGCGTCTTTTCCCTTTTCGGGGGCCGCTAAAAATGGTTGAAAAGCTGGAAGAGTGGATAGTGATAAACAAATCAGCTACTACATAAGTCAAGCAGCACTTAAGAGATATAGTAAAACCAGATAAAAATCCTCATCCCCAGAGTATAAAATTGCCAAATTAGCTTGAGAAAAATTAAATTAAAATGCTCAAATGACCAATTTATTTCAATTGAAATACAAGAAAAACATATCCTTGATGTAAATACTCAATACTCTTATTCAATTTTTACTTAAGTTCTTTGGTTGAAAAATGTTTAAAAAATAGATTGTATTGCTCCACTGTCTATTGTAATTTAAATATTGTTAAGCAGTGGTATGATTTTAGTCTTGACCAAAAATAAAACATACCAACATAGCAGGAGCCCTGAACATGTAACAAAATGGGTAGTGAAGAAGATTGAGAATAGATGCTGCATAGATGTCAGCATATCTTCGTACTTGAGATGCAAAGAAGGTCTGTCTGGAACCTTGAACCAAAACAAAATAGACTCCATTTAAAATAAAATAATTCCTGTTTTATAAATAAATGCTATTGAAAAAAATACTAAGAGCTAATTTAAAGTAGGGTGAGAGTAGCTTTTAAAATTTACCACTTCTGAAAAGACTTCCCAGCATTCCATAGGACATATCTAATTCATGAACCACTGCCTGAAAACAGAAACCAAATCATTAGCAGTGTCGAATATGTTAACAAAAAAACAAACAAAAAATAACAACTGAAAGAACTTTAATAGATGGCAAAGACATTAAATATGTTAAAAAAAAGTATAAAGGTTACCACTACTTGGGTTTCATTCCTACCCTTAGCTTTTGACTAATTATGGATGTATCTGGTCTCTCCAGGGTACTGCTGTCCAAGTGCCTAAAGTATAATAATAATAAAAAATAAAAAAAAATGACAAAATTAAAAACTTTATTGTGTATCTTGACAACCTACGACAAATTCCAGCAGTGGGAATAAAATCAGTTATGAGTTACTTATAATTCTGGCTGATGTTCTCATGTTAAGTATGAGAAATTTGAATAAAGACAATTAATCATGCTATATTTTTTTTAAAGAAAATAACTTTTTTAAATTACACCTCATACAATTTTTTTGGCATTCAATTGTTACATAACAGCAAATGTTTGCAAATTTGAAGAAAGAAACTGACTTGTAAATATCAGAAAGAGCACTTTCAATTCTGGTCAAATTATCAAAGAGTTGTTTTTTCTCTGTCCAGACTTGCAACTCTGTAGTCAATTCTGGAATGATAAGAAATGTCCTCCAGCCTCTGATCTTTTTAGATTTCAGTATGTCACCAAATATATGATCTCCGACATACAGAACATCTGATCCTTTAGCTCCTAACAGGCGAGAAACAACTTCACAGGATCCTAAAAGAAATATGGAATAAAATAATCAAGAATACATAATCATAGTTACATACCTTTTAAATACATTGAAAGAAGCCTTTTGTATACAGCAAAACTACAGTTCAACAAATGTTCAACTGTTTATTAAAAGAATTCTAAAAGTTTTTTTTGTTTTAGTAGATGTGTTAAATTATAAATTATATTTAATTTATTATAATTAGTACAAATATTACAAAGTGACAACTTTGTTAACAACAGCTTTACATAATTTTTCCACAAATTACTTGGTCATAATGGGACAGTTATTTAAAAATATTTAATCTTTGGTCATTTTAGAAAAAGAGCGTGGTAAAGCCTTGACTTCTGAACCGGAGAGGAGAAGGGGGAGCTTGGGTTCAAATCGTGATGAGGACGAGGATTTTGAATTTCTAGATTTTTAGGGCAACCCTAAATCCCCCCCCCCCCTCCCTTAACAGTAAAGGCTGTAGGTTTATGCGGTACATGACGTTTTGGCGCGAGATATCATATGACGATAATTTAATAAGCACGTAGCTTTTATAACAATGTTTATTTCACTCTACTATAATAGTGTATGTATAGTATGAATTCTAACACCGTTCAGCGAATTGTTTTTTTTTTTTAATTATAAAGGTTTTGCTTATTTCATGAATATAGGCCTATAAAAAGTCAGAGCTTGAATGGTAATGACATGCTATATGTGAGCTCTGCTAATCGCACTGGATGACATTTTTGGATTTCTTTCCAAAAGATTTTTTTATTTGACATTAGTGTAATATACAAACTAGCTAAGTGTCCCACTTTAATATCATCGTTTCATTTTGTTTTTGATTTTTGTTTTAAATTTTAAAGTAATATCTTAAAAAAACTTTTTTGAAAATAAAAAGGTGCCTCTTAATAAACACACATACACAAGCCAAAATGTTTATTAAAGAAAATGATGTGAAAAACAAACACACATTTACATGTAGTACGTGAAAAATATGTCTTAACACAAACACTCATGCAAAACATAGATATTAATATTCTTTTAAAAGAAATAATACAATAAACGTACATAATGTATTTCACGCCAAAACGTCCAGTCGCCAAAACGACCTTTGCGCCAAAACGGCCTGCTTCGAGGTTTATGCCATGTGACAACCCCGATTAACCACTGGCCACAGAAACAGATGACCTTTACATCATCTGTTCTAATAATTGCAAGGAATGAAAGGGTACTTTACATTTTAGAAAGAAGTAATTTAGTGTATGTTACAGTAATTTTATGACATCTGCATAAAACTATATGAGTTTAAACATAACATTTTACCTCCAGAATAAATTTCACCACTTTTCAGAGGACCTAAGTGATGACCAATACTTAATGCACCAGTTTCCTAGAAACACATACAAGAATATTTGAAAAAAACTATGCAAGTTTAATTTGAAACTGCTCTTCTGACACAATTCTATTCCAATAACCAAAATATATTTATTTATCTACAGCAGTGATGCTCAACCTTATTTGGTCTGTGGGCCATTTTAATTTCCCATTATCTGAATCACTTGAAATTTGTCAAACAGGGATGTTTAGCTTTGTAAGTCAGTTCCAGTTGTAGCTCTGTCAGGGCACTTGACACATTGGCCGAAGATGGATTTTCGAAATGACGAACTTTGTTCAATCTGAACACGATCATCATCACAAGGTTCAGACTGAAAAGCTTGTTGGTGAATAATTCAATGAAGCCACAGAGGCTTGGTTCCTTTTGAGTCGACAACTTTTCTAATAACTCTTGCTGTCAACCATACTTGTTGCTCCATCAATAGTTGCTTCCACTAATTTCTCCTAAGCAAGAGAAAGGTCCTTTGTGATGGTTGAAACCTCTTTGGCAGGACTCTGCTAGTGGTGATCTTGTGCATGCTTCTCATAGCTACTAACTTCTCTGATTTCAAAACTGTTGTTTTTACCATGAATAATTACCAAAACCTTTAGCGGTATCAGATACGTCAGTAGACTCATCAGTGACAATAGAAAACATTTAAAAATCTGTTTTTTTCTGTTATATTTGAATGGAGATATCTACCCATATCTTTTTCTCGCCTTGTATTATCAAGAGAAAGATTGACAATGTCTTTTCAGAACACAGTTCTTCCATCATTGCTAGTTAACACTTTTTTATTCATTTGCCGTCGGAAAATGGTTCTTTTGGGGAAATATTCTCATCAATCCTCCTTTCTAGCTGAAATCAATCAATCACATCTTTTAACCAAAAATGCCGCCTTATTTATTTATGTATTTGATTTCACAAAGCTGTTCATGTCCTTAAAAAGAGACATTTTATATTTATAAAACAAAATAGTATTATCGATACCAATCCATTTACCCTAAACTTTTTTTTATGAGAATAGGATTTTCTACACTTTTTGCCAACGTTTCAGCGAGCTGGATGGAGCCACATCGCGGGCCAAAACTGGCCCGCGGGCTGTATTTTGGGCATCACTGATCTACACCATTGAATACATAAGAAAAAAAAGTTGAATTCTGCTAAAGTAATTCTAAATTTTTTTATTATTTAAGACAAAACTATAAGCATTAGGCAAATGAAAATATGTATTTCATCAAACATCTTCAATGTTAACTTCTTTATTCAAAATTGCTCTATTTTTTTATTTCTTGCTAAAAATCCAATTCAAAACATACATTAACAAATTAATGAAAATGGATTTAAAATATATATATTTTTTTAGCCAAAATGAAAATTTAGTCTATACATTAAACAGTAATTTTTATTTTTCAAAATGGTTTATATGATTTATAAATTTGTGATATTTTGCTTTGTGAAATATTAAATTTATTATCACTAACATAGAAAAAGAACAGCTTTCAGTGCATAGTACATTATCAAGAGTTGGTCTACTCGGGAGCAGTTACAAAATAAATAAATAAATAATTTCAAAGTAGAATAATAAGGACAAGATATTTAGAACAAAAAATATGCTTTAACATGTCTCTACAGCACTTAGGTGCTAGACACAGACTATTTGAACCTCTACTGCACTTAGGTGCTAGACACAGACTATTTGAACCTCTACTGCACTTAGGTGCTAGACACAGACTATTTGAACCTCTACTGCACTTAGGTGCTAGACACAGACTATTTGAACCTCTACTGCACTTAGGTGCTAGACACAGATTCTTTTTTAACCTCTGCATCACTAAACACAGACTCTATTTAAAACCCAAATAGGTTAATTTAGATATTGGTAGAGGGCTTCAGTTAGGATCTGGAAGGCTCTATTTTTCAGAAGATACAGTAAAAGAGTGAGACTGTTACCACCCTTAAAGCTAAACTAATCTAAAACGTATCTAGAAAGAATGTTTCCTATCTTTAAACACCAACACTGTCAATATTTCTGATTTATAAAAAATTAAATTACTGTCTGCACAAATTATAGATTCTGAAAATATAATTTATTACTTTCTAAAATGTGTCCAGTGTTAACCAATCTTTCTAAATGTGCACTGAAATTTCCCTAAATGCCAGTCTAGGTGGCAACTATCACACATCCAAATAGATTTTATCCCGTTTTCAGCCTTGTTGAAGTGACAAATGATTAATTCTACCCTAATATGTATGACAAAAATTGAAATTAGGTAAAGTTTAAATTTCTCAATTATTGGCTAACAAGTCTAATAGAGCTTATCTTAATCTTTTGTACTTTGTTAACTATTCTTTGGGTAAATGAAATATATTTTATAAGATAAATACAATATGATGCAAGATAAAAAAAAAGTCTTTTTTTTTTTTTGTAAAATGTTTTTTTTAAATTTTTCTATTTCCAAGGTTTTCACTCCAAACTGTTGTAAGTGTGTCATGTGACTGAGTCTTAATGTAATTAGAAACTTAATGAAGTATCATAAACTGTGATCATACCGTGTCAACAACTCTTAGAATAGTTCCATCTTCAAAGAATAAAGGTTTCATAGCATCAACGACAACACAGTCCCAGTAGCTAGTCCAGTGACGACTTCCATACTGCATTGACAGAACATCATTTTTTATTTAATATAAACAATAAATAAGGCCTAAACAAAAACAAGAATACATGAAAAACAAAACAAAACAACTACATGCACATGAATATCAAATTCTCTCATTCACTATCCTTATCTATCTCTAATTTGTTTTAGATCTTACTATATGTTGATCTACATATCTGTACATATCTAAATTGAATTTTAAAAAAATACTTCTTACTTTTTCTGGAAAGTCCAACAGATAAGTCATTATTTTCTAGATAAACACAAAAGAAAAAAAAAGTTGTTGATATAATAATTCTGATACAAAATAAAAAAAAAATGAAACCTTATAATACATATTATTTCTTGTTAAATCATTAAAAAATCTCACATCAGTATATTCATATCCACTATTGGTTATCAATACTGTTTTGGCTCCAATTTGTCTGATTCTGAAAAAAAGATGTTTTAAATTAAGGTATGATTGCTTTATAATTACAGGCTTTTCTTAAAAAAAGTAGATTGTTATATACTATGCCTATCCAGTCAGCAATACAACATATAATGAAAATGAAAAAGTGACTTTTTTCTAATTCAAATTAACACTTTTCTCATTAAGTAGTTTCAATGTTTTAGAAAAAATATCACTTCACATTTCATTTTTCCCAAATAAATTGTAGTCAATTATTTCCAATATGACCATTAATTCGATTTATAGTATTCTCACCTGTCAAGAAGAATAGGAAGTCGATCATCTTTGTGGACATATTTCTCTAAATTGGCCATTGTACTTGATTTAAGATCTCCCTGCTTATGCAAAACCAATGTAATTGCATCAAGAACCTTTTCAATAAATATTAATTAGGAATAAATGCAAGAATAACTTGCCCCTTCTAAATCAGAGGTGGGAAAATTACGGTCACGGGCACATGAGGCCAGCCAGAGTGTTTTATGCGCCCTCGAACAGCTACAGAAATCAGGTGTACCCGCAGTATATGCATATAAAATGAAATATATAGAACTAATTCTAAATATCTATAAATGATTGAAACTGTGTCATTATAAAAAGTTTCAAATAAATGAAGATTATTCTTATTGGCATTACTTCAATACACTCAGTCATAGACACAATCTCAGGCCAGTATTTATTCAATGTTACGAAGAACTGCGTTGAGTGTTGGGTATGCTTTAAACAAGATGGCAAGAGTAACAACTGATAGAGCTCAATCTTTGACTTAGAAAAATAGTCTTTTTTGTTTTTTTAAGAATGTCCCAACCATTAACTTTAAACAGGAAAGTACACAAAGCTGCATAAAATAACTATCTTGACCCATTCGTCGTAACAATCAAAGTTATCAAAGCTAGGGTTCATTACAACAGGCAGTTTCGAAAAGTACCTTAAGATTTAGAAACAAAATATTCCGATGTATCCGCAGACTTAGCATTGGCAAGGTACTGAGAAGAATATAAAATCTCAAGAAAGAAATTGTCATGTTCCTTGAAGGACATTGACTGTGACTTTGTTACTAATATTTCTAATGAAGAGTGGAAGACTAGATTTCATGTTTTACGTCACTTATATGTATATGAAATGTAAGTGCATGTTAAAGCTTTTCAAGCAAGGCTTTCCAGTTTTTCCAGGCAAGGAAGTGCAAACAGGCTTTGTCATTTTCCTTTGCTGAAAGGGGAAAGTATTTGTAGTGAAATGGTTAATAGTACAAGACTTATTTAGATTCCCTATGTGTGGCATTTATAAAAGCAAATTTCAAGAATTCCAGAACCAGTTTTCAATACCATCAGCTCACAATTTAGCGCTGAAGCTGATTCAGCTCCAGAGAACATAGCTCCATGCACATTATGACATGAAAGAGACGTTCCAATCAATACTTCAGCTGTAATTTGACAGCAGTCACAAGGATAACAACTAGTAAGCTAGTTTCACAGTTCCGGAACATTATGCACGAGTGTAAACAGTTAAATACTTCACATTAAGTACAACTGTACATTTGCGATGAAATATTGTGATGCAAATAGAAAATATTAATTTCTTTTAAATTGTAAAATTGGTTTTAGAAAATGCAAACTTTTGTTGTAATTCCTCAATTGGGAGAGTGAAAAAATGAAAAGTGAATGTATAATACAGTATAAATATGAATTAAAAGACATTAAACAGTTAGCTAGTGTATTTTTGAAGTTGTAAATACATATACACGTATATATATATCCATGAATATATATGCTGCCCAACATTCCCAAAATTGTTTTAATGCGGCCATCGATACAAAAAGGTTGCCCACCCCTGTTCTAAATAATAGCAAACAAAATATTATGATAAAGCATTGTCTTTGAATTTAGGGCTTTTAATTTTGTTCATTTGTTTGATTAATGATATGAAGCAGCATTCAGAGTTAGATATTTACAAAGCATATTTGGTATTCTTCCTTATTCAGTAAACTAAAATCTGTAAAAAAATATTTTTTTTATAGATTTGTATTTAATGTATTCCCTTTTCTTTTCTAATAAATATATATATAGAGAGAGAGATATTGTTGTATAGGGCTTTGAATCAGTCTCAGCAACCCTTTAAAAATAACAAAGTTAAAGTTATATTCTATAATTATATGATACATTTTATTTAATCCTAATGTTTTTACTAGACTTTAGTTCATGTAAAATAAATGTTTGTAACATATCAAAGAATTGACAAAAAGTCTATTGACGTATCAAAAATTGTCTAATTTTAAAAAAAGTGTTAACTCACATGACTGTGGAGCCAATCAACAGCTGCTCTTGCGTCTTGGAAGATAGACTTGAATGACATGTGTATGTTACTGTATGTCACCCCAGTCTTGGTTCTGGGACAACAGTTCAATAGTAATTTTAAATATTACCAGGTTTGGCAGAGCTTCAATTTTACACTAATTTTACACTAATTTTTTGCATAAATTTATATACTACATAAAGAAATAATATCACAATAAAATACATTGCTTTGATAGACAGACTATTCATCATAGAGAAACATTGTAATTGTTTACAAAAGAAGAAATTCAACAAAAAAATCTATTTTTTTAATTATTTTTCACACATACTTGAAAAAAGGTTCCATCTTGTGTCAAGTTATACATAAAAAAAAACTGAGACATACAAAAATAATGCTTTCTTTTTTGTTTATTTCTTTCTGTTTTCAGATTGTAATGTAGTGTCATTTATTGTTAAAATGTGCTAATCACAATCTAAAAGATAACAAGGGAGGAGAATGAAAACATATTTTAAAAAAAGTAAATAGAAAACAGTGTGATGAATTAGTTGTCAAAAAGATAATGTCACAGAGTGCTGAGAAGACTGTGGAGATGACTCTATTGGTGCTTGTATTTGAAACTAGGAAAGAAACTGAGCAAGGATTTTGTTACACTAAGTCTCTTGAAAAAAATGATACTTTTAATGTTTGTGTGTGTGAAAACATTTATCTAGAATCTATACTCTACTGTTTATATACAATCGCACATTATTAAATTTTTAAGCCTTTTAGAATAGCAAATAAAATTTTTGATATTCACTATTTAAACCAAAACAAAAATAGTTCTAATTATTTAGTTCACAAATAATGTTCCCACATCACTTTATTCTGCCAAGTAAATAAAAAAAAACTTCATGATGTCATCTTAGTAACTAGATGAGCTAGTTTTATCTCTTTTTTAAAAAATTCTAATAAACACAATGTTTCTTAGTGAGGTCCTTCATCTTCACCCTTTAGTAGTCTAGTCTTTTTTTTAGTCTCTCACCGTATTAAACACAAGTTTCACAAATTTTGACTCTACCATAAATGTCAGTTAATTCAAATACTTGACGTTGAACCAGTTTTAACAAATGTTAAACATGTTACAGAATTATTATGTCAAGTAGTTTGTCTTCACTTAATCAAGTATTTCATTCAGAATCTACTCTAGTGTGGATGTTAAAGATCAAATAGAATGTTTATATTACAAGCACGCCTATAACAATCACATTTTAGTTCAATTTGAAACTGTCAAGATGGCAACAGATATTAGTGAACTCATTCATTACAAAGATCTTAATACTGATGTACGAACTCATTTGTGATCAGAAATCTAAAACTAGATAGTAAAAAAAACAAAACAGGAGGAGCCTTGAGTATAAAAAAAATTAAATCATTGTATCATGCATTATATTCTGTTGGCAAATTAACTGAAAACTTGTAGGGAAATATTCAATGGGAATGTTAATCATTCACACTATCATCTATATTAAACAATGTTATTCCACCACACACACAAATTAGCCCTTAACGAGACGTTTTAAAACCAGGATCACCAGAGGGTATTATGTGTGACTAATCACTCTTCCACACGGAAAACCAAAAAAACTTACACTTTGCCTGTTATTTGTGACATGAGACTTTAGATTATAATACAAGTGACCTTATAATATACAACAAGATACTTAATGCAGCATTTCTCAACCTTTTTTTTTCTCCCAATTACATTCTTAATTCTTATCACCAAAGCACGCATGAATTTTTCTTCAACAGAAGTATTGTAAGCCATTACTTGTTAACCTTATGTTTATGGCTGTATAGGGTTGAGCAATGCTGCTTAAAATTATAAAACAAATATTTGTGTGAAATGTGATGTATAAAATAATAATGGCTTTTAAACACTGCTAATTTCATGCTTATAGCATGCTCAGAGTGCTATGGTCCAATCTCATTTGTGGACCAGTGGGGGGGAGGGAGTATCTGGGAGTAGGTTTTCCCTTCAGGCACTCAGTAAACACAACTCTGCTCAAGTCAGGTGTTGAACCTTGAGCCCCCTTCATAGGTAGCCAAGCCAAGCCAAGTTCAAACATACTTGGCCTTTAGACCACGCTTCCCACAGTATGTATAACATGATAAAGGCCAAGTTGAGTATCTAATGATAAAGGCCAAGTTGAGTATCTAAATCTTAAAGCAAGTTTTTAAGTCTCTAATTAAATAATACAAATTTCTCCATACAGAAATAAAATGACTGTCCTTTTTTTAAAATTACAATCAAATGCAATGTTAAAAGTTGAGTTATTTACTTCATAGTCTTGCCCATTTTTTTTTCATTTTTCTTTTCTTTATGGTTTAGTACTTTCAAAAACTGGAAAACTAGTTATTTTGATTAAATCATAAAATCTGCAATAAGAAGTAAAGTATTTTAAAAATATAATAAATATTTTTATTTCATTTCCAATTCAGAACTGAACCTTCATTCACAACATTTAATCTATATAACACTGTAAACCTTTAAGCTATCAATGAGACACTGACTAAAAATGTAATATTTTAAGTACTTAGGCTTCATCAAGGAACATGCACAGATTTGAAATATGACACTCTCAAAAGTGTAGAGATAGAATGAAAATATGAGAGTGACACAGATTCCCAAGAAGGAATAGGAACATTTCTTTATCTTAATTAGAATTTTTTGCAGACCCATGATGCTTTTGTTGATAATGTAGCTAACACAATTGTTTATAGATATCTACAAGGGACTGGGATTCAAATCTTGAGAACAATATATTAAATACTTTGCTACACAAATAAGGAATACAATATATATACACATATATATATATATATATATATTGTAAATTTATGAAACACTTTGTCTACACAAATAGGAAAAGTTTTCTACTCACTTTGAATATTCTTTGTTGGTTTCAAAATAATTGATAATACATGCCAGCATGTAAGTTTCTAAAGAAAGAAATGTACTTAAAGATTTGTAATCAAGATTTTGAACATTGAAATTATGTTCATTGACAAAAGCAGCTAATAAGTGAGTTTAAATAATTATTTTGTATTACAATCATTTTCATAAGAGAACAAAATTCAATTTAAATATGATAGATATAAAATATATTGGCCCTAATATAATGAAACAAAGACAAACAGACACAAAAACTCTTTTGTTCCCCTGGCAATCAAATCATTAAACAGAAACTATCTGATATAAACTTTTCTCATGTAAATTATGATTGTGTCTAGTGTGAATGTATATTTAGGTTTTGTATAGTTATAATGCTTTGTTTGGTGTAATGCACTCATTGTAAGACAAATTTCCTTATGGATAATAAAGATTATTATTTTTATTATTATTATACTAAACATGCTTTTTATAGACTAGAGTCTACCATGTATTTTAACAAAGTGAGTAACATTATATAGACAGGAGTACTGAAAACAAATCAAAGCAACTCAAAGAAATTTGATAGAATAAGATTAGAGTAGAGTGCATAAATAAAACAAAATATGTTGAAACAGCACAACATTTCAGACAGGCTTCCATACCTGGGATATTGAAAAGTGTGTTCAGAACATAAAGGCGATTATCTTCCAACTGAATATATTTATTGGGGTACAGTTCTTGTACTTCATGTCTGAAATGATTTAAAACGTCAGAAGCTTCCCTACATAGACAATTTAGCCAAAAGATATAATAAAGACATAAACTGATAATATAATAACAAAAATATTATAGTCTTACGGTTTAAGGAAACGGAATCCATGTATGCAAACAAGGATGTTCCCATGAGAGTCAACTTTCAGTAAATTTCCATAAATTTTATCAAACCAAAGACCCCTGAAATCAAAAATATATCATTACAATTTAGCTTACTTTGAAAAATGAACCCAATTTATTGTTATTGTTTATTGTTATTCAACTATGTCGCATTAATGCTTTTAAAGACACAATTTTAATTTTTTTGTTATTCTACTTCATTAATCTAATCAGAATTTTATTTGTTATAAAAAAAAAAAAGGTGATGAGAATGACAGTAATGTCTAAATGGTAGCTGCTCAATACTAGAGCAATAAAGAACTGCCCATTCCCTTAAAGCTACTGCAAAGGTCACCTGCCCTGCAACATCACTAGGTAGTAATAAACGACACAGTGTATCTTCAAGGTCTGACAAAAACCACAGCAGTGGCCCGAGACACAGTGCTCATGACCGCCAACTGTAACAATGGAAAAAAGCATTCTTATAAAAGTTATACAGCTCAGGTGTCCATCATGTTGATTCACTGAGCTCTATTCAAGTCAGATATGCTCAGTTCAAAACATGTAAAATGTCTTATCTTTTACCTGACAGGAAAAGCTGGGTCAAATTCAAAACGGAGGAAATCAGTTGGGTAACCAATATCAACAAGTCTTGCTTTCAGGTGATCGAATCCCATGGACTCATAGACAGGAGATTTGTACACTGAACAAAAAAAAATAATTAAATATCAACCAAATACAATCAGTAACAAAAATCTTTTAAAGAAAAATACCAACAAGTAGAATTGTGAATAATTACACATGGTTGAAACAAACACTTATAAAACTTAAGTAAAACATTCACTTAAAAAAAATTTATTTATTTCCTTTTCATCTAATGAGACGTAATAGAAGAAGTACAAATAGAATGCAATATCAAACTGCAATAGGCGGAATGTGACTATTTGCAGACAATAAATATCCTTATAGATGAAATAATAAAAAATCAAATAACTGTGATGCTTACATATAACACAAGAAAAACTGTTTGTAAAATCATTAAACATATTGACTTGTCAGGACTGAATACTACAACATAAAGTAACAATAATAACAAAAAGCTAAACCATTAGCAAAAAAAGATACCCAGAAAGACACATGGATAAGCACATGTTTCTTATTCTATATAATAGGACAAAGTCGTATGAGTACTCTTTTTTTCCAAGTGTGATTAGGGCATGAAATGGGTTAAGTGAATCAGCTAGTAAAAACTATAACTTAAAAGCATTTAATTTTTTTAACCATAAATGACTAAATTAACATATGTTATGTAGGGTGAAAGAATGGTAGTAATTTATAAGATAAGAAGATAGTAGTACTTTGAACTTCAGGCTCAGAGCATTTCTATACTGAAGTAATAGATTATGAAATTCAGCATTTTTGTTTATTTCAATAATCTACAATTTTCATCTGATCTATAATAAGTGTTGAGTGAGCATTAAATGTGGCTAAAATTAATTAGATATGATTTTAAAAAAAAGCTTCTAATGTGCTTATGATATTGGTTATGATTTTGTTGTTTTTTTTAATTTATTTGTTGAATGATTCCATAAGCCTGAGGCTATTAATCTGTTAAATGCTATACTTATTTAGTAGAAGTCTATCATACTTTTTCACCAGGTTTAAAATCTTAATTTTAACTGTAAATGACAATTACTCCATTTATTGTATACATTTCCAAAATGCTCAGTCAAAGTTAAATTGTTAACAACAAAACAAATTAACATCAATTACCTGCAAGTGTGTAGTCCATGTCAAAGCCATAAAACTTGATTTTGTCCAAGTGAAGACCACGGTTTACAAAAATTCTATTTAAAAAACAAAATAATTTATATAAATTATATCATTCTAAGTATTGTGTTATTTTAAAAAGCATGGTTAAATATAAAAAATAAAATCCCAACAAGCCCTATTGCCTCCAGTCACAAATGTTGTAAATGATCATACATAGAAAAAGTGTGAACTCAAGAGGAACCATTATTCTTAATGTTAGTGCATTGTCTAACATATTTAATTTCAATAAACAGATGATAAACATTTTAAATTAGCTATATAATGCCTTACCTATGTTGAGGGTCTCTTTTAAATACTTTAAGATTCTGATTAGATGTGTTGTGGGTATTTGGTATAGTGGGGCTAATGAGAGGTTCGCCATTAGACATTTTTTCTAAAACAAATAAATAAAGAATATTTTAGAAAAAAAAAAAGAAAAAAAACTTTTTTCCCCCCAATACAAACAAAAAAATTAAAATTAAAGTAAGCATCTAGGCATCTTAAGATAAAACATTTGAATTATGTTGTTAAATTGTTTATTTAGAATTATTATTATTTAGAACAGTGTTTCCCTAACTTTTAGAAAAATTGATTCAAATGGTGGCCTACTCTACCTATCATAATCTACCTACTACTCCAGTAGTTCTTGGAACACCTATTCAGGCCTTGCAAAACACTAGAACACAGTTTGGGAAACACTGACTTAGAACAATATTAATATACACTTTACCTGATGTAGAAAGGGTTATAAACTACAGACTAACATGCTTTATTTTTAACAATAACACACAAGAGGACTAGACAACAAAAATTGTTTTTCAGCTGATTCAACAAACTGAATAAAACTTAACCTTTAATGTTGAACTATGTCCATTCCATCTGTGAAGTTTGAGATGGGCCCACAAAAAACATTTTTTAATTGCTAAATTTATTACACACTACTTTATTTTATGAGGTCATAAAAAACAAACAGAGAACGCATTTCATAAGAAGCCTCAGGTGTGGACTAGTTAACAGATTAACAAAAAAAAAAAAAAAAAAAACAACCTCGATCTTGAATCTCAATTGATTCCAGCATTGACAATATGTTTTCTGAATGGTCAGCTAAAGTGAACTCCATTTTAAGCATAAATGAAATAGTCAAAGCAGAGTTGACCTATTAATATCAGTCAAGTAGATTGGAGTGTGGTAGTACTATTATTATTATATAACACTACATTTAATGTAAGTCTAATTCTTGAAGCTACATCTTCTCCAGTCACAAATGTTAATCCATGTCAGTACACTTGTCATGCATGACTTTCATTTAAATACCACCAGTTGTCACATTGACACATCATTTCATTGAAAAACACATTTGATTAGTCTGACTGACTAATAGATGATGTCAGCTGCAAAATGTTTAAAGAGCAGACAAATAAACATTTGGTTTTGGTATAAGAAAAACCAACTAAATAGGCCTAAATCTATTTACTTTTCTAAGCATATTTAAAGAAGAAATGCATTCATCAATAATATAAAGACTGAATTAGCAAAAATTATGTAGCCTACTAGATTTAGTTAAGTTCAACATAAATGACTGTACTTAATAATCAGTTGAGATAAAAAAAAAAGTATATTTATTTTAATAGTTCTAGATTAGAATGACCTAAATTCTAAATCTAGAAATAACCGAGAAGGCTTTTAGTGCTCCGACTATTATAAAGTTCTAAATCTATCTAAATGTGTGTGTATATATATATATATATATATATTGATATATATGTACATTATCAATCTAAAAAGTCTCAAGAAAAGGCTACATAAACTAAACACTATATGTATTTTAAATTGGGTGAAAATGAATCCATCTTATTTATAATCTTTGTAAGTCATAAGTCCTAAAGATCCTGAAATTCAAATTCCCAGTCTTCAACAAGAAACAAATTCAAGATGCCACTTTACAATAACATTCTAAATTTGCTGCACTAGACTACACCTACTAGAGTGTGTATATACAGACTGTCAAGAGGTAGACATCTAGATCAGATAAAGATTTATCTAATTAGATAGATTGAAGTTCAATTTTTATAAAATAATAGCAAATAGCTGGATAACCCACAGGGTAACATTAAGGTGCTAGAATTTTTATTAATATTTATTATACATGAAATACTACTGACTGACTGATCTATCAAGAAATCTCTGGAACTGCCAAACTGATTTGCAATAAAATATTGTACACAGGTTCCTTTATCACTAATCTCTTATGTAATCACTAAGAAATGGTTTAATAGATTCTGAATCTATCAAGAAGAAAAAATCTTTTGGAGAATGGGGAGGATAAATCACAATAGAATTCACTGGCCAAAAGTATGTGTGCTTGTGTATATGTGATGTGTTTGTGTGTCAGTCTGTGGTTTCCAGTTCAATGTAACAAATACTAGGAGACAAAAAGTATGTAAGGGAAGCAATAAAATGCAGGTTGTATTATTGGAGGTAAAAAAAGGGAGGAGATTTTCAGCCTAAATAAACAATACATAGTCTGAGAATAAATCAACAGGCATAACTGGTGGGTAAAGCTAGTAATCTATAATTCTAATTCTAGTCTCTAGGTAAATTCTAAATCTGTATCTACAAGAATGAAGATATATCTAGTCTAATCTAGACCCTACTAATAGACAATCTTCTAACCACATTAAC
Organism: Biomphalaria pfeifferi; assembly: GCA_030265305.1. Classification (NCBI taxonomy): domain Eukaryota; kingdom Metazoa; phylum Mollusca; class Gastropoda; family Planorbidae; genus Biomphalaria; species Biomphalaria pfeifferi. The sequence continues at coordinate 1,227,311 of JASAOG010000092.1, read as the reverse complement.
ATTGTAGACTTGAGATCTAAATCTATTCTACTAGAGGTTAAAACTAGTTTAGAATAGATTTTCCTAGATCTGGATCTAAACTAATAAAAGCTGATCTAACTCAGGTCTAGATTTAATTCATCTCTTGTCATTCTAATACTAATCTATAGTATGGTAGCAAGATATTAAATATAGATTTAGTGTCACTGTCATAGTAATAACATTACCTACTACAGATAATGGAAGGCAGCCCAGATGGAAGGCAGCTAGTTTATCACACAGAGAGATTCAGTAACTTAAGGTTGCCTCAATGATTGAGACTAGAATAGTTCTTGATCTAGTACAATCTAGTGAATAGATGACAAAAATAAGAAGACTAACAAAAATTATAAAGTCTAGAAGATCAATCTATATCTAGATCTACGTTTATTTAATTTCTCGATTTAGATTATTTATATATTGTTTTACATCGATATAGATGTTGACTTTGAAACCAAGTCAATAGATCTAGATTTGTTTTTGTTTTGTTTTAGTTTTACATGTTTTAGATGTTCCTTTAGCTTTGAAGATGATCCTAGTCCAAACCAGAAAACCTTTGGCCAACAGTTAACGAGCAGGGGTGTCATGTGGCCAGCACAATGACCTACCCTACCGCCTATACTTTCCGCAACTTAAGTCAGATACTCATTAAAGTTGGGTGGGTGGACTCAGGGGCACCCTAAAAATCCTGAAATTCAAAATCCCAGTCTTCACCAATATACAAATTCTAGACGCCAGATTTGGAAGCCAAGCACTTAACCACTCCACCCCCATTTCTTTTTAAAGTCTAGATCTAATTCTTATCACATAGGTTACTGTCTTAATGCTTTAGAAAAATTAACAAAGAAATTCGAATTAGGCCCAACCTGTACCAAAAATTTTTGGGGGGAAATAAAAGCAACAAAAGTTATAATGATATAATTATGTACTTTGAATATAATATTAACAAAATGTTAGTATTGAAAGTATCCAGTGAACAATTTGTTCTGGAACCAACTGCCAGTGAAGGATTGGTCATGAACCAAGTGTCTGTGAACAACTTGTCATTTAACCAGCTGTTCAGTGAACAACTTGTCATTTAACCAGCTGTTCAGTGAACGATTTGTCTGTGAACAAAATGTAAAGAACGACTTGTCATCCTCCCCTATTTTCTATATTTCTCGATCTATTCTTAACTGACATCTAATAGTAACAGACTAATTTTCTAGTTTAATGTACATCTCTAACACTCTATATATAGATCTAGATCTACTACTGACTTATTACAATATTAGTCTAACTTCTAATGATATATATATATCATATTATAATTAATTATAATAATAATTATATCCATTTATACTATTATTAAAGTATTATTTATAGCTCTACCTAGACCTCTAGATCTAGAGTAGTACTAGTTGTAGAATAGATCTAGATAGTATATATATATAGATAAGGTGTAGATTTCTAGATAATCTAATCTAGGTAAACTAATCTAATCAATTATAATCTAGCTGACTGTACTCACTGTAGTGCTACTGCTAGCTTAGTAGCTATACTTTAGACTACACTATACTTCTATACTATGTACTAACTATGTATATTATACTAGATAGAGTCTGATAGACTCTAAATACTAATCTAAATTATAGTTATAGTAAATTTCTAAATCTAGAAATCTAGATCTAGAATAGATTAATCAATTATAATCTAGATCTAGAATTAGATCTAATTCTAGATTATATTTATAGTTATTAATATATATAGTAGATTGCCAGAGTGTAGCACTGGGTGCTGCAAACTGCCTTAGGGTTGCCAGCTCCTGATTTTTCCTCAGTGTTGACTCCAGAAGCCTTTCCCACTCTGGCAGAACCTGCGATGCCGCTGACCCCAAACTGTATCGCACTGCCGTTCCTTTGGATACATCAGCTGCGTGGAGTGGGGGGAACTGATGTGTGGGCGATATCGTTCTGACCACAGCTAATGCCCAGGCATTCATCTTATTTCCATGAGATGATCCATAGTCGCTTTGTGACTGAAGGAGGCCATAGAATAGTAGATTGTGATTGTCTAGAGTCTAGATCTAGATAGTAATACCAACTGCACTAACTTTAACTTAGGCCTAAAAAAGACTAGTCACTAGTCTAGGCTAAGGTTACTAATACCTATACTAAGTCAAGTAAGTAAAAGTAATACTAGATCTAGAGTAATCTAGACAGACTCTAGGTCTAGATTTAGATATATACTTATAATATTATATAGACATAGATCTAGTAAAATCTAGTTATAGACATAGAAATGATAGTAGTTAGATCTAGAATCTATCAAGAATCATCTATCTAGCCTAGCCAGATAGAGTTAGAGTATTATAACTTTTACTAGTTTACTTTCTTGTCTTTGTTTTTATCATTATTATTAACTTACACACGAAATTACCGATTTTTTTAAGCTCTAAATAATCTAATTGTAAACAAAATACGCACTTTAAGACGAAGGAAATTGACCAAAAGTAGGCTAATCTAAAATACACTGCGAGCAAACAGCTGTTTTTTATTTTTATTTTTGTTGTTTTCTCTTTCTCTCTAGTCTAGTTTGTTTTGTTTTGTTTTGTAAAAAGTATATAACGGAAGTTCAGACGGAGTGGCTATTCTAAGTCGGTTGGTAAAAGCTTGACGTATTTCAATATTTGAATATAAGAAAAAAATCTCAATAATCGAAAGAAAATTTCTCTTATGTCGATTAAAACATTGAGCTTAATGGCAGTTAAATTTTAAACTAGATCTAAATATAATTCTTTATTTATCATATGTTACATGCTTGGCTCTAAAACATTGGCGTAGCAAGGTAGCCGTGGGCCAGGGTAATTCTTATATAGTACAGAATATGTTGATGGGCCCCCTCCCCCAATAAGACAAATTAATTTTGTGACCAAAAAAAAATGAGTACTCTAAATGTATTGGTACATTTGCCAAAAGTCATTCCAACGCAATTAGTGCACCTCTTCTATAAGTAATAATGTCATTATGCTAGTAGACATCACACAAGTAGGCCTAATAATAAATAATTTTACTCAATAATAACATCTTAGCAGTATAAAGCTATAATCCAGTTCTATTCCCATCGTTTAGCGGGGAAAGAGTGGTAGCATTTAAACAAAAGAAGAAGATAATAGGGAGGTATGAGGACGAATGCAGACAAATCCTCCAAAGTCTCCAACGGCTTATATTGGCCATGAGTCACGGGTCCAACCGCAATTTATAAACCCTTCAAGCCATGGTTGCCAAGCCATTTGTAGTGGGGCCCTAATGGTCCTAGGCCCGAGTTCATTGAATGTTTCGCGCCAAGGATGCAACGCCACTGCTCTAAAACAAATATTCCTAATTGCATTTGATTGACACTGTGGTTGACACTGACAAAGCCTAGTGTGAGCCACTAATGACTAAAACCCACGGATAGCCCATTCAGAACTATCTTGAGCTTTTCTTCTCATGTCCGAACTCTTGAGTTGTTGATCAGTCTCTAACTTAATAGTTTGGGGATTTTTTTTAGTCCCGGGGGTGGGGTTGATGCAGGGGAGGTTGACACCCTGAGATAACTGCACCTGGTGACACCGACCCTAGTGATACCACTGCTGCACAACAAACACACTACGGTTATCAGACGTCTGACAAAGAGGAGGACATGTTATTCCTTTTGAAGTATTGTGCTCTGTCCGACAGACATTGACCTAAAATTTAAAAAGTTTAAACATTTTATGTCTCTCACACCCATTTTTGGATCAAGTTTAAACTTTGTAAGAAGCACAAATATTCATTGACAAATAGAAAACACACACACAAACAAAACAATTAGTCAATTAATTTTTTTTATGCCAAAAAGGAAAATTAATTCTTCAGTATTCAGAAATATGGCTAAATACTTAGGGTTTGGTCCCCCTAGATTCTTCTTCTTTGTTCTCATTGTTATGTTGGAGTGTTCAGATGAGTAGACCAATACATGAGATGAACTGCGCAGTGGTTTCCAAATCAGTGAGCTCTCCGTATAGTTTCCTTTCTATTGGGGTGATTTGGGGCCAATGTCTTATACTAGCCTCTTGGTAAAGAGAGCAGTTTTGTAGGACGTGGTCTGCATTCTCTGGTGATACTCCACATGGGCAGATTTCACTGGTTCCAATTTTGAGCTTCCGGTACATGCGTTGTCGCATTCTGTTGTGTCCTGTCCTGAGTCGAAACATTAGACGTTGGTCTAGTCGGGATAGCTTATAGTAAGCGTCATCTTTCTTGTGATTTGGATGAGAGCTCGTCCATTTCTCATTTATTTTATTTACGATTAATTTCTTCAATTCTTTTGGATAGAGTGCAGAGTTTATTAGTGAGTTAGTTCTCCCACTCTTGGCGAGTGTGTCAGCCTACTCATTTCCTTCTAGTTCTATATGAGCTGGTATCAATTGAATAGCAGATTTTTTTTTTTTGCTGTTGTTGTTGAGCTTTGTAAGTGCTGTTCTGAGGTTATTAACATATGAGGACTGAGAGTTTTGCAGCCTTGGAGGGTTGTTTTTGCATCGGTTAGAAGACAATCTGACTGTGTGGGGAACTTGGATGATTTGCTAGCATGGTAGTAGCTAGTGCTAGTGCTTCCTTTTCTGCTCTGTGACTGTCAGAGAGCTCTCCAGTTGCAATGGATTTTTCTAGTTTTCCTCCATCTGGTCATTCGATAAGTATTTCAGCTCCTCCATTTGAGGTGGCTTTATGGGTTGAGCCATCCGTGTAAACTCTGATCCACTGATTGCTAGGATAATTAGTATGTAGAAAACAGTTCACTATTTTCTTGAGCTCTGTTGGTCTGTAATCAGATTTTCTTTTTATGCTTTCAATATTGTCCCTTATAGTAGGAAGAGGGCTTTCGTCCCAGGGTGGAGATTCATTATAGAGTATCGAGGATTCCAGAGTAATTTTTTCAAGTTGGTGTTTCTTTTTTAGGTTTAGAGATCCCTGTATGAAATCGGTCCTTTTGAGACGTTTTTTTTGTGCCAGTTTTGTTGATTTTTGTTCTGAGTGGGTGCCTCCCCATGGGTCCCCCTAGATAATTTTATTCCTCCCACACCCTTCTCAAATCAAGTGGAAATTTTTAAACAATTATTTATTGTACGTAACAGAACAATTATTGGTAATTATATGATTATTCTGTTTGACAAGGTAATTATTGGAAAAAATATTTTTTTGATAATGGAAATAACTTCTCGATTAATAAGATATAGTTTCTAACGGGGAGTTATTCCCCTCAGATAAGTTTTTAAAAAAATTCTAAGCAAATTATCGTGCCTATTCAAAATCCACTTGACCCAGAGAGGTCACGACCTATATGCCCTATGACATCGTCTTAAAATAGCTAGTATTTAGGAATGGGCGTGGCCAAGTTTACGTCACGTGACTTTACATTCACTATAGTTATAGATATACTTTCTTTTGCAAGTCATTATGATTATTGTATTTATAGCAGACTAAAATTCTCAACGAGAAGTATTTTCTTGAAAATTCTAGATCCGTGCTAGATCTACATTATAATAGACTTGATCTAGACTGTATTTACTTCCAGAAAAATAGAGCTAGCTAGATTTATAATTTATATCATAATCATTGTTAGAGTTTAGTTAGAATAGTTACATCTATTCTAGACAATCTAGATTTAGAATCTAGATCTACATTAAATCGATTCTAGAGTTTAGTCAATTCTAGTCCTAGTATAGAAAAGATATCTAGATCATAGATATAGTTCGTCCAACGTGGTTCGATGTCGATGATGACCACTTTGTCATCCAGGGGGTTGAGGGCTTTGCATTTGGGTTTTATGCCTCCTCATGTGGCTGGTGAGACCTATGTGAGCCCGGAATGTTCGGCCGCACACTGGGCAGGTTATTCCAGCTGGAGCTAGTGTCGTTTGCCTTGCTTTTCTTTTCTGGCGTTTTTCTTCTGCCAGCGTTGTTCTTTTTTCCTCAGCAACCTGTGCGCCAGTCTTCACAGCGCGACGCCATGATGCTCTGTCATGTGCCTCTGTCTCCCAGGTGCCTGGGTCTATGCTGAGCACCTTCAGAGAAGCTTTGAGGGTGTCCCTGAGGCGGTTTCTTTGACCACCTTGCGGGCGCTTTCCTTCGCTTAGTTGGCCAAACAAGAGTCGTTTAGGGATGCGGTGGTCTTCCATTTTGTAGACGTGACCTGCCCATCGCAGCTGGGACTGCATCAGGATTGTGTGGATGCTTTGCAGACACGCTCTTCGTAGGACTTCTGTATCTGGTATTTTGTCTTGCCATTTGACATTTAGTATTTTTCTCAGACATGTCATGTGGAAGTGGTTCAGTTTCTTTGCATGTTTACTGTACACTGTCCATGTTTCTGAGGCATAGAGCAATGTAGGGAGGATGACGGCTCTATATACCCCTAGCTTTGTGTTTGTGGTGATACCACGTCTGTTCCAGACATTTTTAGACAGTCTGCCATAGATGCACTGGCCTTGGCGATACGCAGGTTGATTTCACTATCGATTTATCCATTTCTGGAGAGTGTGCTGCCAAGATATGTGAATTTGTCCACTGCGTTTATATCCTGTCCATTTATAATGATGCTTGGATCCGAGTAGGCTTTCCCAGGAGCAGGTAGATATAAGACTTCAGTCTTGTTCGTATTGATGGTAAGGCCAAAGTCTGAGCATGCTCTTGAGAAGTCACTGACGATGCTCTGCAGATCGTTTTCAGATCATAGATAGACTTAGAGGGATTAAATGATTATGTGATATTAATTAATTATGGCCAATATAATAAATATTTATACAAATTTATTTAATTATGCAAATAAACTTAAAACTGAAAATTAATCTACTTCTACTTTTCTAGATTTTGGCATCATTTGCCTTAAAACTTAACTCTTAAGGCTAATCAATATTATCTTTTGATCTACTCACTGCTAGATTAACTTACAATAAGATCTAGATCTAGAGACACCCAGTCACTCAGACAGTAAAGTACAGACTTTCTCGAATTATTGTTTGTTTGTTTTACATGTTTCGGATGATCCTTCAGAGTTGAAGATAGTTTACTTCCTAGTCCAAACCTCCCGCAGGACGGCGGGGGATGGAGCGGGCAGGGTTTGAACCCAGGACCAATGATAAATTCATACAACAGTCCAGCGCACAAACCACATGACCAGGCAGCCATTATCTTTATAATCAATATATTATTTGTACACTAGACTAGTCTAGATTTTGTCTAGTCTAGATTGTAGAACTATATTCTATAGTAGATTATAATATATATCAGCTCATGTCTTCCATTCCAAAGAATTAGGATAGTGCAGTTTCACACAATATGACTCTAGAGATGTAGACTTGTATACACAAAACCTGTGCATGCATTTTCTGTTACAATGCCGATGAAGATTCACTGCCAATTTATTTTTTTTTTAAAGTTTTCTTTTCGACTTCTATGCCTGCCTTCAGCAACAGTAACTTCTACAACTGTTAGTTTCAGAGACCATTTGCTGCCAGCTACTTCTCTGTATTATTATGCCAATGAGGGCAAAATGGCACCTGAGTTGACCTTTCCGAGGGCACCTCTGTTATGTCATTATTCTTTAAAGATCACCAAAAAAGATCGCCTTTGGAATGCGGTCATCCCACATGTGGGATAATTGTCCAACCCAGCCTAATAAAGCTGTTGAATGGTAAGTAGTGCTTCTATCTAGTAGAACATGGTTAGTTGTAAGGTAGCCTTGCCGGCGTATGCCCATACTTTGTATACGTTGTGAAGGCACCTTTGCTGGAAGAATTTGAGGAGCCTATTAGATGCTTTTTATAGAGCACCTGTGTCTCAGAGCAAAAAGTGTGGTAAGATCCACTAGCTGTTTTATAAACATTGATTTTTGTTGGTAGGCAAAGAGACCATTCTACCATACTCTCAATTGGAGGTGACCAAAAGCACTGTTGGCCTTAGAAAGACAGTTGTCTATTTCTTTAAATACTGATGCATTGTTTGACACTGTGCTTCCCATGTACATGATCTGGTTGACAACAACATCCACATTGATTTGTGGAGCTGAGTTGGTACCATTTAGGGTCTTCTGGACGTTTTTTAAAGTTGATAGACCAAACAAGGCAGCAGCCTCAGCGAATTCATTGACGACAATTTGAAGCTTTTACTCGGTGTCGCATGAAGGACACAATCATCCACATAAAGAAGCTAAGTAGCAATCATTTCTTTAATTTTAGTTTGGGGGAGTAAGTGTCCTAAGTTAAATATGCTGCCCCATTTTAGTTTGGGGGAGTAAGCGCTGTAAGTTAAATATGCTGCCGTTGATGCAGACCTTGATGATGATGGTCTTGTGCAGGCATCGCCTTATTTTATTTAGCATTACTCCAAAGAATAATGCGAAGAATGTTGGGGCCAGGATACACCTGCTAAACAACATTATCTTTAGAGAATTGAGCTGAAAAGTCACCGTTGTAGGCCTAACTTATTGAGCCTTTTGACCCTCATGCAGTTGTTTGAGAATAGCGATAAATCTTGGAGGGCATCCAAGCTGAGATGAAAATCCTCCACAAGCCATTGTAACTAACTTTGTCAAAAGCTTTGGTGAGATCAATGAGAGTAGCATAGAAGTCCTGGTTCTGTTTCCTGCACTTTCTACCAGCCGGACAACCACATTGACTTTCAGATAGCACATTGCCTATTATGGAGTTGGTCATCGAGGAGTAGCCTGGCAAGGATTTTTCCTGCCACTGGCAGTAAAGTTATGCTACACTGGGCTTTGGTAATTAGATCAGTCAAATGTTGCTCTGTTATAGATTATAGACTATATTCACTACATTATTTAAATATAAGTCTAAATTGAAACCTAGTTATAGTGAGTGCAACTATAAATGTAGGCTAGATTCTAGTCCTAGTTTGACATATCTAGATTTAGTTATAGTATACTAATAGTCATTAGATCTAGATCTATTATAGCTGACAGGTCATCTCTAGCTCCAGTGAACTCTATTGCTTCTTGGAAAAAACAGATCATATAGATTCTAAATCTAAATGGCTTCCATAAGGACATTGAAATACCTTAATGTTGTTCAGTCACATCTCACCAAAAGCTTTTCTAAAACAGGTAAACTACACAATAATTTCATTAGAAAAAAAGTATAGTTTTTATAGACTTGATTTAATCCCAGGCCTCAATTCACCTAGGATAATAGGCCTAGACCTTAACAAGATAAGCCTCCAACTCTGCTATCAAACATGGTTCACATATTGAATAATAATTTTTTGGATACTAGTCATTGTTGATATATCTAGACCCTCTCTCTTATGAGTTTTTAACCTTTATTTTATGAGTATAGGCATCTTCTTTCTGCACATTTTATACTTCATTGCATAGCTGTCTGTTGTTTTCTGATCAGCATTAATATCCCAACAATATGTTTCCTTATAGCAAAATTCAATTCATCATTGTGCTATCTATTTACCAGTCTGTTATGATGAAATGTGACCAGTTCTTCTTTTCCGTTAACTGCATGTTTTCTTATTCATTGTTCTCATTATTGATTTTATAGGGTTCAGATAATCAGTTCTTTATCTGAGATGAACTGCATACCCATTTCCAGACCAGGCAGCTCCCTTTTAATAGGGTACTCTGGGCCACTATCTTGATTGGGTATCTTGATAAAGCATACAAATTTAAAGAACATAATCAGCATTCTCTGGTAACATTCAACACAAGCATTTTTTTGTTACAATTTTCATCTTTCATCTATTGTTAAAGGTTTGGAAGACATTTTGACTGTTCAGCAAATGTAAAAAGTTATTTTTAGTTAATTTTTAACTGCTTTTCTTGTGAATTTAGGATATATCTCTAAGTTTAGGATTAATGGGACAAAATATTCAAGGATGGATGTGATGATGTATCAAGTGTTTGTTGTAGCACAATATTGGATGGATGTGATGATATTGCAAGTGTATGTTGACACCATATGTTGTGCCATCCATATTCTATGATGGATGTGATGATGTAGCAAGTATTTAATGTGGCATTCTAAAATGAGTGTGGTGATGTAACAAGTGTATGTTGTGGCACAATATTGTAGGATGGGAGTGATGATATACCAAGTGTATATTGTGTCACCATATTCTAGGATGATGATGTGTATGTCTGGGATGGTGTTTTGTGTGAGTCATTTAATTGTTATGATTGAAATCTTTAATTTTATTCTTAAACGAAAGCAAAGGCTAACTCTTTGAACAGCTTTCATGTTCAGTATGACAAGCATACTTCTAATTCAGTTTTTCAGTCTTCAACTTTCTCTTATGTCAAACTAATTCTAAGATATAAGGCTTTAAATACAAGTTTTGCCTGTACAAATGTAATATGTCTGCATCATTCATTGTTTCAGTACTTTATTACTTACTTCACTTTGTATTTATCTTTGTGATAGTATAGTTTTATTTGACTGGTATGCAAAACAATGTGGGTGGAGAGGTATTCCCCCCTAACTGCTCTCCTCTTAACTGCTTCTACATTCAAAATATATTCCCAAGCCTTTGTGGATGCATTCACATATGACAAGGTTGAAGATGTTTTAGTATTTCATTTTAATCTCTTTATTTTATTGCCTCACTTTTAACCATCTCTGGAGAGCGTTTCTGTGGCTGCTATGTGGAGAGTTACAAAATTGAAGATAAGCAGCTTCACACAATATAGGATGTTAATTGGGACGTGTGGCTGAGAAGCCAAAACTGCTTGGCTACAGCTTAGCCACCTAACAAGCAGGCTCGAGTTTGGATCCTGACTTGAGCAGAGTTATGTATGCTGTCCGCCTTAAGGCGCTATAAACCTACTCCCAGATACCCCTCCCCCCACTTGTTCACAAAAAAGATTGGACAATAGTGCACTGAGCATGCTTTAAGCATAAAAGATGCACTATATAAAAGCAATTTTAAAAAAATGTAGGAATCAAGAGGGAATATCTAAAATTAAAAGGAAACCCATGAAATATCTTTGGTCTCAAAGTTGTATACTTCTTATAATTACTATTGACTATCAATATTAACATAATGTAAAATTGACATGTTACTTATAAATATTTGCATTTGTATTTTGTTGCAAGCTTTCATAAGGCAGCTGAACACAAGCTCAAGGCCTACAGCAAGCCAGAAAGGTGGGGCTATAATTCTAGGTTCAGCATTAGCAGGCGTCACAGCTTATGGCATTTTCAAAAAGTTGCAGGGACAAACTGTCCTGGATGAGAAATTTAAGATTGTGGATTCTGTTTTGAATCATGCTACTGTCAAAGCTGCTACCCCTCCAGCAAGTCAACCATCAGTATGTAATTATTTGTTGCATTTTTGTTTATAAAATGTTCAAAAGTACTATAATTTTAATACACACAATTCTGGAGTCTTGGATCATAAGTTTTAAAGATGTTTATTCATAAATAAAAAAGAAGGTTATTGTGTTGGATGTTACATTGGGTGTGTGATACTAGATGTACTTACTATGTTGCAAATGATTTTCTTTTGTATTCTGCATTTTTTCTATTTAGGATAAATTTTTTACACATTATTTCTCTGACACCCAATCTCGAATCAAACTGAAATTTTGCACAATAATTTCTTTTACCTGACAACATAAGAATCAATTAAAAAAATTAACTAATTAAATTAAATTACTTTGTTTGGTATCTCAAACATGGAAAGAAATAGTACTTGACTGAAGTGATGGTATAAGCTGAATTAGTCCTTTTTATATTAGCTGCCGTCTGAGTCTTAGTGAACACAAATATGAAATAGAAACAATAGATAACTATATAATCTTATATGTTCGTTGTCTCTTCGCTAGAAGAGTCGTTACTGTGTTGGCTTGAGAAGCCTGAGAAGGCACAAGTTCGAATTCAGGTCGTTCCCTTTTATTTTAAAAAAAATACATTTAAAAAGCAATTACCCAGATATCACATTCGTTTTCCCCCTTTCCAATTGGTCCAGATAAATGATAGAATCATAGCATATTAAGAAAGCTAAAAGCATGAAATTGTGCTAAACAAAAACAATTGGTAAAAAAATATTTCTACTCAGACAGATTTACTATTGTTAAGTCTAGATATATTACATATTTATTACATGACTGATCCAAACTTATTGATACACATTAATATTAGCTTTGCTTGTTTTTTTTTTAAATATTGTTGTTTACCCCCTAGATTCATTCATTTTGCCAAATCTGAAAACAAATTTACTTCTTAACAACAGTCTAACACAATTCATATGCAGCAAAAGCATATGCCCCCCAGGTCTTCATCCTGTTGCTGGAGATGGGACATACAAGTTTTAGATATTAGTTCCCCCTTCTGCTAAATGTTTCTTTTTGTGTCACTTGTAACCTCCTTAATGTAGATAATATAATTTTCCTATCCTATAATAGCTAATAAGTAAAAGATTTAGACCCAAGATGTTCATAACTTATAAAGATTGTTGTTTTTTTTTGCTAAATATGAATTGAAAGGAAACATTACAAACAATGCCATCATTTGTTGTATCATTGGCCTCCTTTGGTAGAATTACTATGGCTCATCTCAGGAAGCACTTTTTCTTCTGACTATCTGGAGAGACATTCCCATCCACATACAAAACTGGTGAAGATGGCATTTGATTTGTGGTAGAGGCTCTAATATATTCATCTATATAATATACTCTATTGTTAAGCTAACCACTTTTTACTTTGTATTAAAATCAAATCCAAGGTTTGGTCACCTGGCAAAGATCATGCACTTTACCTGTGGATCTATTTAAAGCCTACAGCTAATAGCAAGGATGTTGCCAAAGTTGCAGCCACTCTTCAGAAAATGGTAGATACTGTTGTCGATCCCACCATGAAAGATGAAGATGATGAAGTATTAGCTGGAGTTGGATTTGGTCCAAATTTTTATGCCCAAGTAAATTTTGTCAACTTTCAGGGTTTTTTTTGTTGCTTTTTTTTCAAAATACAAAAAGAAAATGAATATTTGTTTATTAATGAAGAGTGAAATTAATTTTGAAAAAAACAAAAATGCTTTTTTTTTTGTTGTTTTAAAAACTCTTTTTCTTTTGTAGGTTGCAGGAAAGACTCGTAAAAATTTTGTCTATCCATATCGAAAAGGCAATCTGGGAGATATGCCAAGCTCAGGTAGTGATTTTTTTCTTTTTATTACTGTTAAATGTGCTTGCAACTTTTTAGTATAAAATCTGTAAATACATATTTAAAATGGATATTTTTTTTGTATTCTGATAAGCAGATCTAATAATAAAACATTGCACACACATAAAAAATAATAAAAATATATTATTTAGTTATTTTTTAAGATTGACTTTGTTTTCATTATTTCAGAGATATATATTTTCATTTAAAGCTATTTGTTGTGTATCTCAATGTTGATGAAGAATCATGGACCTTTTTTTAAAGGACTATATATGGCAACTTTACTGAAGAAGAAGTAGATATACAAAAAGTCCCCATCTTAAATTGATTTTAAAAAATAGTTTGATCTGATACATTTGCAGGTGGTGACATCTTTGTTCATGCCAAGTCAAATCAAATCAGCAAGCTATTTGAACTCAGCCAACTATTTATCAATAGTTTGCCTAAAGACAGTGTCGAAAGTTTTGAGGATATTTATAGCTTTGTTTATCAAATTGGAAGAGATCTTTCTGGATTTATTGATGGTATGTTTAAATTCCTTGTACCCAAAAATAACTAAAATATCTTTATATACTGGTAATTACAAATTTTATAAAAATTAAGAATCTTACGATACATATCTACTGCATCTAAAAAACATCTTTTGTTCCCCAGGCACTGAAAATCGTGCCGATGATGAGGGTAGGCAGCTTATTGCTGTTGAAAAAGAAACAGGGGGAAGTTATGTGGTAGGTCATAGTGTTTTGTTACTATAATCATGTTACTTGTGCACACTTCTTAGCTTGTGGCCATGCTCCTTAAAAAGGTTTCCCATTCCTCCTTGTTGAGAGTCCACCTTTAGTAGGAAGGAACATCCGAAACATGTAAAACATTTTACAGTATATATTAAAAAAACATGCCTTCTGTTGTTTTTTTTTTTTACATTTTTCAACTCTTGTTTCTAGTCTTGCCCCCCTCCTCCCTCCCAATAATTCCTTTGATCTCCCACTATCCTTGAAAAAAAATGTGGCTAAAGACTTGTCTCTGTTTCTTATGACATGGTCCCTCTGAAGTTGTATGTTTGCTTATCAATTTAATCATTTTTATGCATCATAAAAGTTATCACAAGTGTATGTATTTAATGCATTTTTTTTGTTCAAATGCATTTCTCATTATATTCTTTCAGAGTTTTTATGTCTTATAAAATTAAATCATATTTAATCGTTTTTCTAATTACACATTTTTTTTTTACATTTTTATCTTTGATAACCATTTTGTTCTTCTATTTCAGATTACTCAGAAATGGATTCACAACTTTAATGTTATCAATACTGAAAAAAGTAAGGTGAACGTATAAGTAATTAATATATATAATATATTTAATAATAAATACAATCTTATATAATATTGATACCACTCAGTGATGAAAATTTACAAAATATTTTAAATTAAGTTGTTTTTAATGCAAAAATGTATATAGATTTTAGAGGTAAAAGTAATTGCCAGGTACAAGTTTAATGTAAGAAAAGAGATTTAGTAACAACTCTTGCTGTCCATTGTTGTTTCCCAATATATCTGAGCAATGTACCAGACTAGACAAAGATTTAAACAATGATTCTCATTCTTTTTCCTACCACTATCATTTTTTTAGTTCTATACTCTTGTCCCATAAATATTAACCACCTTAGAGTGTACCCTTGTAAGCTTTTTGCTGCCCATTTCCTCACTAATTCTCCCACTGTCTCTTAGTAACATTTTAAAAACTTTCTAGTAACAATATATTTAAACACTATTACTTTTTGAGATTACTATTTTGATTTGGTATTTCAAACCATTGACAAAGTGTACAAATGAAATCACTCAAGTGATACAAATTTATAAATCTGCCTTGACAATTTTGCTTATATTTTAGTTATTGACTTAAAATGGGGCATATTATGTTGGAAAGTGTTTGGCTGTATAGTCATGAGTTTTAATTCAGATAAAGAATGGGATTTTTATTTCAGTATTTTAGGGCATCTCTGAGTCTACAATTGATATATATATCAATTGGTATATATATACCAAATAAGATTAAGGCTGGATTTGTAATTCTAAATTTGAAAACCTCAGTGCTAATGTGATGGGTACCTGACATCTGTTGGGGAAAGTAAAATTGAGTGACTATGTTACCCTTGCTATAGTTGGTTTACAGAAACAAATTTAAAATCCCTTGCCTAACTATTACCAGTACTAGCTTGAAACTACAGTATTAGCTTGAAACTACAAAGTCATGAATTATTTTGCATAAAATTAAAAAAGTACTATTTAAATTGAAAAGTTAAGAATTTAATTTAAAAAAAAAAAAAGAGTCAAAATTATTTGTGATCGGGATATTATTTGCATTGTAAACTATTTTAGATAATGTCATTATATTATTATTGTTTCTTTCCTAAGCCAAAATATTAGAAAATTGGGTTGGAAGAGAACGAAGTGATAGTACAGAACTTCCCAGAAAGCCTATTACTTCCCATGTAGCAAGGATGACTGGAGGTAAAAATCTTATTGAAACTATTCTCTTCCCCCCTCCACTTCCCTCTTTAAAACAACCGCATGTATTTTATTCTCTCTACTCTTAGTAATATCTTTCTTTTCCCTCCAAAATTAAGGAAATGCTTTTCAACAGCCCAAGACCTATGAAATAGTCCGCCAATCAATGCCTTTTGGCACAGTCAGCAAGGAGGCTGGCCTGTTTTTTATTGGCTATGCAGCTGACCCAAAGAATTTTGAGTTCATGCTGGACAGGATGGTTGGCGCAGGGGGAGACTCACAGTGTGATGACATCATGAAGCTGTCAACTAATGTGAAGGGAACTTATTGGTATTTCCCAGGGCAGAGTGAGCTCAATAAATTGGCTTAAGAGTTTACTTTCTTCTAGGAACTATCAGCAGATTAATTAGGAAAAATAAAGCATTTCGTGTGTTTTAAATATGCATAATTGTAATCTCATTTTAGAAAATTTTGTTGGATTTCATGTTATTCTTCACTCTCAATTGGTTTAATCCTTTTTTAAATACTCCAAGTAATTTGGTTGTAGATATATGACTTTATACATGTCATTATTGACACAATTGGATTTAAGTCAAACAGTAATCTCAAAATAAATCTATTTTTTTAATGAGCATTTGTGATGTAAAAGTACAATTGTATGTAGTCTAGGTACAAATTTAGAATATTCCACATGACTTACATAGGTGTTTCTCTTCTCCCATTACCTTTTTCAAGTATTATGTTGAGAGAGGGCATACAATATTGCGCTGACAAGTTTGATAGAATAAGTTTGAAAAGAATGCTTATTTGCACAAGAAAAATTTTGTAACTCTAAAACTGCTATAGGGCATTAGTGTTTGGGGCTAGCTATTCCTGGCCTTTGGAGATGCTAATTTATGAACTTTTTTCAAAACACATTGTCTATTTTTTGTTTCCTTTTCTTGTAATGCAAAATTAATTGTTTTTCAATTTATGTAATCAGAAATTCTGAGTGTTGATCACAAACTTTTTGGAATATTTTATAGTCATCAAACTAGATAATTTAATTACCTTTGTTTTTTTTTTCTTGATTTATTGTGAGGAATATTTGTTCTCCTTGTTCTTTCATGTAATGTGCCTCCAAATATTATTACTGCTTTTATTGTTGATGTTTCTAAACTACATCTATACATTTCTATTCATTTGACTTTATTACCATTGTAACTTCAGATTCCATTCCTTTCTTTTGTTTGGATTTCTAACAAAGAGTTTACGAACAATGTTACATTTTTACAACTATCAAATTAGAAATCAAGAATTTGTTTTTCATGAATATATTATGATTTTATTATAAAGTGTATTGCTTTTTATAAATAAATAGAATTATATTTACACTATTAATGGCGTTTCTACTTTTTTAACAAGATATTTACTAAACTACAGGGTATTAAAACTTTTTTTTTTTTTAATCTTTTTAAAAATAAAAAAAAAAAGCTCTATTCTGTTTCTGAGAGTAACTTTACCTGAAAAGAAAAAAAAAGGCATAACGTCAAATATTTACAATAGAATTAAGGAATTAAGCTTAAGTGATAAAGTCTTACTTTTTCAATTTCTCTCTCTAAAGAGGATATTGTTTCCTTGAGTATTCCAATCTTATTGTCTACTTCAGCTTTTTCAGTCTGCAATTCTAAAACTTCTTTTTCATATTGGGCCCTGGAAAACAAGGAATAACTCAATTTAGTTGTAGGTCTTCCTTTTTTTTTTTTTAATGTTAATAGCTGCAATATGAAATAATTGTTGAAACTCAGTTTTTGAACATACTGCTATATTCTTACTTAATGAATTCCACCGAACAGGTTAAAAACCTTTCACACACTATTTAAGTTTTACTTTCTAAAAACAATTTTAGCCAATAATATCTTTTTTTTGCTCTCACCTATGTGACTTAAGAGATGCTAATCTGGTCTGAAGTTCATGTATAGCCTTTTCTACTTCCTCCTCTTGTGTTTTTATATTCTGAACTTGTCTATGCTGCTGCTGGAATTTTTTCATTAACAGTTCCAAGCTCTTTGTCATGGTTTCATATTCATTACTTAAAATATCATGTCTTGTTTGAAGAGATGAAAGTTGTGTCTTATAAGACAGAACAGGTTGATGAATTTCTAGATAAACAAAATTCACAGTTGAAATAAAAATGATTGTCATTTAACATGAGCAAAATAAATAATTATGAATATTTACAATTTTAAATTAATATTTACACATGAATAATAAGCACTAAATATCAAAAGTTTTAAATTTGTCTTCAATGCTTCAGATGTTTTTATTTTTCTAACTAAAAGATCATTATAAAACTAATACTTATGTAATAGGTATGGTTAAAGCCTTTGTATAAAACACATTGAATAATGTTAATATATTCTTAACTAAACCTTCTCTAATCAAAGCATGTTACTAGAAAGACTTTAGTTTAAAACTGAAGTGAAAGTTTTAAAATGTAAATCGGTCTCTAATTGTGTGAACTATTTTTATTTTGAAAGGATTTGGACAGGTACTTATTTTTTAGATAATGTTTTTTTATAAATGGATATGAAAAAAATGGACCTATAAAGTAAGTAAACTTTATTTCTAAAACAAATTTCACCAAACATGTTAGTCTGATATGTTACCTGCACTGCTGTAAGTCAAATAATTGTTTTTATTTTCATTGTTACTATTGGAACTTCTATCTAAAGTCTTAAAAGCTGATTTTGACTTTGGTGTGTGGTATTCTTGAATGACTTGCTGGAGCATTATGTTGATTGTTAGGGATTTAATTGGGCAGTCACATGATGGGCATGAATTTCTTTTTTCAGAGCATGTTTTGCATTGTGTGTGGCCACATGGAATAACCATCATAGGAACATGCTGAGATGAAATCTGCAGACAGAATTATGTGCATGCAAATATCATTAGTCTTAACATAAACTTAACACATTGCATTACATTTTAAAAATTGCTTGAGATCATTTTCTATACTTATTTTTTTTATTAATTAAGTTTAAACAGTACTGTAAATTGAATTATTTAAATCCTGATGTGATTGGAAGATTTATTTGTCAGAATACAATTCTTTTTGTGTTCTTATCAATGGTTAAAAGTGAAGTAGATATTTAGTGTATTCAATGGTTAAAGTAGAGTTGTTTATTTAGTTAATTAAATATATAACCTTAACCTAAACTGTGTGGGCAAAGTGTACTTGCTAATCCCAGAAAGTAGTAAAGTACTGTATAGGCTCATACTATAACTTTTCATGGATGGCAAGGAAATATTTAGAAATAAAAATGCAAAACCTTGTAGTTAACAGTCTATAGCTTAAAACATTGGGTTCAGCATTTATACTTTAGTTAGAATATATATTTATATTTGATAATGCTAAGTATCAAATCATATATACCATTAGGTTTTTACAAACAAAGCAGCTGTGACTCGCCAGACTAGTTTTCTCAGTTGAGGTTGTTTTTTCCTGATTGAAATGATTAGAACCAGTTCTGCTATCAGAAAATGAAATGGCAGTTGAAGCACTCAGTGAAGAGCTAGACTGTGAGAAACCTAAATCTTCCTTCACTTTGTTGGCGATTTTCTCTGCTAAGTTTTTGAAATCATGCTCCTGAGTAGGAAGTCTAGAATCTGGTTCAGGGGAGACAAGCCTCTCTAGTTCACTCTCTGCACCACTTCTAATGCTGAGGTTGTCATTGAGATCTCCTGTGTCATCATTTTTCTTTGTTTCATTTCTTATATCAATCCAGTGTTTAAACTTCTCCCGCACCTGGATAAAAAATATGTAGTTTGATCAATTCTAATTTTAAGAAATTATTAGTTGTGAATAAATCCAGTCATCATCAATAAAAATATTTTAGGACCTTACAAATATACTTACATGAATTTTATCCTTCTGGTCAGGTGATAGAGTTTTGACATTGGTTTTTGAAGATGGCATTGCATTCTTGAAGTTTGAATTAAGATTTGTTGCAGGTAATTGTGGTTTCATTTCTATGATAGAGTTTTAAAAGTAAATAATAACAAATTCAACAAAACAAATATGGTAAAACAGCATTGGTTTCTATTTTTTATTGCTAAAGGTAGGATATTTAACTGCCAGCTTGGCTATCTGGTCAAGAGATATGCACTTCCCAGTACTTGTAATGCAGGACTTACAGAATTGTTAATAAGCATGAGCTGTGAGAGTGTCTGGTGGTTGATATTTGAATAATTAATGAACATATTGATGTATATAAAGGCTTGTAGTTTTAATGATAAAGTTAGTAGCTGCAAATTGCTTAACAACAAGTCAGAAAGTCTCTTTAGAGTTAGGTACAAAAAAGTACTATGACAATGTAAGCTCATTAAGGTAAAGTCTACATTTTATATTGTCATATTATATTGATCTAAAATAATAATAATAATTTAATATTAACTGATGGTCCAGTAAATGGATTGAAAGCTGACAGCACACTGTTAGCTATGAGCTGAAGAATTGTAAGAATTATAATGAGGTTGAATTACTTAACTTATCAGAATTATATATTTCTCCATTTACTTTTAAAATTTGCTTTGAAAGAGATTTTTTTTTAATAAAAAGAAAACAAGCTTTTTTTCATTTTATTTTTTTGTATACTTAGTTTGGAAAACAATTAAAGACTTACTAAGTAAGTAAGTCTTAAATTGGTTTTGAAAGTTAAGGAAATTGCTCTTAGAAAATATATAATACAAGTCGACCAGCGGCATAGCATATGCCGCTATTTTGCAGGGCCGGCCTTAGGTACCTGCAACCTATGTGACCGCAGTGGGCCCCGCACTTTCATAGGGCCCGCTCTAATTCAAGGTGTAGAAATTATTAAATTAAACCATTTTAAAATTTAAAAGAGATTTCCCTCGCCCTCCTGTTGATTTACCAGGAGCACTTTCATAGGACCCTCACTTTCATAAGACCTGCACTTTCATAGGACTCGTGCTAATTCAAGGTGCATAAATTAATTAATTAAACCATTTTATAACTTAAAACAGATTACCCGTGCCCTCCTGGCGATTTACCAGGAGCTCCTGGAAATCTCCCGAAATTGCAAAATATACTAAAAGTTCTTAAAATATACGGAAATATATACACGAACATTGTCATTTTGGGTGTCATTCAATATGGGAAACGCCAATTTTACGCGCGACATTATACATCAGCCGTAATTGTGTAATCTGGTGAAAGAAGAGCCTCAAACTAATGAAGAATTACTTGAGATCAACAATTCTCAAAGATAGATTGAAACATTTGGTAATTCTTGCTATTTAGCGTGATCTATGTAGGAAACAGAATTATTATGATATACTGTATGATATACTGTATAATAAGAAGGCCGTCATTTTGTATTGTGTATTAGATGGTATCACAACTTTTTTTTTTACTTATTTCATCCTTTTGACTAATATCTCTTTGCTTCATCCAGTTCTGCTGTCGTTGTTTTATTTCCAAAACCTAAAAAAAATATATATATAAAGAGTAATTAAAATTAATAAAAAAAAATATATATATAAAGAGTAATTTAAAATGTCAAGAAACAAAAATTGAAAAAAGAAATTTATTTTAGTTTGAATTCTTTGCTGTCTGTTAATTTTTTTTTTATATTTATATTATATTATATATTTATATATTATTTTTATATTAAACATGTATATCCCAAAAGTTAGTAAAATCTTTTTTTTAAGAATATTTTTATTATTATGCACATTGCATTGATATAAACCAGAGGCTTGTTTGAGTTGCTGCTGATGTTGAAATAGTCAGTATTTGTTATTTGATAGGATTTTTTTTTATCATTTAATGGAACAGCCCACGTTACACCTCCTGGTCACACTTTTTGCTAAAACAATTTAATTGTTATTTTGCAGCATCAAATTCAACTGTTGGCATTACAATGCCCACCACCACACACCATAGTGAATCTTAGTATCCCTTAGAATAAAACACCTTTGCCTCTCTCTTATGGAACAGTGCAAAAGGGACACCACTTTCCATAGTTTAGTCCTTACTTCAAACACAAGTACTCTCCTTTAGCTTGCCAGTTAAACAGCAAATGATAAAATATTTTTACTTTGTGTCCTCCAATGGAACAGTCAGAGAGGAACAACCCCTTTACACACAAACATGTACTAAATTCCCCCCCCCCTTCCCTGGCCCTTTTTTTGGTCCAGGAATTCAAGGAACCCTAATGAATGTAACATTAAATTTCACTCATCCTATGAGGCAGTTTGAAAGGGAGTCCCCCTTTTTTTTCCCCTGTGGTATGTGTTCCAGAATGTCATCAGAATGGTCTCTGGTTCTAACTCTTGTCAGCTGCCATCACCTGCTGTCCTAAAAGAAGTTTAGGATAGAATGTAATAATCTTTATTTCTGAAGGAATGTCTGGAAACTTACACAAAGCATATATGAAAATGAAAAAAAAACCTTAAAAAAAACAACAACACATATTATAGGCCCACACACAACACATTGCAAATCTTAGTTTTCTAGCTAAATAGGCCTATATTCAAGTGAATAAAAATCATAATGTTAGTGGTTAATATAAAAGTTAGCTTACAGTACAATTTAATATAAAAAAAATGATGATTTTGACTAAAGTCTCAATTTGTATATGTGAATGTCCCTTAACTGTAAGTGTAGGCATATAGCTATAAGTGCAGTTTGCTAATTTATTGACAGACTAGTTATGCTAAAATTTATAGTAGTACAGAATATGTTTACAGTAAGTAATAGTGATCAAAATTATTACATTGATTAGAACTATAGATATAATTAAGATCTAATCTTATTTACACTAATTTACAAGCAACAACAACAAAACAGAACCTTTTGCTGAACATCATCTTTCTTTTTACTTTTTGTTAACTTATTTGCAGAATTCCCAATGGGCATATTAATATGTCTGAATATGAAACTTAATTGATTAAACAGTTAAACC
Source organism: Biomphalaria pfeifferi (assembly GCA_030265305.1). Classification (NCBI taxonomy): domain Eukaryota; kingdom Metazoa; phylum Mollusca; class Gastropoda; family Planorbidae; genus Biomphalaria; species Biomphalaria pfeifferi. Next base: position 1,204,636 of record JASAOG010000092.1, on the reverse strand, counting down.
TGATCTAGATTATATATAAGACAATTAGACAAGATCTAGTATACAATTACGATAATAGTTGACAAGAATTAAATAATTAAAAGAAAACGCGTCTACTGGTTTCTATGTAGGAAGGGGAAACTACTCTTTTGACAACACACGCTCCTGGACCTGGCTATAAAGAGGGGTATTGTATTTCAGGACAGTTCTAGATCTAGTATAGACCACAATAACATTTTAAAAATTACATATTTTAAATGGCAAGAAATATCGAAAGAAGAGCTATTACAACAATATTTTAATAAATAAGATTTCATGTCAACAATATTTTAAAATCTTTCATATGATATTGTTTTTTTATGTGGCTAAACTAGTAATTATTTTAAAACCACTTTGTAACTATATATATATACATATAACTGTTAATTAAAATATCTGCATATGGTCCCGTCTGGGGCATAGGCCACCAAACAATAAACAAGATCTTATTTCCTCCAGGCGTCTCGGTTCTGGGCGAGTCTGCTTGGCATCTGGTTCCCAATCGCGGTACCATGTATTCCTGGCCGTCCCCTCTTCCTCTTTCCTCTGGGGTTCCACCAGATCAGGTCGCGAATCTATACATGTATTTTTCTGGAAGTCCATGGATTGGAACTTCCCTCTATTAGTCTTTTTGTCTTATCTTATAATTTACAGTCTTTACTTCAAAAGTGAAGATAATATTGTATAGGCCTACATCCTATGCGTATCTGTGTCAATCTAGTCGTGCATGTTAATCAGTGACTTAAATTAAAATCTATAGGCTGCCAAACCGTTGGTTTTACTGGCTGATTCAGGCAACCCATTCTATGCTCCAATAGCAGCAGTGAAGAAGTGTCATTTTTGAGTGTTTTAATCGGTCTTATCTTTGTATTTGTAAGTATATAAATACTAGTTATACTACGTGCAGGACAAGGCGTTCGACAGCATGGAGAAACAGACCCTCTGCGTATAAACAGGGCCGCCGCGAGGGTTGTGGTCGCCTGCGTGCGAAATTAAAATATGCCGCCCCCCCCCCTTTTTATAGAAAAAAAATTAATTAAGACTGAGCTGGACACTACCTAAAGCACTTTTATTAATTTAAATCTATTTTTGTAGACGATTCCTTTTTCTTTCATATGTAACATCATTGTCGTATCCCCATGCCCTCTAAGATGTTTTGTTTTCAATTTTAACTTAGCATTTTTTTTAAAGAATGAAAAAGAAAAGAAACTTAATGTTGATTATAACATAATATTTAGGTTTTATTTTGTTTATTTATATTTTTTAACACTAAGAATAGAATCCAAATTTAGGTAAAGAAATTTTACTAAAAGAAGTCAGTTTCACAGGTCCATATATAATTGATTCATGGTCAGTTTTTTGTCCGAAATAGTGTTGCCTACATTAATTTTAAGCGTTGTAAAAATTTCTTCATGGAGACAGAATTGAAGATGCGGCAGGTTTTCGCTAAAGTCGGCAAGGGGTTTGATACCGAACCGGGACTCGGCGATATGCGTATTCTGGCCTTTTTCTCTTAGTAAGAAGAGAGAATTTATTAAAAAGGCTAATATTTATGTTTTTTCTTTCAGAACGCACAATTCATCCTAATAAAAAAGAAAAGTCAATGGCCATTTTCAATCTAATAATAAAGAGGCATCCCTGGCAATAGAATTATGCGAAGGATATTGTAGGTAGGCCAACATATTGCGCCCATAAGTCTGTAATGGGCGTGATCTTTTAAAAAATATTCTTCGTGTTAAGTAAGACGTCTCTGTCGCGGACGTTTTTTTTTTCACACAAAAGTCGTCTGTATAATAAAGTGCAATAAACGGAATAAATTCGACTATTCTGAGACCAAAACAAAATCTAGAAGAGAATCTCACCAGCGGAGACGTTTTAAAATGTTTTCTTCAACCGTTGTGACCCATAGTGTTGCAAAAAGCGGTCTACATTGAACAAGGTCTTATTAGAAGATATGAGACGTGGCAGCTGAGCGATAAAGCGCTTGGATTCTGAACCGGAGGTCCCGGGTTCGAATCCTGGGATTTTTAATATCGGGATCTTTTGGCGCCTCTGAATTCACCCAGCTCTAAATGGTACCTGACATTAGTTGCGGAAAGTAAAGGCGGTTGGTCGTTGTGCTGGCCACGACAATCTCGTTAACCGTAGGCCACAGAAATAGATGACCTTTAATAATCTGCCCTATAGACCACAAGGTCCTACAAACAGCTACAAGAACTGAACCAATGATAAGGCGTTTCATATATTTACTAAATAAACTTTAAATAACTTGAAAAAAACTTTTTTGTGAACATAATATCTAATATTAATGAAATATACTGATATTTAAACGAAATCTAGCTCACCACAAAACGTTTTTACTCTTTCATGCCTCAAGATTGTCTGCCGTTTCACATTTACATTACGCTAATTTCATCATCCTCAATGCATAACCAACCAATCAATCGCTGAACCTCTTCTTACCTCCGCCTAGGAAACACACACACACACACTGTATAACACCCCTTTTGTAAGAAAGTTGAGCCGCCCCCCCCCCCCCATTCGAGGTACTCGCATCAACCCCTAGGGGGGGGGGGGGGGGGACCCAAAGTTTAAGAAACGCTGCATTAAAAATACTGATGATCAATAATGCAAAACAGAATAATAATAATAATAATCCAATACGGAATATTTGCACAATTTTTTAAAATAAAACACTTAAAAGAAATATAGGCCTAACTACCGTTATATAATATTAAATATTTATAAAACAGATTCCGTTTTAACTTCGAAAAGAAGATAATTGAAATTTATTTTAAATTAGAACACAAAAGAACTTATTGTAGATTTATAATTACACTCTATAATCGGTCAAAAATATTCTACTCTCAGCTAACAGCCATTTCAAATAAAAGGGACAATGTTTCAAAATTGACCTTCTAATTGCTAGAGCTACTTACAGGGCGGGCTATTCGACTTGAAACAAATATTACAAACAACCCGCGAAAATTCAAGGCCAGGGGAGGGGGTTTGGCGCTTATGGAAAAACCCATGGGAATCCTTCTCGCGCCAGTTACCAAAATAACTTCTTATTGTACGAATGTCGTCTCCCCCCCCCTCCCCAATATTCAAAGAATATAATAGAATCATTAGAATTTAAATAAAATATTTAAGTAATTTTTTAAATTATTAAACCAAAAAGTAAAAAAAAAAGGAATCTTGCTGTAATGATTTGGCCGCCCCTTACATTCGGCCGCCTGCGTGCGATGCACACATTGCACAATAGGTAGCGGCGGCCCTGCGTATAAACATATGTACATTTGCACACTAGCGCGTCATGCAACACCGCTTGTGTTTACGTAATAAATGGAGTTCCTAATAAGTCTTCCCTCTTAAACACTATTTTGTTATTTGTGTAACACAAATATTCTACCAAATGTCAGAGTAAAACTTTAAAAGTTGTCCAGACAAAGGTTTTTTTTTTATTAATCTAATAATGGCCTCTTTTTATTTTGAGCAACCAATCTTGAATTGGAATGCTAAAGATCTGTATCAGGAGTTTTTAAGGTTTCAACAGCAGGTGAGCTTCTGTTTCATTAGTTTCAAAGCTTGTGCCGATAGTCACGATAGTAAACAAAAAGCCGGATGGCTGGGAATGTGGATAGGTCAACAAGGCCGTGAGGTTTATAAAACTAGATATTATTGATAGTGAAGAGGGAGATTCGCTATTACTATTAAAGAAAATAGAAGACTACATAAGGCCAAGACAAAATAAAAGAGTGTCTAGATTTAGAGCACATCAGAGAAACAGGTAGAAGGAGAAAGTTTTGATAACTTTGTTAAAGACCTAAAGCTTCTCATTATGGACTGTGAGTATGACAATCCAAAATGATATACTTATTGATTTGATCATTTATAGTGGAGTCATACACGAGAAGGTACAATTAAGACTAGATCAGGGAACAGAAGTTGACCCTTAGCAAGGCTATTGAAATCGGACAACAATATGAGATGTCGCAAAACCAAGTGAAAATGTTTAGGGCCAAGAAGTTCTAGCAATCAAGAGACAGTCACGCAATGTACTCAAGCAGAATTCTAATATTAAAGACAACTCAGATAAATTATGTAGTAAATGCGGCAAGAACCACGAAAGGGAACATGTCCCGCAATAGGAACAACTTGCAATTTCTGCAAGAAGAAAAACCACTGGTTTCAAATGTACAGAAAGAGACTCAACGTTAATCTGGTACAAGATGACAGCCACAGTGATGAAGATATTATACCTGTTAGTACTGCAAGTAGCCAGTATAAAAAAGAAGAAGTAACAGTTTATAATGATCACAAACCTCTGGAGCAAACTTCAAGAAACCTATATTGTCAGCACCAATGAGAATACAGAAGATGCTAATAAGACTACAGTGGTATGATCTGAAAGTCTGTTACAGAAAAGGCCAGAAATGTTTATCTCCGATACACTTTCTCGTGCACATCTACCAAATATTGATACACAAACAGGTGAATTTACAGATGATTTAGTGCGTAAGATCTCTGTAAGTGATTCGAAATACAGCGAAATTCAAGACAGTACAAGCAAGGAACTTTCAATGCCTCGGGAAGTAATTATGACTGGTTGGCCAGACACAAGAAGCGAAACTCCAATTGAAGTCAGGCCATATTGGGATTCAAGAGACCAGTTAACAACTTCGGATGATATTATATACAAAGGTCTGAGAATTGTCATGCCACCAAGCTTACGTAAATACATGCTAAATCTGATTCACAAGTCTCACTTAGGAATAGTCAAGTGTAAGCAGAAAGCCAGAGAAGTCATGTATTGACCAGGCATGAATGCAGACATTGAAGTGACAGTTAGGGATTGTAGCAGGTGTGCTGAACATCAGAATCAAAATGTGCCATAACCGATAATGCCTACCAAGACACCAGACATTCCATACAGCATGGTTGGGTGTGATCTGTTTAACTTTGAGGGTAAAAAGTTCGCTTCAAGGGAATCCCTGAACTTCTGTAAATCATACGGAATAGAGCATGAAATGTCGAGTCCTCATTTTCAGAGTTTTAATGGCGAGGCTGAAAGAGCTATTCAGACAATGAAGAATCTGTGGAAGAAAAGCGAAGACTACAGAACTACTCCACTGACTAATATTAATTTGTCACCAGAACAATTACTCATGGGACACCGACCCAGAAATTTGTTAGATTCGAGCGAGGAAATACTCACACCTAAGACTCCGAGAAACAGTCTCAGAAACATTATTATGATAAGAGGAAAGGAGTTAAGAGTCATAATCCACTACAAGACGGAACGGCAGTCAGAATGCAACTTAATTCTAAGTGGAAACCAGGAACAGAAGTTTCGAAGCATTCTAAGCCTAGATCATATAATGTCAAAAGTGGAAATAATGTCAACAGGAAAAACAGAAAACACATCAGATAAGTCTTCCGAGAAAGCAAACAGATTTGACAATAATTATGACTTTCCAGATGACAACTCAGAACAACTAGAACCACAATATCTAGAGAGTCCAAGATTACCAACTACTCTAGATGTAGAGCCGCCACTACAGACTGCTTCTTCTAACATCTCTAGACCACATGTGGACCTTACGTCACACGCTCAGGCAGAAGAGTTAACAAACCCAAGAGACTTGATTTGTGATGGACTGAATTGACTTTTTAGTTGACTAGTTTGTTAGTTATTCTGATAAATAGATTTTCTGAATTAAAGAATTAAAGCACTTGTGTTTACGTAATATATGGAGTTCCTAATATGTCTCCCCTCTTAAACACTATTTTGTTATTTGTGCAACACAAATATTCTACACTCTGGCTGGAGACTCATGTGACACTATGGAGTGCCTGAAAAAATACAAACATCAACAGGAAGTCATATAATATATGAGGGGATGACTTGCAGAATAATGCATGGCAAACAACTGACAGGCGTATTCAAAATCAGGAGTGAGACAACACTGCTTATTCTCTCCCTTCCTGTTCCTGCTTTAGCCTTAGATTGATCCGGGCCAAGAAGACAGCAGCAGACCAGACGGTATACAGTGGACACTGGAAACAGCTAGACGACCTCGATCTGGCTCTTCTCTCTCAAGTACAACTGCAGATGCAGGAAAAGATAAGCCCAGGTGAGCTGTTCTGCCTCATCGTGGCACCTGGGTGGAAACGGCTACTTGAGGGGGTAGCTAGGCGAAACGAATGGCAAAACATAACCCCCGTGGGGATGCCCACGGGTAGACGAGAGTCAACCCCTTGCACGGGCGGGGTTGTAAAAAAGTCCCCACAAAACTGTCACACATCCATGCGCCGTTCCTTAAAACCCGCATTGGCAAAAGCTCAAGCAGCACACGAGGATCTAAAGAAATAACTCCACCAAGATCAGGCCCTTCAACATCATTGTTAAGCCAATACGACGTACGGTACTTTAATGAACAGTGACCTAGAGAATCACCGCCATCACCATGAAAAAAATCCAGGTATTCATCAATACCTGCCTCAGGAAGATTCTTATCTTATGATCCGCCAGCCAGACAAGATCTCGAATGAGGAACTGTGGCAAAGAAGAAAGCAGCTGCCCATTGAAGTAGTTAAGTAGATATCTTACAGAGACGCAGCAGGAGATGGATGTGCCACACCCTTCGTAAACAAAGTTCCGAAAAATTAGATTACTCGAGCCCACTAGATTTAGATATCTAGAGTCTAGATCTGTATGAGGAATATTTTTTTTAGCTAATTGGAATGGTTTTGCTTCCAATTTCCACTACCTTTGTTTTCCATTAAAGGGACATAAATCCTATTAACTTTTTAGAATAAAATGGCGACTGTTGTTACAGAAAAAGATCTTAAAGAGGAGTCTGGTTTTGATCGCCTTTCCGACGATGTTATATTATTTATCTTACAGCATCTCAGTCTTAGAGATTTCTTTAATTTGCGTTTCGTTAGCAAACGTTTTGCAGCAATTTGCAAAGATAAATCCTTAGTGCGGTAAGTTTCTGTATACAACGACATCGTCGTTGTAAGTAACTTAGTAAGTTGTAAGCTAAAGCTGTAACTGTAGACGTACAGTGGTCAGTAGTACAACCTCCCATCGAAGGCCCCTAGTTTTTCAGGTCAATTATTTGGCAGACACTAATTAGTGAGCTTTGTCTACTGTACAGTAGTGTACAGTACTGTGATTAATCAATCACAGCATAATATGTTTATGATGTGTTGAGTCACTTAACTACTGACAGTTATCATCATCAATGACTCAATTCATGATGATCTTAAGTCTTAAATCGTTCAATTCTTTGCAGTTAACAAACTATTTAGATTCTAGAATATTCTAGGTCTAAAAAGTAGGAGATTAATTATTTTATAGATCTAGAATTTAGAATATAGAATTGTAGAGATCTAGATCTAGATTTACTAGATTCTAGTACAGGATCATATTTTTAAAAAAATATTATAATATTACAGACATTTCTTCAAAAAAGAAGATATGACCAGATCCATTTCATGTGTCAATCTAGTCATTGGAAGTCATTGGTTTTCCTGGCTGATCGATCAGGCAACCCATTCCATTCTCTAGGGAAGAAGAAGCACCTTACACTTGTACAAATTTGTTCTATCGTATGGAATAAGTCATAAGAAATGTGCTGCTATCTTCGTGTTGTTTTCTTTCTGAGTAATTCATTTGGTTTTGTTTTTCTTTTTGTAAATTATGGTTTAGTGTCTTATGTATTATAGCCTACTTTACTTTTTATTATTCTGTTGGATTATTCCTTCCAGGACTGAAGGAGGCCAACAACAACTTTAAACTTTTACTCTCAGTACTGATTTAGACTGAGTTGTAATTTTGTCATTAGATCTAGAGTAAATCTAAATTGTCTTAAATCTCAATTATATTATTATATCTAGAGTACATACAAATAAAATGAAACTTCCATTTAAGGTCCCTTTATGTGCCATCTTTTCTTCTTGTTTGATTTGATTCTGAGTTGACCTACGACTAGCCTTGATTAGGCAGGATTATAGGGAGAAAATGAAAGTAGATCTAGATCTAGAGAAATTTATGATCAGCAGATACATCTACTCTTTTTCTACTTTTAATTTTTATAGATTTATAATTAGCGGGGAAAATGAAAATATTTGGAAACTCTTTTCATTAAACAATCAAACCAGAGTTGTTGCCCTGCTTTCCTAGATACATATTTAATAATTGACCATCACATTAACAACACATTGTATCATAATGATATGTCTACATTTATCTGTGGCATTTTACTCTCGAGAGACGATCTTTTCCCTTTGCAACTTCTTGTGTGACTAAAGAGGCCAATCCTTGATAAACAGCTGCGATCGCAGGTTGGGCATATATAATCACCAGGCGCCGTTGCATTTTCACCCTTCTTTCTGCTTCTCTTGTGTATGACATCTGCAATCCGTGACCCTTCCTTTATGCTCTCTCTCCATATGGATCTATCCAGTGCCACCTCTTCCCAGCTGCCAGTGTCGATTTTGAAGAGCTTCATGTCGCGTTTGCATACATCCGTATAATGTAAAAGTGGGCGATCAGCGGCTCTCCTGCCTTCTATTAATTGCCATACAGGATGTCTACATTTTTACCAAATTACATAAAACATATGTCCTGTAAAAAGATTACAAATAATTCAACAGAATTTTTTTCTCATACAAAGTTGTATATGATATATATATCACATATATAAAGTTGAACTAATAATACATATATATAAAGTTTGTTAATGATAATAAGTTTGTTATTGGTCATTCAAGGTAACTTTTGAGAATGCAATTTAAATTTGTTTACATGTGTAGTGTTTCCTTGCAAGTATTACATTAGAAATATTCAAAACTGTTTGCTTTTATATGTCACTAAACTTTGCTGTTTATAATGGTCTAACACCTGGGCTTTTTTAACTATATATTGAGTTTTAAGTCTAGAAATTTGTCGTGTGAAGTTTTGACTAATTTTACTGAATTTTACATGCATTTGAAACTCTTTCAAGTTAATATTAATTTTTCTTGTTTGTTCAACAGTCATCTTCAGTTTTCCAAAAATTATTGGTTAACTACAGATAGATTCCAATCTTATGTCAGACCTGTTGTAGATAAAATAGAAACACTGAATCTCAACTCCTGTTATTGGCTCAAAGCTTCAGCAGTGGACCTCATTTCAAAATGTACAAATCTTTCATCACTTCATCTAACTCAGGTCAAAGTGTCGATGAAGAATCTCTGCAACATCATATCTGGCCTACCCAATCTCGTCAACCTTTCATTCTCAATTTCAGACATTAGGGACCTGCACCCAGAGCTAGCATCTTCCACAGGTGCACAAGAGTGTTTGGCCAGACTCATCTCTCTAAGCCTTCACTTTCGCCATCAACTGGTTTACTCTAACAGACCTGTGATAAACTTTTGCACTGGGCCTACCTTGTTTGAATACTGTAGAAATTTAGAAGAATTTCATGTTTATGGCTTTCCAAGCAATGCCAGAGGAATCCCAAAATACATTTTCCAACCCCAAATTTTAAAATCTGAAAATTTGAAAAATGTGAAAGTGATGACTTTAAATGATGCAATGGATCCAGCAGCCAGGATGTTCTTCTTTGGTACTTTATTATCAGTGTGCAAATTATCTGTAAAATTTAAAACATTGCTGCAACCTCTTGGGAATGTGGATCAGTTGTGGTCAATGGATGGTTATGCAACATGTCTACAAAATATGGAAGATCTTGTTCACTTTGATCCCTCCAGGACAACGTTTCAAATTCCTAGTGAAGTTTTACATTTTGAATCAGCACATAATTTACAGGTGAGTATCAAAAGTGAATAGTTTACTATTTCATATCTATGTTTCTATGTGTATACATTGTGTTTTTCTATATTTTGCATACATACTTAATATTTTGACCATCAAATAGTTAAATGGAAATCTTAGCATTCTTTTTAAAATGTCAAATAATCCATTGAGAACATAAGGGAGACATTGTGATCAGAATGGGCATGAACAATCAAAAGTACACAGAACTTACAATTTTGAACCAGTCAGTGGTATACTATTTTTTGAAGTACAGTATTTTTTCTTAACATTCTAAATTTTATACATTTCTTCTTTTTTTATTTTGGGTTTAGTATTTAAACCTATCTGACAATGCAGCAGTGACTTCTGAAACTCTTCACCTTTTGGCAGACACTTGTCCCAAATTGACCAGTTTGAATCTCCAGAATTGCAATTACATACTTCTTGGACCACTGAAGGTAAAATTACATTCTTATTCAAATATTTTTAATAATATACAGATTGAAATTATTAACTCTTAAAAAAACGTAATTTTTTTCTCATTCTACTGGAATAATTTTTTTTCCCCACAATTTTTATCACATAAGCCTTTTTATAAACGTCATACTGTTTTTTCTGTTTGTTAAAACATAAACATGTTATATAAAATTTTGTTGGAAATTGAATGTACTACAAGATAATTTATCTTTCAATGTTATAGATAGTCACTGGAAAAAGAAATTAGGTAATTTCAGAGATGAAAAATTATTTTTGTTTAAATTTGATAGTTAAAAACTGACTTTTCCAAGTAAAAAAAGAATATTCCAACAGTCCTCAATCATTATTATTGTATGAAATATTAAAGTTATAATATTATTATTATTATTATTAAACTCCAATTATCTATTTAAAAAAACATAACTTTGTCAAACTTGATCAATATTTACACTTTTAGTGAGGTTTCTTTCTAGATCTACTAGGGCCTGGCTGGGGGCAACGCCCCCTTTCGTTTACTACTTTTACTAGATCTAGGGATGAATAATTCACTATCAGAATGGCTTGAGTCTGAAAATCGCTTTCATTATAACTTTCTAGCTCTAGAATCTCTATCTAACTCTACGTCTAAGTCACTCATGTCACTATCATTCGTATCTAAAAAGATCTTTAGAGCCTGATCAGCAGTAAAATGGCAAGAAAGCCTGTCAGCCATGATGTCTGATGCAAAAAAATGAAAAATTCACTAGTCACTTACAAAAAAAAATATTTAGAACAATAAAAACAGCTTAGATCAACAAAGTATCAGAAGGAAAAAACTTTCAAAATGGCCGCTCTAGCGTTTCCTTAAACCATTTAAGGGATTAAAAACGTGGATTAGAAAAGAAAAAGAAGTAAACAGGGAAATAGTGATCGGACGCTGGAAGCGTCATTACGTTAGCACGGCCGGGAGACTGGTCGCTGTCAGCATCATTACGGTCTTGAAGAGTTAATACTACACAGAAAATATAAATTTCAAAATCATTTGTATTCCTTGAAGTTGTCAGCTAAATTTTATCTTTATTTTTGTATCATTCCTAATATAATAATTCTTTTTTTTTATTAACTTTAAAGGCAAATTTGTGGACCTATGTTTTTATTTGATTGAGACAACATGATATAAAAGGAAAAGTTTTGAAAATATGCATACATATGTGTGTGGCTTACTTATTTATATATAAACTATCCTTGAACTGTGATGTTCTATATAACCACTATATTTAAATCAACAATCAATCTCTAAGAACTGGTTGTTTCTACAAATTTGTACATTTCTGCATATTTGGGTAGTAATTTTATTTATTGTAATAATATAGATTTTACTTTTCTTTGACTACTTATAGCAGCAGCAGCAAAACTCAGAGCAGCGCAGGGCATATAATGATATTAGTGGTCTTCAGGCCTTGCTAATGGCATGTGTGGAACTCCGTAGTTTGAATATAAGCGGCATACATGTACATACTCAGGATCTTATCTCCACCCCTTACAGTAGTTTAGCAGCTCTCTTGGCCATGAACAACAGTAAGTATTTTACTTATTGAAACTGACTGATTTCTTTTTTAAAGTAATGCTACTAGGAGATCAGCTTTTTATCTAGGTTCATGTACAGCATGAAAAAGTGGGCAATACATGGAATTGGAAAAAATTAGAATTGATTGTTTTGAAAAAACAAGTATGAAAAATTGACATTACCAATAAGGAATTTCACAGTTTTAAAAAACGTACTTGGAGAAAGTCTTTAAGAACTTATTCCAGTGCCATTTGAACAAGCATTAGTTGCTTGAATTATCCCTCTAACAAAATCCGTTTACAATGTTATAAGCATAATATATGATAGGACATCAGTAAACTAAAATTAATAATTAGTCTATTAAGAATTATGCTTTTATTATTATTGGAACCTTTTATTTAAATATTATTACAGTACAGTGTCATAATAAATAAAATTTTTATCCTATTTATCCTTATTGTCAAAAAACATTATACAGAACAGATTTAAAAGACATAAAATAAAAATTTGGAGATAATTATCTATGTCACCACTATTGGTAAAATGAAAACTGACTAACTGTGGACACGTCAATAGCTATAATTCTAGACTAGATCAAGGAAATGATATCCAAATAAGTATTTGTTTTTAAGTTACATTTTAAAAAATACATTCTTAAGTTGTATAATATGTAAAACATATTTACAGATTGGCAGTGCTTATCAATGTCACCTTGCTGTTTAAGTGTGGAACGCAGCTCAAAAAACAATAAAAGAACTTTTTCCTTGGTTCCTGAAGGGTACTTGGTGAAGAGAAGGAGGATCGGTACAGGAGCAGCATGTCATCAGAGTTTTGCAACTGTGAGTAAATAATCTACATTAAAGGTTTTTCTTCATCACTGCTAAGGTGGTAGTGCCTTTTCTCCCATCGACTTGGTTATCTGTACATACTGACCCCTAACACTCTATAAATTAAATTACCTGAAAAGTGACATAAAAAAATGTGCCAGTTTAATGTTAAGCTGTGAGATAGAAAAAGTAAAAGTAAACGTTTTGGCCTGAATCTTACTTTACCCTAATTCAGTTAAAATTCCACTTTTGACAAATCTTATCTCAACTCTGTCTTTCTGGTAAAAGTTTGTACGCATTATTTCTTCCACACTCGGATCAAGTTGAAACTTTGCACAACTATTCCTTGGCATAGACAAGACATGAATCATTAAAAAAAAATATTAAACAATTAGTCAATTAAATACTGGTAACTAATAATTTTGTTTGATACCAATAAGGGAAATTAATCCTTCAGCATTATCAGATATGGATAATATTGGTTTGGTCCCCTTTGGCACAAGGTTAAGAATATTATCAATGTGGAATGTAGTGCTGATTTACTGGTGTAAATTTCACTGTAATGTTTAAGTGAAACTGAGGCATGAACAGATATTTTGTGTGCTATTGTATAAATTGTTTGCTCTAGTAATGTATTGTAATGTGTAATGCACAACTGTAAAACAAATTTCCTCATGGATTATAAACATTATTATAATTATTACCTTTGATTTTTTTAATGTTAAATATACAATAAGACCCCCAGAGGGCTTCTGAATTGAAGTTTATGACACTTTTTAATCTTGACACTTGACGACTATGACTATTTATAGTCTTAATTAAACTTTTTGTTTGTGTAAAACAGTATTTGGAATAACAGAAGTAGAGAATATTGTTTTATTGATTTAGTTTCCAGATGCAAATTCTCCTTCAACTTCTCAGGAGGATCCTTCAGCATCATCCTCATCTCCACCGTCATCATCTCCCTCTTCCTCATCACCTTCTACCACCTTAGATGAACCAGCATTTGTGTCAGAGCTCGAGAAACTTGTGCGGAGTTGTCCTTCTATGGAGAACTTTGAATTAAATTGCTCTGGTTTTCGATCTGCTTTCAACAAATACTTTGGTGTACACCCAACCACCTGCACATCCAGCCCTTGGTAAGTTAGTTCTAAACAACATTTGGAATGCTAACAATAGGATTATTTTTAACGTTAACGTTCCAGCATAATTAAAATCATCATAGTTAATGAAGCTCTACATTTTATTAATTAACATTATTAATTTTTGGTTGAGTTTCAAATCATAGAAACAATAAAAAAACAACAACATGTAATTAAATATAAATGCTTACCAATTTTTTGTCACACTAAAACATTTCATTTATTTTGTCATGGACAATTTTTTAGATAAGATTAGCTTTTGCTTTCTAATTAACAATTTTAAAATGATTGCAAATGATTGATTAAAATATTGCAGATTTAACATTTTGATTTTCAGTATGTTTTCACTGACAGTTGGAGATCACGAATTGATGTGTATAGGTCGATGGAAGCATTTGAAATCTTTACAACTAACTTCCATACCAGGTTTTTAATATTATTTTATTTCCATAAGTCTACTTTAGAATTATACAAGATATTCTTAAATTATTTTATATCACTTAAAGAAGTGCTTTTCAAGATTCATAATGTGATTGACCACGACAAACTTTGACCATTGAATTCAATTTATTAAATTTAACTTTTATGACTGTTTAAGGCCAGTAACCTAGGACATAGTTATTAAGCCAGCTCTTAATGGGCAATGGGGTAGATAATATAAATTTAACCTTGTTTCGGTTGCCCATGGTGACTGAGTTATTTTACATGACTAGTGCTTTTAATGAACCACCTTGATCTAAATTGAAATCTAAACTCAAGACTCTAGTTTCAGAAGCCATGTGCCTTATCTTATCTAATATTAAACATTATTTATGTTCCTTCAAAATAGAAGATAATTACATCCTACTCATATCAATGTAATAATCTAGTCATGCATTTTAATTAGAGACTAAAACTCTTCTAAGTCATTAAATTTCATGGCTACTTCTGGCAAACCATTCCATACTTTAATGGCATTCTACACCATACCCTAAATTAAGAACCATTTGATTTGGGTTCATATGAATACAGTATTTGGCAACTGCTGTACTACCTATTTCTTGTCTCTAAATAAAGTTCTATTAGATAATGTCTCATGATTTATATTACAAAATAACTTGTGTGCTGGTCTTGACTGAGAACTACTATCATAGTGCAATGATAATCAGCTCTTGGTTTCTTTATTATTGAATGACCGTTTTTTTTTTGTCACTTCAGGTGTGAATCAGGGTCACTGTCTACTGGCCATTGCTAAAGGATGTGTCTCCCTTGAACAACTATCCATTGCTTGTCTAGGGCAAATAGCTCACTGCCTGTACAGAAATGGATTGTTGGCAGCTTTTCCATTTTTTTCTAAACTTAAAGATTTCAGGTAATTGTAATCATCTCTACATTATTGTTTTGTATGTCACATGACGCCAGATGTCAAACTCATGACTTATATCTGTTGTTTCAATATTCTTTGTTACCTTGTAATCTGGAAGTCTCATTGTTTACATCATTTTCAATTCTAGACTTGAACATCCTTACATGAAAGTTGATGAAATGATGTTGACTGCCATGGCCAAATGCTCAACTTTAGAGAGAGTTTGTATAATAGCTAAAAATGGGACGATGGATACAGAGGGAGTGAAGGATTTCTTTGAAAAGGTTAGATACAATTTGAACAAATATTTTTGTTGATGACTATTTGGCAATACTATTTTCAATATGATATTTACCCTTTTTTTAACAATGAAATTTAACTGATTCCTCTTTAATGAACATAGTAAAAGAATAATAACATCCAAGAAACATCATTTTGTTATTTCTCATGTATTTTATTTATTTTTTTTTTTTTTTGACATATAAAATCAAATACAGCAGTATGCTGTAGAAGAAAGTATTAAAAAAAAATAATACTAAATCTCTAAAAAAAATTCTCCAATTAGGTGCAAGGCTTAATAAACTTTCAACTTTACACTGGAAGATCTTTAAGTGTTTGCAGAGGTTTACAAGCATATTTGATGAGCAGGTATGTACAGCAACTAGCCAAATAGCACACAATCATATGCTGATTATACTGGTTGGGGTAAAGCTGTATCTGTGTTGCTGAACTTTTTATAGGTAGAGTCTGGGTTTAATATTTATGAAGATTTTGGTTTAATCAGTAATTTCTATGAGCTGGGATTTATACACAAATATTTAAAAAAAATCAAAACCTAAGATTGTTGTTGTTAAACTTATTGTCATTCCTTAGAGTTTGGTGACTATTCCAGATATGATGTTGAAACTCTCTTAAAAACTTGCTCTGTCAAAAGAGAATGCAAAGTTTTTGTGCAAATTGTGTACTATCTAAGAAAAAATTAGTTTCTGTTGTAAATATACCACAACCAATTACATTGACACACTATATAAGGTATTGAGGTTATTAAAGTGAAATTCTAAATATTATTTTTAATGATCTATTAGATATAAATGTTTTTTTCTTTCATAAACCTGAATGTCATAAAGTATCTGTAATTTGATACTAGAACAATCTAAGTTTAAAATGTCTATATCAAAATTAAAGTTACGCTGTAATGATTTCTTTTTTATATTGCCAGGTACAAGAAAACTCGTCCTGCTATTTCTGTATGTATACATCCTCTCTTGAATGGAGGTCTGCAGGAGGCCACTGCTATGTTGCCTGACCAACACATTGATGAGATGACCATACTCAAGTCCAGAGTGTCTATCCGCCCCCATGATGCATATTAAAGCGTCCACTGTGTAGTTCTATAGTTTCCGTGTGTGATACTGTTGTGTTTATACTAATGTAAACAAAGTCTTCTGAAAACAGTAGCTCTAGGATGTGTTGATCTGTGCTACAATTAAGAAGTAGAACTTGAGATGGCATTCTAAAAGTCATGTAATAAATCCCATGTAAATACTGAGTTTTGGGATGTCATAAAAAAGCTGCTGGAAAATGAGGAGAAACAGTTTCTTATATTCTGCAATTTTGTGTATCATATTGTTGAATTATAAAGGCCATGTATTTGTACATAAGGTTAATTCTTTACATTTAAATTATAACACTTAACTTTTCATCTAGGTAAATACTGTCTACTTGATAACTCCACTAGAAACAGGACAAAGCAAGCACATTAGCCACTCTGTTTTAAAAATAATTAGCATTAGTTTTAGTTTGTGACAGAAATCTTAAAATCTTGTTTTAAACGAGTACATTGTAAACTACTATTTAAATATCTTTCATGAGTCCTAGAAGAACAGACTAAAATTTATAAGGTAATTCATATTTAAACCCTGTACTAAATATGAATTTAGCTAATTTCAAATATTTACTCTTCACGAAATGTGCATCCATTCTAAATTGTGTGCTCTTGGCTTGACTTTTAGTATGGTGGCCAGCACATAACCAGTAGTCTAGGTCTCTGGCTTTTACCCACATTACTGCACAAGAGCAGCTAGGTCAACAAGTATGAACTATTCCTATGTAATTTATCTCTACAATAATAATTGCTTTTTTAACCAGGTTAGTGATCTTTTAGCAATGCAAAATTTATGTGTATTTTCTGTTGATAGTTTGAGAGCGATCCTTCCAGTGAACTAGGACCTCTAGTAGTCAAGATGGTGGTTATCCATCCACTTATGAATCCCTGCTAGTCTTCAAAATGAGGAACCTCCAAACTTATGTTTGCAAGTGTTCAGGATGGTTATGATTGACCAATGGCTACTAGTTGTCTAGAAAGTTGGACACTTTCTTTAATCTCCCTGGGTTGAATGTAAAAACTCAAAGTAGCTACTTGTGTAGATTTGTAGTGTCCCTCTACTCTTGTTGAATTTGTTCCATGTACTGCTGATCATTGTCTAACACTGAAGTCTAGTATTTGGCTTGTTTTAACATCTTTTTGTTATTTTTACTTGCTATAACCTTCTGTGTCTGTGCTTAACTTTTATGGGCTTGGCAACATACTGTATGTGTTAACCTTATGCTTACTGCATACATTACCTTTTAAACAACATAGAAAAGTATGTACTCCATCTCAAGATACCCATTCATCTAATGAGGACGTAATACAAACAAAACATAAGGAACATTATAAACAACTGGAGGAAGTGATAAAATGAAATGATTTCAAAGGCTTATTTATTTAGTAATATTTGATTTGGTTGATAACTTATCATTTTAATATTAATGTGTTTTTTTCCCCCCATTCAAATGACATATGAGGTTCCATTGTGTCGCCAGGTCACAGTTGGAGTCAATCAATGAATGTTAATGTGATACAATACTCTGCTCTTAGTTTATCTAGTCACGTACAGCAGATGCTGGTAGATTTTGTCCAAGAGAGTAATATGAATTTTAAGAAGGTATATATATATATATATATACACAGTTTTAATCTAGTATTTACATTAAAGCATCAAAGTTCTAAAATCTTGGTCAATATCTTAGCAGAAAGAAATCGTAATAGTCACCTTAAGGACCTTTTTTTTTTTTTTTTAATAAGATGTTTGTAAAAAAAAAAATGAAACAAAGCAAAAATGCTCCAAAGACTTGACTATTAGTCACTATTCATTCATAAACTTATTTTTCCTTTGCTGAAGAGGTTCATACTGAAATAAATGTGGGATAGACCTTTTAAGTTTTTCAGCTTTTTCATAATTCAAGCTTTCAAAAAGAAAAGATCAATTTTAATGTCAGCATTGAACTAGTCTTTAGTATTTTATTAAGCAAAGATCGGTGTCATCAGGTTTGTACAGAAACTTAAAAAGGGAGTTCCCTTTAAATATTTTATATAAATCAACTTGAACACTATAACATAAAGAAATTGATGACGTCTTAAGTTTATACTGATAAAATAAACAATTTATTGTATGGTTTCTATACTCTTTTGTTTGTTTAAATCAAACCTGTTTTATATGTTACCAGTTTTAGAGCATGCATTTTTGTTTTAAAATGTATTTAAAATGTCACAAATTTCTGTACATACAAATTCTGTTTTCTGATTTATAGATTGAGGTGAGACACTTTCTGACAAAACTAATTACATAGTGAAGCTTATCTAAATTTCTGGAAACCTTTTAAATTTTTATTTTAACTTATAATGCCTATTTTTGGTTTTCCCCTTTTTTAATCTGTTTATGATCTCAGCTAGTTACAAGTTATTTATGTTCAAGATGATAATATTTTTATAATTTTTTAAATTCATGTTTTCAGATTTGATTTTTTTTTTCTACCATGTGACCTGCTTTGTCATGCAGCATCATATAGACTATTATAGACCAATATATACATATATACATTTATAAAAAATGACTTCTAAGTCATTCAGGCTGTGGTATGTACATTAAAAAACAAATGGATTGTGTCAAAATATGTTCATGAAAAAACAAAAAATGTATTTGTGTATTGACTAATGTGATTTCATTACCAACATTTATTTTTTTCATATATCGATTTATGTCATCAGTGGTGGTTAGTCAGGAAAGAGGCTCAATGTCAACAACAATTATGTTGCAAGATTTGGCTGTAGAAAAGGTATTTAAAACATGTATATGTAATTTGAATTTAAGGTTAAACTTTCTGCATCATTAAAGTGAAAAAAAAATACAACTGATGTTTACATAATTTTATAAACCAGTCTATTCAATTTTAATATGCATTGCAAAATTAGTTTGTGAAAACTAGACATGAATGTTGTATGGTGTTAAAGAAATGTAGATTATACAATTTAACCAAGGAGCAAAAAAATGAATGTCCAAACCTGTCTAAAGTTGACCACTGTATGTAAATAAACATTAAAAGTGCTTTCTGCTGACTTAACCTTTACTTTAGCATAAAATTAAAAACAAATTTATATGCATATAAATGAATCTAGAAAGTGGGTTGCACTGCCTTCTTTCTCTGGAAGAAAGTAGCTCTCTTGTGCTCATTTCTTTTTTTCTCTTGGTTCTCTTGTCCCAGTGCCCTCAAGTTTCTCCATTCACATGTACCTGGGCTATTGATTTCTGTTTTGTCCATGACATTTTATTTATTGTGATTTGAATCATTTCAAGAGGACTAACTCGCTGGTTCTTTATTATTAATTAAGGTTACTGCTTACACATTTTTTTTCTTGAATCTATAGAGGTAAGTGAGCTAGAAAATAATGCTCTTTCCAAAAGTAAAAAAAAAATGGCATCAAAATAGTGTGTTTATAGGTCAGTGAACTTGAAGTTCTGTTAGTGCTCAGATCATTATTTATAACTGTTTATGTAACATTGAAATATTTTTTTGTTTACTTATGATTAAACTTGTAAAGCATTTTTTTTCATCTATTAATATTGTTTATTGATTTTATAATTGCTCCAAATAGTGATTGCTTCAGGTCAAAGTTTTCCTTCAAGACCCAGAAGTCTTTAGAACTTCTAAATGAGGGTTTAATGCACTAGCGGATCCAGAACTGTGGGGAGGGGGGCGATTTTTTTTTTCAAACCCTAACCCTATGCATAAACGTGCGTACAACACACACACGCACGCGCGCACACACACACACATACATATATATATATAAAATGGGTTCACGTAGTTTATATTATATACATATTCAACTAATTTTGTTCACATACTATGATTTCTCCATAAAAATAGGACCGCCCCCCCCACTCAGAGGGCTAGAGTGTGGAGGGTAGTATATGCAATCGCCCCCCCCCCCCCCCCACCCCACCGAATCGGCAAGAATGCCAGAAGGGGAGCGACATAAATGTATATATTAATTCAACTAATTTTGCTCACAAACTATGACATAAAAGTAGGACCGCCCCCCTCACTCAATGGTTTTAGGAGGGAAGGGCAGTAGATGTATTGCCCCCCTTCTCAATCGGCCAACATGGAAACGACAGAATGTAAAGATCGGTTAAAATACCAATAACAAGTTTTAATCATAGCCTATAGATATTTCATTGATTCTGTTAGCAAGCTGTGATTTCTACAAATAAATTGGCCCGCCCCCCCTCTTGAAAGTTTATGGGAGGTGGGGGGCGGGATTGATGCCATCGCCCCTCCCGACCCCATCATATCGGCCAACATACTAGAGGGTGGGCGAAAATATCTAAAAATAGGTTGAAATATAAATAATTAGTATATATTATTAACATAAGTAATAAATTCGTATACAAATTGTGTGAATTCTATACTAAAATTCGTGGTTTAATGAGGGTGTCATATAGTCAGCTCAATGTAATATCTGCATTTAATTGTCAGACCCAGATAGACTCTGGGATGTCTTGACTTTCTACATTTTAAAAAGTAAGAACCTTGCTTGGTATTATACTTAAAATACTTGGTTTGACACTGGATAAAATCCTTGGTTTAACATGGATAACATCCTTGGTTTATAACATTGCACAGTACAAGTTGAGAAAAAGTTTAAAAACAAACAGTATTTTCAGATTGAAAAGAAAATCATTGACATCATCCACCATGCATGACATCTTGAAGCCAGAACCTAAGGATCTGTGGTTTAAAACCCTATGCTTATTATCTTTTAGCTATATATACTAATTAATACCAACTCATTACAGTTCACCGCTAGTGGTATAAGACTTTGAAGTCCGCTCTGATAGCTTAACTTGAAGTTCAGACTAAGAAGTTCCTAAAAATGATGCAGCCATTGGCTAGTACAAACAGTAGCTTAGATATTGGTTTATTTAAGTTAAATCAGAAAGATAAAAGTGGGCCTACATGTGTACTACTAGATGTAGACCTACAGATATACTAATACCTAAGTATACGTGCGTGGTATAAGTACGTTATAGGTATTGATTATTCTATTGGGACAAATGGGATATGGATTGTGGTAGTGACACTTTGAAATTGTGACAAATGGGTTGTGGTAGTGACACTTTGAAATTGTGACAAATGGGATATGGGTTGTGGTAGTGACACTTTGAAAATGTGACAAATGGGATATGGGTTGTGGTAGTGACACTTTGAAATTGTGACAAACGGGATACGGGTTGTGGTAATGACACTTTGAAATTGTGACAAATGGGATACGGGTTGTGGTAGTGACACTTTGAAATTGTGACAAATGGGAATACGGGTTGTGGTAGTGACACTTTGAAATTGTGACAAATGGGATATGGGTTGTGGTAGTGACACTTTGAAATTGTGCCCTATTTTGTTGTCTAGAGAGAGAGAGAGCGTATGTAGGGTTTGGAAAGGACAAAAAATGTGCCTAAAAGACACACTTTGTAAGACAAGACTTTCTGTTGGATGTCACCCTTCAAGGTCCAGTGGGGAGAGCACGAAGAAAGGGTCGCCCAAAGCAAAGCTGGCTGGACAACGGGAAAGAATGAACCGGCATCTCTCTTGATGTCCTGCTAAGAAAAGCTGATGACCGCTAAAGTTAGGGTCACGTGAACTGTCCCAGCACCACCAGGACGAAAGTCAAGAGATGATGATGATGATGACGAGGTTAGGTCTGATGTTGAAGAAAGAGACAGATGAGGAAATGAAGTACCAGTCTATATAAACAAATATTTTTTAAGAGCTAAATGTTCAAAAATTGCACTTCAACTCTTCGTCATCTCACCTTCACCTAACCCTTAGCATGTTGAACCGTTGGGGCACCATACATGATATGTCGACCGTCTTCCTCCATTCCTCTCTGTCTTTTGCTTTAAGTATATCTCTTCCAGTGACAGACCTGTCCACTGTTCCCATTGCTTTCTGCCTCTTCTTTTTTTTTCCTGATGCTCTTCCCTGAAGGTCCTTAAGCTATGACCATAAAGTTTTAGTTTGCGTTTTATAATCGTGGTCAACTGCTACTGTGATCCTGTTAGAATCTCCTAATTTTAGATGCTGTCTTTGTAGGTTATAATTTGAATATCTTTCTATAGCATCTCAATTCAATTGCTAGAATCCTCTTTTCTCTGATTCTGCAGTTAGCGTCTACGATTCGCAAACATACAAGAATGTGGCCATGATCAAAGAGCGCATCAGTAGGCCCTATTATTTATTGTAACGTTAGCGCTGAGATATTTTCGCATCCAATAATCATGTCCGTTATGGCTATTTTGGTGTTAATGTGTGTGTGTGTTTTTACATTGATTTGCATACCACTTGCTGCGGAATTCTAGTCTATGCGCATCACCAAGTCACCGAGCTCTTTTTGTTTTCCCCTCCAGACCATCTATATGTCATCCGGAAAGCGCACGTAAGTAATTCTTCTTCCGCCAACGCTCACAGTATCTTCGTAAGCTTCGAGAGCATCTTCCACTATCATTTTAAGTAAGCTATTGAAAAGTGTTTGTGAAAGTAGGGAGCCTTGACTTACTCCAACTGTGGTTTTAAACCAGTCCCCAATGCTATTGATAAAGTAGGCCTACACTGCCAATCTTTGTTAAAGCCAATACACAAGCTAGTCATTCTTCTTTCTCCATTGCTTACAGAAGTTTCTTAACCTTCAAGAGCATCCTCCATTAACAATAATATTTTAAGCTCATCATATTAAAAATTTGCATTTTCGGATGTAACTCTATGAGCCAATTTTGTTGTTCAGCCAGCAGCCCTTAAAAAAAAATTCCTCTTCTGTTCTTAAGATGTTGATACGCCTATTCGTGATCTCTCTCTCTCTCTCTCTTTTTTACTTTCTGTCACTTATACATACACAGAGCAACCAAAACACAAAAGTAACACAAGCAAACAAGAATCCACAAGGGCAGTAATTATCAGTATGTTTTAACTAGTGTCAGGGGTGACAATGAATAGGTTCGCGATTCATAGTAGAGAGCGAATAAACATGGAAGTATGTTGATCACGGTAGCTGAAATAGTTGACGAGTATACCTCATCATACGACAGACACAAACTTATTTGGCTCAACAACTTTTGTGTGGTGAAAATTTATAAGGCAAAACTTTGTATGTACAGCTTAGCTTAAACCCTTGCCACTGCACATATGCTTATGATGCACACCAATGCAATATTTATCCGTTGTAGAACTGCGTTAATGAAAAAGAAAGGACTTTTGACATTCGGTTTGAAGGGATTAGAAAGAGATAGGAGTCTGGACTGTCTGGAACTAAAGTAGCATCCTTCGTGCTACATGAGAACTGAATTAACAACCAGGAGCGTCACTGGGAAGGATGTTGTTTATCTGTATTAAGGTTTAGCAGGAAAGGACTAGTGTGTGTAACTAAACACAAGACTTCTTGCGTATTGAAGGCTGAAGTCACTGTCTGTGTTTAGCTATTGTTAATTCTTCTTCTTCTTCTTGCAACTGTCAGGTAGAGTTGAGCCTTCGGCTCTTGGAACTCCAGGCCAGCAAAAGTGAACAAGAGCTCCCTTTCACAGGCCTGAATGAGAACAAACAAAGACAATCTGTTACAGTAAACTCATCGCAATATCACTTTTTAAGACAAAATGACAAAAATAACACCCTTGTAGATCCACGATACATTTTGAAAAGAGATTCCGTTGAAGCCAATGAAAGAGGTTGAAAAACAAAAACGATTAAACTTGAGTTCAAGGCTGCTCCCTAAGAGAGACAACTAAAATACCTCCAGACAATTGTGTGTGTTTGAACAGAATGTGTCTGTGTATTTGTGTGTGTTCATGGATGTATACTTCCTGTATCATATGTTCACACAATTACTTCCTTCTTTTCTAACAGTAGCGTCACTATTTTTTATCTAACTCTATACAGAGCAGGCCACGCCCATCCTATACTGCCCTACACGGACATTGCTCAGTTCAGTAATTAGATCTTAGTGTTGTCTTAACATTTTCTTATGCTTGTTGACGTAATTACATTTACGCGCCAACTTCCACGACCAGGGAATCTAACATTGTTAGCCTCTCTGTCTTTTGCTTTAAGTAGAATCGTCCAACAATAATGGACGAAGCGTCAATGTGAAGGCGTTCTGACAGTATGCTATCTATCAGAAAGCATGAACTGTGTTGATAGTAAGATCAGTTCATAATCAAAGCATTAGATGCTTTACTGTTTCCTGATGAGTTGTAATAAATAAAATCTCTTTTTTTTTCTACATTATAGACTATCTTTATAAGACTTAGACTTTAGATCCTCCCGTGCAGTTAGGCGTAATGGGCGGCAAGTTGTCTCTTCCCAGCCGGTGTCCCTCTTTGTTCCTCCATAAGATAAGATAATAAAGATAATACAAAGATTATTACTTTCTATTCGTGCAACTTAGTCATTCTGTTAATTAATGCCTTAAACTTTATGTTGTTAGCTTGCAGGGGGAGGCAACCAATTCCATAATTTGCTACAATGACAATTTATAAGGACCCCCCCCCCCCCCCCCCCCCCCACTTTTATGAATTATGGTTCCGCGGAACACAGTTTGTGAAACACTAGTATAGATCATTGATTAAGCAACCTGTTACAATGAATGAAATGGCATGTCACCTCATCATGCATCAACCTTTCTAAAACTTAAAGAAAACTAAGAAACGGCGCTGCCTAATTTCTGGTGCAGGACACTTCCGTTTGGTCATATCGACTCGATCTGACTTTATTATTTTATTTATTGTAAGACATCTTGAGCCCCAAAACAACAATGCTTTTCGATGTTTACACAGCTCCAATGAATCTTTCCTAACAGAGCTTTAAAAAACAAAGAAAGAAAGGTCTCAGCAGCCACGATGGCTTCAAAGAAATAAATCCTGATCATAAATCTCATCTTATCTTCCCCTGCACGTCCAGCATTCAGTCACTAGGCGAATATATTTATAGCCAAGATGAATACGAGGAGGTATTGATAACCTTCCGATGTTTTTTATTTTTGTGTGTTTTAAAAAAAAAGGAGTGGGGGGGGGGGGTCTAATAAAATTATCACATTGAGTATTTTGATGTGTACAGTTGAAAAAAAAAATTTGTCTCTGAACAAACTTAATAGTAGTTATGTGTATAATTTTGTGATTTTATGTGAGGAATATTTTTCTAATTGAAGATATGGTTAGGTCACGTGACCTGACAAAATGGCGTCGACGAATCACGCCGAAAAAATAGTGATGACACAATAGCGCCCATGATTAAAATGGCGCCAATATTATTCTTATTTGTATCTTTATTTTTAAAAATTCATTTTTCAGTAATTACTTCAGATATTGTAAAATATAAATACACAAACCTAACATAACCCAAAACGTAATTTGAAAAACACTAATAAATTAGATATCTATCATTTTTATATTCCAAAAGTGCACTTGAAAAGCATAATGACACCTAGAATAATAGTTCCAAATTAGTCAAATTTGCATAATGGACTGTTAGAGGCAAAGTGAATGTAATGCCACGTAGAGACACCGTCAGTGGCAACATGGCTGCCACCCATCTGTTAAGTTAGACGCATTTAATTTGCGTTACATAAATTGGTTGGCCATTTTAGTGGCTATGTCGTGCTCACACATTACCGTACTCACAAATAATCAATCCGAAATCACTGATTTCCATCATGGTCTTATGTTGTATACAATGGAACATTTTCAATTATATCATGTGTTAATGAATGCTTTGTTAATGCACAGGAGGGCTAGCTTCTTTCCGCTAATTCCCGGGCATGACTTCCTGGGTGCTTTTTGTTGCCATGTTTGTTTGTTTTTTAAACTTATACGATAGGACATAATAAAGCCCTTTAGACAAGAATTAATAAAACATGTTTCATTGTCCTGGTAGTGAGACAAGATCTCAAAAAGTCTGTTCCCTAAACACGGGAGCACAGATTACTGTGTTAGTTAAGTTCCTGTATGAGAGTTGTTGTAAAAGAGTGTGTAGTACGCTGACATATATTTAAGTTCGCCTCATTAAAAACGTGTTTGTGTAATGTTTGGGTCTCATCAAGGCCAGGGGCCCACCAAGTAAATGTAAGATCTGCCCCCACTGACCAACCGCCATGTAAGGTCAATATTTACCTGCACTCTGGACTGACAAGAGGCAGCTGTCATATACAAACTCCACAGCCACACAAAACATGCATTTTTGTAGTTCTCTTTTTGTGTGCTTGTTGTTGGTAGTAGTGTACGTTTACAAACACTTTATCGTTTAGTTTCAGCTAGAAGCCAGCAGTCTTCATTGTCGAGCCATTTAATGTATTCGATATGTTCATGATCTGAAAGTTCACTGCCATGTGTAAATACATTTCTACTGTACTTTTCATTTTCTCTATGGGAAAATTGGGAATACATAACAAAGTAGACCTTGTCTCAAGAAAAGTGTAAATTTCTCAAAAGGAATTTCAGCGTCTCAAGACAATCAGGACAGTGTTCGTTGGTTGGACAAAATATGTAGAACTATGGATAACAATTGGTTTTCACTCTCTGCTGAGAAAACAAAAAAAAATTCAATGCAGTTCTTAACGAGACGTGGAAGGTTGTTAAAAGTTGTGGGACTTGGAATTTGGCAATGATTCGCATTTTTTGTGGGTCAACAGTTCAACCAACGTAAGTTGTTCTCTCTCTTTCTTTAATTGGAGTCTAACTAAACAATAAGTTATAAGCACCCGGAGGGGGGGGGGGAGTTAATTGATTTTTGAGGAAGAGCATAGATCTATTTTTAATTTAGTTTTTTTTTTTTAAATTTGTTTTTCTAATCTTAAAACAACGCATACAAAGTTATGTCCCTTTCTCCGAGGTCCACACTAACATGGCATGCATGTGAACTCATTATAGAAATGGAAACAAACAACAAGTGATATTACCTTCCTATCACAGTAGGCTAAACATATTCTGTTGTTTAGTCATGGATATTTGCTTTTGTAAGAGAGTCTATAGGTTAAATTTCTTACATTTATATATCAATGTTGAAGTTGGACTAAGACACTTAGATTAAGAAATGTACATGATGAAAAGTACTTGAAGTTATTGAAGTTATATTTATTAGCCACTCGCACGACACGTGCTACACATCTAGTAATAATGTATTTCCAAAAAAAAAATATCAGAAGAAAACAAAAGTGAATAGTGAGGCTAGTTAGAAGGTGGAGTCTCATGTGGCTGCCTGGTCGTGCGGTATGCTAACTGGACAATCCTTCAGTCGAATCGATGGTCCCGGGTTATTACCCTACCTTCTACCATCCCTCCTGCGGGAGGTTAGGACAAGGAAGTAGATTATCTTCAGCTCTGAAGGAACATCCAAAACGTCAAATATTTTATAAACAATGGATGGGACAAATAAGGTGAACTAGAGATCTAAATCTCATGACTAGAGCAGTCATGGTTTAAAGCAGAATGAGACAAAAAAAATGCAGCGATTTTCATGTTTTTATTTGCAACACGTGCCACAGGTGTTCCACTTACATTCAAAATATTTAGCAGCCTGCAAAGAGTCAGTACGATTAAAATTGTTTCCCTTGTCTCGCGAACACAAAAGAATTCCGACACATTCAACCCTTATGGAATTGTACACAGATTTTTGTTTTCACATATCTCCAGCTATTGGTAGACATACTAAGTGCATAATAGAGTTGTCAGTCGCTTGGGAAAAAAATGAGCTTTGAGAGTAACATCTGGGAGAATACATGAGGGTAAGATCGAGGAACCTATGGATAGTGAGTAGAACTTAGGGATAGTGAGTAGAATTGTAACCATAATAAAATGGGATGTTGTCTTAAATGAGGCCACCAAAAGGAGGACCCTTCACATATATATATGCTAACCAAAGAATTCAAAGCACTGTTTTGCATTCCCCACCATAATTGCCAAATGTATTCCCTGGATTGTTCAGAACCGTCCACCTAATTCGTCACCTTAACTCAGATGGTACTGTCAAGGTCTACAGCTCTGTCATTTCATTCATTGGTGCTCGTGCAAAACCGCAAATCAGTTTCGTAATCTCAACGCTGCTTCTCAACGCTGCTTCTCAACGCAGCTTGTCAACGCTGTACTGAATTGGAAATACGTAATAATGGGCAAGTCTTAGTGCCCTCTCGAAACTGTCGAAGTTTACATTGGAAATGAAGCTTTACTCATTTGTTTTATTGACCATTGGTATCAACTTTCCCTTAGCATTATCTTGCTCTATGTTCAGCACTGCAAATAAAACGATTCGTTGAACTAAGCAAGCGAGCTGTCCAAGCGGTAATTAAATATTCTACCTGTTCGTATAAATCTGTGTGTCTTGTTACGCAGGTGGCATTGTGAGGTTAGATTCTGAAGATATTTGAGAAACGTCTGTGTCTCATACATCTACCACGCTCGTCTTTCATTGATGCGGCACACTCGTGAAAACACTGTAGGAGAAGGGCGGGGATGGGGGGTGTTTTTGAAAATTTGAGTGCGGGAACATAATAGTGCCTAGTGTATTTAGAAGTCCAATATGTACATGTTAAACTCTTCTTACTTTTGTAAGTGTGGCACTCATGAAAGGTTTGTTTTAAAAGCTTTATTTAAAGCTGTATCTAATGCTCTTATGCAATAAAAAAATTACGTTTACGGACATTTTGACCATGCTGAAATTCTCAAGAAAATTGTTGACAGTAATTACAATTTTACTGGTCAATCAGAGAGAAAATTCCCTAAAAAAAAAAGTCTATAAATAAATAACTAAAATTTAAAAAAAAACAGAAACTTGAAAACCATAGAGAAAAGGCGAGTTCCATCTAGGGAAACATTCTTACAAGATAGCTATGGAAACGATAGCTCAAAGAAACTTGTTTATTAATCTACATAGGAAGACAAAGGTTCCGATCCCTTGTGAGACATATGTCATTACAAAGCTTTTATTAACTCACTCTTGTACTATTTTTGTACACGTTATTTCTCCCACTCCCCATTCTAGGATCAAGTTAAAATTTTACGCAATTATTCTCGGTACATAACAAAACAGGAATGAATAAAAAAAATAAAATAATTATTTAATTAACTAGTGGTAATCATGTATTTGGTTTGATATCGAAAAATGGAAATAAATCTCTGCAGTATGTAAGAGGTAAGAGATATGGAGTTCTACCCCATAGATAAGCTTTTTTTTTATTTTCAAAAGATTTTTTTTTTCAATTTTTATAAAATAATTTGCTTATTTTGTGAAGCCATGTGGCCAGCACAACAAAAGTGAGGTACGTAATTGACTTTGGTGAACACAGGGATGAATCAAGGTCTGGGGTCTGGGATGTTTCTCTTCCCCGGGACTTCTCACTTAGGGCTAAAACCAAGTCAAGTGCTTTGCCACTTATACACTCCCCCGTGTCAATTTACTTTATATATATAATGTCACAACCACAATCCTTCATGCTGATTTAATTTACATCCCTGATCATATTCATTTCTTTATAAAGGTTTCTATCAAAGTAGGAATGTCTGCAGCCCTCTTATTATCAAGTATGATTGCCAAAGAGTCGCAACGTCACGCTTTTCTTTGGTCTTCATAGGAACAGCATTTAGAAATTAATATGCACATAATTCTGTGAAGGTTTCCGTGACTGACTGAATCTCTGGCTACCATGTACACTCCCTTTATTACTCTAGGATACAATAGCTGTGCACATCATCAGATCTTTTCATTGGGTTTATTCCCCTCATTGTAATATCGCTTCTTAATGTTAGGAGAAAATTGACATTAGTCACGGTGTTAGTGGAACTTCATTGCGTTTATTGCCAGTGTCAAAACGAAATATTGTCACTTGATGAAAGTCAAACTATTCATGGCACGTTTAAAACTGAACGAGAAGAAGAAATTAGTTCAACATTCCCCTTTTCCCCCCTCCTCCAATTTGATCTCATCCTTAGCTATCTTTATAAACTAAATGATACAAAAAAAATATTTACCAGAAAGTAACACAATTCAACGCAGATTTTTCCAAATGAAGTATCAATGGCTTCAGGTGTTTTTTCTCTCTCTCTCACTCCCACTCTTTTCCACCTCTCTCTGAGTCTCCTCTCCAATATATATAGTAACTGATAGAAAACAAGTTTTCATTTAAATTTCTCAGATGAACTAAACCTAGAATAAATACAAACCTCCGGTAAATTTTGGAGGTGCGGTGGCAGAGCGGTAAAGTGCTTGGCTCACAAACCTTGGGGTCCTGGCATCGAATCCTGGTGAAGCCTGGGATTTTAAATTTCGAGATCTTTGGGCGCATTTGAGTCTATCCAGCTCTAATGAGTACCTGACATTAGTTGGGGAAAAAAGTAAAGTAGTTGGTTGATGTGCTGACCACATGACACCGTCGTTAACCGTAGGCAAAAGAAACAGTTGACCTTTAAAACATCTGCCCTAAAGATCTCAAGGTCTGAAAGGGGGAACTTCAGTTACTCTGGAAAATGTATGATACATTAGAAAAAAACATTTTAAGTGGACTCCAAATACTGCTGAGCATGCACTATAAAATGTTCACCTTATGGGGAGACTCAAAAACCAAAGTTAACGACAAGTGAGGATTAATGGGAAAGAAAATCTGGGGCTTGAATTCATAGACATGGTACAACCACTTTCATATACGAGAATGGAGTGTGAGGGAGTAAAGGAGAGAAAAAGAGAGACAGAGAGTATTAGAGGAAAGAGAGAGAGAGAGAGTAAAAAGAAAGTTGAGAGACAAGAGGAAGTAAAAGAGAAAGGAGAGAGAATGAAAGAGAGAAGAGCAATAGGAGAGAGAGAGGGAGAGGAGATAGAGATAGAAAGAGAGAGATAGTGAGCAAAGCTAAAATCAGATGCATCAGATAATTGATCTAGAGGGCTAATTATTTCATGGTGAATACCATCTTATTCTTTTATGTTATTATTGTGCCTCCTCGCTGAAGGAAACTCTAATGCTAACACTTTTTTCTTACTAATGACACATCTTTTAACCAATGACATTTCTCTGTCTAAACGAAATTCTTATTATGTGTTGCACTTCTATATGCCGAAAGCAAATTACCTTAAGAAAACTTTTGCCATCAATTACACTTTTTAGACTTTCTTTATAACACCATTGGTGTCAATGTGACATTGAACTGAATAGGCTACGTATCATTTTGGTCTTAAAATGTGTGACACAAGTCTAAAATACTAGAGTTGTTGGATCTCAAACTCAAACAAAGCATTATGATTTAGTAACAAAAATGATTTCAAATCAAACAGATGCATACAATTAAAATGTTGTTTAACTTTGGTAATTCTATTTGGGACCCCTCAACCAAAACAACAACAACATATAGAAACTAGAACAGATGCAAAATAGAGCCGTGAGATTTATAGCAAATATAAATTCATTTGACTAGATTTACAACTACAGGACTACAGGACTGAGGAACAAATAGTAAAGTAGCAATGAAGCATTGAGCTGTAGTTTATAAATACAAACACCCCCCCCCCCCCTTATAAAATACACAGAAAGACACAAAGATAAAGGCAAATTTCTATGCCAGAACTAATTCATACAAATGCTTCCCACGTGGAATGGTTTGCTTGAATCAGTCAGTAAAACCAATGACTTAGCAGAGTTTGTCTTAACATGCACGACTAGATTGATAGAAGAATACACGTATAGTAACTGATAGAAAACAAGTTTTCATTTAAATTTCTGTTAATTTATAACAGAAGATCTCTGAGATAGAAATAGTTTGCTGTTTAGATCTGATGGAAAAACTTTCGTTTTGCTTAATCCGTTTAACCCACGGGTTCTCTAAGAGTTTGTGTGATCTCATTGATCTCCCTTCTTGTTCCAAGTGTCTCGGAGCTTTGTAGATGAAAAGTTTCTAGTAGTTACTTTGTGAACGTCTTTTACTTCATTGATTACGTCATGAGTGACGCAAATGTATCACGTTCTAAGAAAATGACCTGCGAAAATGAGCTGTTATAGCACACTGGTGTATTGGGTAGATTCATCAAGATCTCTTCATTATTTTGAATAAATTTTTTTTAGACTATAAATCCTAGTAGATAGACTTCATATACAAAACAAAAAATAAAAAATAAGATGATTTATGTAATTAAATGTGCCAAAAAAATATGATCATATTTTAAAATGTTCTTTTTTGTTCATCCTAAAGTACTTTTTAGAAGCAGGAAACACTACTGTGGGTCAGAAAGGTTAAAAGGTCAACAAACGCCTTCATTTGTCTCAGATATCCAGTTATTAAATGTACCTAATTAAATCCATCCGTCATGCAAAAGCTAGTCCAAAGTAGATCAGACTGGTTCACAATGACCTTTTGTGAATATTTAACACCTCTGTCGTTGTTATGGTCGCACTGACGTTGTGTTTAATTCTGAAATAAACTAAACACTATATCTCGAAGCTTAACACCACTGACACATTTCAAACAAAATTTAAATGCTTTTTTTATCAATCTTATTCTTATTGCCCCCCTCCCCCACTATCTCTCTCTCTTTTAAGCATCCTCTGTAAGTGCTAAAGTGATACATGTCTTTCACTGTTTTACAGTACATTTTAAAAATAGCAAATTGTTGTCATGTGGGCTATTATAATTATGCACTTAAAGTCATGCACTTAGTGATGGCTCTGCCTTTGGCAGACTACTATTACCATGGTTTGTTGATGGCTCTGCCTCTGATTGAATACCACGAGCATGCATTAGTGATGGCTCTGCCTCTGGTTGAATACCACTAGCATGGTTTGTTGATGGCTCTACATCTGGCAGACTTTAAGTGCATACTTAGAACATAGATACAGGTGATTCATAAATAAAGTTCCATTAAATGCACAGAATCATAGACAGAAGAACAATCACGCTAATTAAAAAGTTGATAGGAGGAAGTACCCGCGGTTGTACACGGTTTTACAAAGCTGTGCGGGGTATACAAAGTGCGGGGTTTAAAAAATTAATTTTCCTAAAATAAACACAGTCTAACGGACATTCCCTTTAGTCTTATACCTTCTATAATTGGCTGTGTGGTATTGAGATATACATCTCATTCTACATAGGGTTTTGAATAAGTGACATAACATGACAACAAATAGTACCGATGATAATACTTTATGTACCGGTATTTTGAGTCAAATCACGCTTTGCATATGCAGGGTATATAATAGTGCGGATTAACGATTTAGTTTTTACTTATTTTGAAATTGGTGCGGGTTATACGCGTACGAGGGGGGGTACATGCGCGAAAATAAGGTAGTTCATTTGTAAAGGGCCTTCGCTCTCATATCTTCCCATATTTTGACATCAGGTTTTGAGGATGAAAGTTTGATTTAGGTACACAGCCTTCTTAGTTGTCTCCCCTTTTCACATTTAAAAGTGTAACCCAGATATTTTTTAGACCTCAAGATAGCTACTTTATAATGCGTAGACATAATGACATATATGATTGAATTAGTAGTATGAAACTTTATTAGACATTTCCTATTGTCTTACCTAGTGTATATAGTGATTTCTCGGCTATGGCCATTGTTTAGAACTAATAGATATATGTTAGTTAAACAATACATTATTAGGTATTATTTAGGTAGCCAAAATAGTTTTAGACTGCTAAAAAAGACTACTTTATCATATATTTATAAAGATACATTAAATATGGAGTGTCTTCAAACTATCGATACATTTAACCTCTAATAAAGTGTCGGTCACTTTGACTTGATCAAAACTGATAGACTTAGTAGACCAGTCAACTCTACTGCTTTATGGAGCATTCTATATCCATGACCCGAACTATTTTTTTTTAATGACTGGGCCATGACTACCCTGAGTATGTTATTCACCACGGGCTGCAATGACATGTTTTGAAGATAGATCGACAGTAGGTGGTTATTAAAAGATATCTGTATACAGCCTTGTTATTTAATGCACAAAGCACATTGCATTCAGTAGAGGTCCCCACATGTTTTGCTTGTTTGTTAATTTCTTACAAATCTCCTTCCAGTTTTAAGATGAATGAACACGAGTTTTGCAATACTTCTATCCACCTCGTGTTTTCGTGAAACATGGAATCAGCCTGGACATGAATCTCGAAAACGGTTCAAACGATTTTCCTCGTTGGCCATACTGGAGAAAACTCCTAGGTTGACCATTATAGTTTGTCAAAAGTAAAAAAGAAAAAGAGACACATTTAAATTTGGCTAGAGAACAAGAACATAAATATTGTAAACGGACTATACGTCTTCCAGTAGTTCAGCATTCCTTGAAGAGTTTCAGAATTTTATGTTCCGGAAAAGTTTGTGCATCGTCATCTAAGTCTAGATCTAAAGATCTATCGTTGGAATGTTATAAAGTGTAGCATATCTATACATTCGCTTAACCAGGAGTCATTCTCGGGGGGAAGTGGGAGGAATGGGGCGGTAAAAAAATGTTCCGTTGTTTTTATTTTAATCTAACATTCATAAGTTAGTAAGAAGAAAACACCCGCTCTATACGTTTTTTAAAAAGGAGGTCTTGTCTTTTTTTAAAAAAGTATTTGTATTGCTTTTCCTGTTGATCTACCCAGACGGTACGAATGGAATTTGAAAAAAGCTGATCAGCGATGACATACATTCAAGCTTTAGGGCGTAAGGGAAAAACCTCTTCCGATAGGAGAACGCAGGAGAGATATTTTATTGACATTTGCCTTAAGCCAAATTATGGTCAATATTGGTATAAGTTTGGTACTAACTTTGAATATTGACCATGTAAACATTTAGGACTACACTATTAGGGCCAGACCGCATTGTTATCTAGCACGACTATTTGATTGGCGGATGGCTGCCTGGTCGTGCGGTTTGCACGCTGGACTGTCGTTCGGATTTATCGATGGTCCCGGGTTCAAACCCGCTCCCATCCCCCGTCGTCCTGCGGGAGGTTTGGACTAGGAAGTAAACTATCTTCAACTCTGAAGGAACATCTGAAACATGTAAAACATTTTACAAACATTGTTCTTTTCAATTCTGAGTGTTTCTGTTTTTTAGAATGATTTACGCTGTCTCAAGTACTCCCATTTTTCTACTGTTCCATTTCTTCTTCCTGCTTTGTTCTGCATCAGTCTTTTTACCCATGTCTTTTAAATCCACTGTGCTTTACATTTTAATACACCATAATGTAGTCTATATATATATAGTCTAAGTATATATATATAGCTTATAGAATCACGTGTCGTGCTAAAAAAGTAAGATCTCTTTTGTCTCATTTAGGGTCGAACTCTAGCAGACTGAGAACCACTAGGTTAAGTTCTGTACTTTTTTACAACACACACACACGAATGAAGTTTGTTTTTATGAAATTGTTGCTTCTAGCGAAGAAACATTTCTATTTTTTCATGAAGTAACAAGCTAGAGATTAGCTGTCCATAACATTGGACTTCATTTTAAGACGTGAGTTATATCACATATTAACCCAAAACATGAATCTCATGTCTGTGTTCTTGACAAGTTTTTTTGTTGACAAAGTATTTAAACATGTAAAACAGAAATTGACTAGCTTAGAGTTAATTTGAGAACTATGTACAGAATTATTTTTGTTGTTTATGTATCTAGGCATCTTTGATTATTCCATAAGCAATATATTTATAGATATACTATCTGTAACTCTGCCCATGTAACCAGGTGTATTACCCTCTCATAACTTAGGTCTTCAGCGTTAAAAATGATCCATGTGATATCAAGTAATATACACCATCTTTGTCATATGATCCATATCACATCCACATGTAACATCCATGTTATCCTTATGATATCGTCCATATCAAGTGGATGATATCATCCACTTGATATCTTTCATGTTATATCATCCATTTTATATCATTCATTTTATATCATCGATGTGATATCCTCCATGAAGTGATGTGATATCATCCGACGATATCCTCCATGATATTACATTCACATGATGTACTCCAACTCAATGTGATATACTCCATGTTATAGTATCCATATATCACCCATGTTATAGTATCCATATATCCCCCATGTTATAGTATCCATATATCACCCATGTTATAGTATCCATATATCCCCCATGTTATAGTATCCATATATCACCCATGTTATATCTTCAATGTAAAATTATTCATGTGATATCCATTTGATATCCACCATGTGATATCATCCACTTGATATCCTCAATGTGGTATTTGTTCTGGCTAGTATCTTGGGTGTTATGTAAAGCCACTATTATTTCATCAACTATTCTACATTAGCCAAAGACCATTACATTTACAATATAAACTTGATCAAGTCTTTCTACTACTGTAAATGATGTATTTGTTAACACTTGGGATGTCTGTCTCGTCGTTGCTTATATATCTCAAATGCTAGTCAACCTTCTTCTAAGCTATCGCCATATTGTTCTCTCTTGTTCGTCTATTCTGCTACGTCATTCGTCTGTCTTACTACGTCACTGCTTTTAACGTCGCTAAAAACAATAAATTTATTTATCTACCAAAACCAACATACTCTCTAACAAAACTAGTACACAACATATTCTTAAAACCAACATACTCTCTAACAAAACTAGTACACAACACATTCTTAAAACCAACATACTCTCTAACAAAACTAGTACACAACACATTCTTAATGTTGTACTTTTGCTATTGTTGTGCCCCTTCACATTTGCAGTCACAAGACTGTACACATGTAAGTTGAAAATAGTAAAGGGAGCACAGTCTTGAAGGCGGCCCCCGAGTTCCTACACCGAGTTTAAAACATTCACTTTTGTGACTTAACAAGAACTTCATTTCAAATCATACATGAAAGCAATATAACACATGTACATCAAATTACATGTTTTTTCATTAAAATATAAAAGTGCGCATTTCGGGGAGGTCAATACACAACGTAATACATATATTTTACATTTTCTCTATTAAATGAACGCCTTCACCAAATATGTCTGTGTTCCGTCATGGACATACAATGGTAAGGGTAAGACTAAACTACAAAAAGCGATGTTCTTGCAAATGCTGGTATGAACATTATAGACTATAAGAGTATAGAAGGACTGGTTAGAGTTGGACAGTCATGCTGGGCAGGTCACGTGTCCCCGTATTTTAGTGAGCTGAAATTTGTCTGCGTACCGGAAGCGCTTTAAAGACCAGCCTAGGCGCCGATTTTCTTTTGCTGACATAAAAGAGAGCTCCTGGCAGGAGGCGGTTGGAGATTTCTTACAAAGGCTGTAGATTACATATTCGAAACCAAAAGAAAATCCAATGCCGAGGACAGCCATAGACGGCGAAAAGAGAACCGAAATCAACCACATTCAGACAACGGTTATGTCTGCTTTAGATGTGGCTAAATATGTAGGTTGCAGCTGGGACTACGTAGTTCAGTACTGCCATCCTCATTAAACTCCGCAGATCCAAATGGCTATTTTTTTTTTCTTTCACAAGTCTTCGTTACGAACGCGTCTGTTTATAAACTAGTAATGACAAGAGTTCTAGGAAGAAAAAAGTGGCTAGTTTTCTGAAGTATTTTGTGATTGTTATTATTGTTATTGTTATTATAGCTTTCATATTTCGTATTTAATTTTTAGAAACCTCTATTTCTTTTCTCAATTTCTATAAAGATTGTAAAGTACACGTAAAGGTGGACATATTTATAAAAAACAACAACTCTGCACTTATGGTTGTAACATTGATAAAAACAACAGTGTCTCTTTTAACGATAGGGAAGAACAATTCAATATATATTTCTTTTTAAAAAAATTCTTACAAATTAGATAGAAAAAGTGTCGCCGAAAAAACTTAAGGAAACTAAAACATTTTGTTTGTCAAGTGTGTTTTTTTTTATTTTAAAGATTGCCTTTAAAGAATTGAATGCAGGTAAAGGGTTTTAGGGGTGGGGGTAGTCTAGTAAAATCATAACTAACCTAATTCTGCTACTCTTCTCTATTTTTAGCGGCCCCCGAAAGGGGAAAAGACGCTATTAGTTTTGTGTAGAATGTCCGTCCGTCCGTCCGTCACATTTAGATCTCGTAAACTAGCAAAGATAGTGAAAATCCGACATCATAATATTTTAGACCATTCATAGTTCTATGCAACGACTACTTTTTTTCTATTCTGAAAGCGAAAAATCTAATTTTTTAAATCACTTATGCAAGCAGTTTTTTCATAAAAATACACTACTTTTCACTATTAATAGTAAAAAACACTGAAGGCGCTTTAGTAGGGAAGGTAACAGTCTACCATATTTTTAACACATTTATGCAAACGGTTTTAGATTTTTTGACAAAAAATTATTTTATTTTTACATTTGTATTACTAAGTTCTGTCATACTAATTACTACATTTACACAGTAAAAATGTTTTTTTTTTAAAAGAGAAAACATCTATTGAGTATGCATACAAGTTGGACATAATTTAAAAGAACAATAAATAAGTAGTTTTTCGTATTATTGCGTGAACTGCGGTAACGCATTGTAGCTATCTAACACTTAACTATTGACAATTTTTTTTAACGTAAATGTTTTTTTTTTTTTTTTTTGAGGATTTTGAATAAGGGATTTACTTTTTACAAAACAATTAGATCAATTAGATATTCATTATAAGACATCAGTTAGGCCAGGTTCACATCTAACTACACATTCACTTTCACCTATCCTTCGGTCTGCTGGGCCACAGGGGCACCACACTGATCTGACAACCTTCTTTCTCCATTCTTCTCTGTCGTTTGTCTTTGATAGAATTTCACTTTTTGCCTGCCTGGGTGGACCACTTCGGCGGCCGATTTTGAGTTTGTGTTTCACACAAACTGTTTTTGTAACCTTGTTTTTTTTTTACAATCTAATGCATAACATATAATATGTGTAACATACAGTTCTTATACATGTATCCACAAATATGCATATAGCATTCAAAGTAACATGTTCTTAGTCTTGTTTCCTATTCTAGTACTCTTGATATAAATACTGAGCTGGGGGATGGTGTTCATATGCATATTGGCCCAAGTTTTGATAGCGTCTGCTTTGTGGCGTGCATTAATTATTGTTATGCTTATAATTATTATCTGGCGTGTAAATCAAATTAATTAGACTCTACGAATTCGTCTCGGTGTCCTAGGGTCCAAGCTTTTTGTTGGTTAGTACCGTTGTTCTTGCCACACACACACATGCACACACACACATGCACACACACACACACGCAACGCTGAGATAAGGTTAGAGTTGAAAAAAAAAAGGTCTTAGAATCTCTCTGGACAGTTAGTTGAGAGTCGCCAG
The DNA here is from genome assembly GCA_030265305.1 of Biomphalaria pfeifferi. NCBI lineage: Eukaryota > Metazoa > Mollusca > Gastropoda > Planorbidae > Biomphalaria > Biomphalaria pfeifferi. The sequence continues at coordinate 1,164,781 of JASAOG010000092.1, read as the reverse complement.
GGTCAGGGAGGTATTAGGGTATGGAAGTAGAGATCTAGGTGTTTTTCTTTTCCCGTTAAGAGGGTTTTAGTGTATACTAAGATTACAATACTACCAGATTGTCATTTTGATTTCACAGCAGATGTCAGTCGTGAATTTTTGTGACAATTTTGGCTGTGACAGTCTCTTATGACACACTGTGACACTAGGACTGTAAATAAAATTTTAGTAAGTAACTTTTTTGTTTCGCAATATTAAGAAATGTTGTTTCGCAATATTAAGAACTATTAAGAAGTTAAACTAGTCTAAAGAGTAGCACGCACACGAAAAGACTTTGAATGTAAACGTCCGTAGTTACGCAGCAGATTCATTTACGTTAGAAAATATAGTTCTAGATCTATATGGTGGCTTAAAATTATGCTAAAATATTTTATTTTTTACTACATTCATGCTAACTAAAATAATATGCCTACTTTAATCTCATTTAAAACTAAGTATATTCTTAGTTATTAGCTTTTATATCAGGCTAATCATCAGGAATTACTTTGTGATAAGATTTCTGAAAAAAAAAAAGCGGCAATTTAATAAATTATTTTAACTACTAAATGTGTTAAAGTTTTTCATCTTTGAATTATACAACACGCATAAAAAAAATCAACTTTGGAATTATGTTTGGTCGTGCGATATGCGCACTGGTTTATCATCTCGATGGTCTCGTTTCAAAACCTGCCCGCCTCCATCCCCGGCAGTCCATTTTTTTTTCAACACTTATCTAACAATAATAATATCAAAATTTTCTACCTGATGAGAGACGTGCGAGATTTAATATTTAAATGTAAACATCTCACAAAGAAAATCATATACAAAGGATTGTAGAGTGATAAATTTTAAATTTTGAAGACTCAACAGTAGTGTTAAGTATAAATAAAACTTTCAAACTTTGAGGTCCATTTGCAGCTATGGGTGAAGGTTAACTAGGGTGCCATAGTACTTATGGGTTCGTGAAAGGCATACCTATCATTAGATAGTCCTAAAGATTCGTAGGTTTCAAACCCAAGTCTTCATCTGAATTCGAAAGCCAAGCGCTTCACTACTCGGCCACCATCCCAACAATGCTATCATAAATAAATAAATAAAGTAATAAAAATGACAATGTATGTCACGCGATAGTGATAGTACGCTTGTCCCCTTTGTTAGTTTTTAAACGGAGACACTATCCTGAACTCCTAACAGGGTTCTAGTGCAAAAACTCGCTCAATGTGATCCATTATAAAACTACTGTGTGATCCCGTTAGGGGGAATGGTCGAAATTATATATCCTAATTATTTTCTACTTGTCATTAAGGAGTGAAATATTGTTTTTTATTTTATTTAGACATATGGATAATTAAAATATATTTTATTCTATTCGATTGAAACTGCTGAAATACAAACAAGGTTATAAAGACAGTTTGTGTGGAAACACAAACTCAAAATCGGCCCCCGAAGTGGTCCACCTAGAGTTTTCACCAGGATTCGAACACGGGACTTCCGGTTCCAAGTGCTTTACCCCGTCAGCCACAGCATCTCCATATATTTATTTAGCGTACACTTATGTTTTTAAAATAATAATTATTAACCTTATCCATACATTCAAAATTAATAACATGTTACATGCAATAAAAAGAAACTAAAAAAAGATTTATTCTTCTACCAAAATTAGAAAAATTGGCAACACGAAAAAAATATAATTCTTGACCTACTTTAAGCTACAATTGTGTACAACAAGACTTTCCCCTCACAAATATCTTCATTGTCATTTGTCATACAAACTAGACATAGATCTGGCTAGATCTAGACCTAGTTTTAGATCTAAATCTAGATTCAAGATATAAGTCTAGGTCTAGAAATAGATCTAAGACGTGTAAGTCTAGAACTAGAGATAGATCTAAGTCTATATCTAGATCTAAGTCTCTATCTAGATATAAGTCTATATCTAGATCTAGAACTAGATATAGAATCTTGATATAGAATCTACTATATCTAGACCAGAACTCGTATGAATTTACACGTTTAATCTTACAATTACTAGACCTATGACCTAGGCAAATGTTATGATCATGAATAGTAGGCCTTTTGTTACTTGGTAATGGTGTACCATGCCGCTCATATCCTATTCATTTCTTAATGTGATACTATTGTTTACATAATAAATAAATCTGCACCCCTAAGCTGTCAGAAGATAAGTTATTGCCTTAAGAACTAAAATTTTGTTCATATACTCAATACATTTATAATATATATATATTATAAACATATCTAGATCTGGGCTCTATTTTGTCTTATTTAGACTGTCAAGTGTAGGTCCCTATAATGAAGTTATGTCAAAAACTGCGCTCTATAAAAGTAGTTCTTTATTTTTTATTTTTGAAACTCATAACTAAAACGAAGTTCGTATCAAAATTATTTTTTTAAAACAATATTTGAATCAATATTCTATTCAGTGAGTTAGGTAATAAATGGAAAATATATTTTATAATGATCCATTGACACTTTTACCATTGTGACCTTAAATGCAATTTTTTTGTACCAATGCGCGAATCTATGAATGAAGCTTGAGATATTAATGAAGAAGCCTATGGCCTTAACAAAATAGTTACCTCCCCTGAAGTTTTTCATTTGAAAAGTGGTGTAATGTTTTGAAAACTCTGCTTGCATAGATAATGTTTAAAATTAGATGGTTCACTTACGGAAAAGAAAAAAGTAGACGTTGCATCAGAACTTTGAAAAATCTAAAATATCATGATATCCGATTTTCATTTTCTCTTCTAGTTTCTGAGATCTAAATGGGACAGACGGACGGACAGACAGGCCACACAAAACTAATAGCGTCTTTTCCCCTTTCGGGGGCCGTTAAAAATACCTCAAAAAACTTAACAAAACTTATATTAAGTGAAATTACATCAATTATTTTAAATTGTACTATGCAATTTATTTGTAAAGTCTAACAACGAAAAATTTTTATGATTGGGAATATTTTTAGTAATTGTTTTTGTTTAGCCTCCAGCTTTCATGCTTACAGAATCTCATTGCGCTACGGTCCAATTACTTTTATGGAACAGTTGGGGAATGGGTGAAGGTGTCTGTGCTGCTTTTTCAAAGTATAAAAAACAAACATTTCTCGAGTCTGAATTTGAACTCGAGTTATCGAGCCTCCATGATGGAAGGCCAACAATATGGCCATTAAGCTATTTAAGTATTTATAAAAATAGATGTTTATGTAGACTATTGTTGGTAAAATTGTTAGCCAACTAGCTAATTCTACTTATGGAGTTCATCCCCCCTCATCCTTGTGCATTTCTATATAAAACAACATGAATTAATGACGACTAACAGGTAAATGAATTGGTGAATATTTGTATTGCTTCATGTGTTGTTAGGGACAATGAATAATTGTACAGAGTTTCAACTTGATCCAACAATGGGAAGGTGAAGAATAAAACGTGTACAAGATTTGTACCAGACAGACAGACTAGTGGATATAGACTTTGTCATTAAACTAGGTTCCATGAGCTAACCATCATTTGATCAAATAATGGAGAAATTAATTTAAATTACAAAGTTAAAAACAATAAGTTAAAAGAATATACATCAGCATTATTTTCTATTATGGTGTGCTCGTATGTATCCTCTAAAATTTGAAAATATATACATAATTATCTGGTCTTTTCTTTTTTGTTATTATATACAATGCAAAAAAAAAGGGGGGCAAAAAACAAAAGGAAAATTTTATAAGCCATTATAGACATTTAGTTCGATGTTCTATATCTTTTCAGACTCAGGTTTACAAAATCTCAGAAAAAAAAACGACAAATGCGAAACAAACAAAAAATTGAAGTACAAACCACAAACAAGTTACGCAATACAAAATGAGTTTCCCATTTTTTAACGTTTTCTCCAAAGGAAGACCGGTCAAATAGTCGCTTCCCCCCGGAGTGTCAACAATGAGTTTTCCAAACCTTCTAGTCTTCTTCAAACACTTTGATCCGTGCATTATGCCGTGCTACGTACTAGATCTACTTGACTGTTCACGAGGTGTCGCCGACAACTTTTCCCTATACGAACAAAAGGTCGAGGTCCCTGAGGGTAAACAACGACAAATTCCATTCTACATCTTGTCAACTCATTGATTTGAAACAATAGACGAGCTTGAATTCTATAGAGATCTACACATTACAAGAAACAGCCGCAATTTTTTAAACACAACCTTATGCTTGGAAAGGTTGCGTAGTGATACAAAAACCAATCAACCAACCAACAAACAAGTAGGCCTATATTTCATATTAATATAAGTCAGAAAAAGAAATATTAAGTGAATTATGACCTTTAAAATAATACTTTTTTCCCGTCTATTTGCAAATTGAAAAAAAAAGTTTTATTTAAAGGCTAATTTGTAGTTTGTTTGGTTAACGAATTTTTACTAATGTATAAAGCAAAGGCGTCGCTATGGGTCTTTGTGCAGGTAATGGTGTCCTCCATCGGCCTGAGGAAACAACTTTGTCAATCTAATTTAAACGTTTTGTTGAAACACAGCACTATGATCTATCTATCTATCGAATGTAGAATCCCGAATACAATCTAAATGCATGTACAGACTCCCATATCTTGAACCTCACCGTAAGAATCAGTAGTACCTAAACCCAAAACCTTGCACAAGACAATACTAGGAGAGTAAAGCCAACCAATACAGTCCATTCATCTACATTGTTTGGGGAAAGTAAACCGAACTGGGGAGATGACTCTTATAAAACAGAAGCATCTGTTCTCTTAGACGGAGTTACCATTCTTGGCTGGCTTCTATTGACTGCCTCACGAAAAATGACCTGGCAATCACGACATAAAAAAGAGGTGTTAGGTGTTACTGTTTTGTAGATACACCTTTTCATTGATTGAACACTGGAACAACAAACACTATAAACAAATAACGTGGCATTCGTCCAATGACAAGCAGGTTTTAAATTTACGGGGTTCTAAGCGACACTTTTCAGATGTCAAGGTGGACTTGGAGTGGAAACCTTCGTTGACGGATGTTCGATCTAATGATTTAGTTTAATTGCAAAACCATATAACACGTTTTATTTTTTAGAAAATCATTTAATGTTCCATTTTATCTGCTGTCTAGAAAATTATTTATTTTGAATTCAATAATACCATAAAAGTTTGTTCCGAGCTTAGTAGGTAGGCATTTTAGAAATAAATTCATTCTCATTAGCTCAACAGTTAATATAGTTTTAATCTATACACATTCTTTCTCTCTCTCTGACTTTCTCAATATCTATCTATCCATCCATCCATCTATCTATCTATTATTTGTGACGGTACGCACCGGTAAAGCGTACAGGCACCTTTTTCAATGTGGGGAAAAATTATTACTTTTCTTGTATTTTAACGTTTATTATTAATTTATTAGTTATTAAAGGTTAGGCAATCCATCACTGAGTACCGGTATCTATTTTTTTTTACATAAAAGCACTATATATATATATATATATGCATAAGTGCATAAGGCCTAATTCTTTATGAACTAATTTTGTTAAATGTGGAAAAGAGCTAGACACTCTTTTTTTTAGAACAAACTCTCTTAATCTGATGGTAAATTATACTAATAGTATTTTTTTTTCATATTTTGCAGAGAGTTACTCGTTCGAGTTACTTTATAGAAATATAGAATGCCTTTTGAAGAAGATAATAACCCCGGTGCTATCAACAGTCCACCAAGTTCTCCAAACAATGACCTCCCGCCATGTAAGTACTTCATAAATGTAAATAAAATATATTGTTTGTTTGTATATTTAGATTAGGTTAGAAATCCACCAGCACAAGCTGCATGAGAAATGTCAATCAATTTTTTTTACATCAAGCACTATAGATGTAGCCCATTTACAGTGACTCGTGGCGGGGTTCGAATCAGCACCCTTACAGCGCCCCCCCCCCTTTCTGTTTAATCCGGATTTTAGAATGCCCCCATATTTCTTTCATAATGCCGTTAATATATTGTTGTATTTAAACAGCCACAGTTTCCTTATGAAACAGACATGTTGGCTTCTTATCATATTTCATCATGTTCCTAGTAGAGTCTTATCCCATAAACACACAAATGTTAAAGGTCATGGGACCAATCCATGAGAGAAAAAAGGAAAGTCCTAACGAAGGTAAAAAATATAATATATATTTCAACGTTGTTGTTTTTTTTGGAGGAGGGATTTTCTACACCGACGTTTCGGTGGGCTGGGTGGAACCACTTCGAGAGCCGCATCTGGCCTGCGGCCGTATTTTCGGCATCACTGGGCTGGAGCATCTCCGTATCGCAGATTGACCTAGATGCTACAGTAAATTTCGTCAAATGAAGAATTTCAGATATAATTTATCAAATAGATTTTGTTCCATGGATTTTTAACATTGAAAACACAAATTTGGGTGGAAAACCTAATTGATTTTTATCTAAAGTTATCTTATCACACTGTACTTAGTGCCCCGGCTTGAACCAGGAGATGACAATAGACTTACCTTTAAAACCTAGATCTATGTACCTTCCCACCCAGTCTATTATTTCCCTTGTCGCTAACATCATATCAGTAATAGAATTAGGTGTACCTAATTAATTTGACGTCATAAAATAGCTTATGTCATACACACACACACATTTTCGTGCACTACCGACACTGTCCGCGTGCTATCAATAACCGGAAACACAAAAATATATCAACAATATACACATGGCTCTGACAGCTAGACAGAAACAGTAACACGCACTATACTAACCACATTTTTTTTTAAAAACAGTACCATCAGCCATGAAGAAAAGTGCTTCCATGTATTTGAATGTCAGGATGCCACAGAAGAGGCTGAGGCCGAATGTAGAGGGCACGACAGATATGGGTGAGTAAACATTTAAATAATAGATACGCCTACACTACCTATTAACAGCTCTAGATACGCCTACACTACCTATTAACAGCTCGCTACGTTGGTTCAGACGATCACAGGAGTCATTCACAGAAGTAAACTATTTAGTTTATGGGTTACCGTCTCTTGTTGTCAAATGACTCTGGATCAGAAGAATGTTTTTTGGACATTCCGATGGTCTAGAGGTTAGTTTCGCTTGGTGCGTTATCGCTAGGCGGTGGTGTCGAATCCGGAGTCACAGGTTCGAGCCTCGGTCGGCGCATGCCCTTATTTTCGTAGCATTTTAATTCACTACTTTCTCTCTTAAAAACTTGGTCCCTGGTGCTGTTATTCATTTATGTTTAATATATGTATGTATCATTTGTTTCAGCACCTAGCTTCAACTCTATGTTTACATTGATCTTAAGGTAGAATGTTAAGGTAGAGATTACAGTTTGTAGATTTAATAGATCTAAGTATAAACATGACAACTGAACCAAATAATAAAGAACAATGATTATATTTTCTACATTTCTTGTATCGTGTCGAAAAAAAAAGAAGTTTTGTAGCTATTTTTTACATTTTAGACCTATCGTGCTCAGGGGGCAGATGATCTAATATTTTGTATCGATAGTTAACATTTTAAAGATTTACGAGGTGTTTATTAAGGCCAGCACAATGATTATTACATGATATATCCCCTAGCATAATGTTAAGCAATCTTCAAAGTCTGTTGAGTTCAGAGTCGTCCTGAAATTCAAATTCCCAGTAGGACTCAAACTCCAAGCCCCTGGCTCGGTTCAGACGCCACTCACCGCATTGGTCTTTTATGTGTTAATATAGTCTCATATAAACAACAACGTTATGGTATAAGAGCATACTCGACAATCTTAAAACATGTGAATACAATATGTTAGTAGAGTCAACCGTTGTTGGAATTACTTTTGTTTATTTCTGTGCGTATTTTCACATGCTTTTCTTATTTGCTTAGAAATTCGACTGGCCCTTTCATTTCTACTATTTCCTAAGTCGTATGTCCACCACTGTATCTGTTAATTTTTACTTGATTTAAAGCGCACGCACACACACTTTTGGCGTTCTGAAATGGAAGCCTCACATTAATAATGCAAACAGAAGAACATGCTTCTTACAGGATGTTGATTGACAAGTTAGTCACTAGAAATGAATGTTGTCCAGAACATCCGTTACTATTTTAAATTAATGATTCGATTACTGTAAAGATCCTTTACTTAGGTGCTGGAACAACACACTAGGATCTTAAATAAAACAGTTCTTAAAATTAAAACCTAAACTCTATAAAACTAACTCTGCTCTGTGATAAACGTACAAGTCCTTGTTCCATATGCTAGGACAAATTTGTACAAATGCTCCTTCTTCCCTAGTGTTATTGAAGCATGGAGTGGGTTGCTTGAGTCAGCCAGTAAAGCAAATTACTTAGCATAATTTAAGTAATTGATTAACATAACATGCATGACAAGATTGACCTAGGAACGCGCGCAAAACGTAATCATCATCTTTTTTTGAAGTAACGTCTGTATTTTATAAGATAAAATTAATTTTAGCATTGACATTATTTTTTTATTTAGACCACGTTTAAAAGGAAGCGGAAACGACTTAGTAGACTTAGGGAAAAAGAAAAAAAAATTGAATTGAAAATACAGAATTTGATATTTTAAAAATGCTTTATATGTAGCCTGCGGCTTATGGGGAAATACCGAAAATAAAGGTTTGATAGAAAGCTTGTGGTTTTTCGCGAATAGCGGTCATCAGGCTGCGAATATGTCAATCCGGTTCTTGTGTGTACGAAATTTCAAGCGGATCTGTACGACAGTGTAAGCGATCTCTTGATCAATGAGTCAGTGATGGTATTTGGTAAATATATTTTAGATTTGTTTTTAAGTAAATTCATACATTTCAGTTCTTATATAGATTCTTAAGCAAAAGTTTATATTTGTAGACATATTTTAAGTTTAGATTACATTTCGTCAAAAGAAAAAAACCCTAAAATAATTAGTAAACATAATGCGATTTAAGTCAAACAAAGATTAAAGACCATTATTATTATGTTATGATTCTTTGAACTTCATTATTATCAATCAATAGAACGGCCATCATATGTAAGTTTTAATGCTAATTGATGTTGAAGTAGGGCTTAAACATGATTCGATCTACAATTTTCATCCCAGGAGAGGGAAGCATGTCAGGGGACAGCCTTTACGACCCTACCGAGAAGGTGCAGGACCTGATCAATAAAGTGAGAGACCCAAAGTACAAGACCAGGCAGCTCTTCGTTGAGATGGACGTGCTGACCCAGAGAGGGGAAGACATGGAGTGGAGAGAGTTCGCCAGGTGAGTACAGATGAACAAATTTCTTCTTTTTTGAAGTAACGTCTGTATTAATTAAGATGCATGCTTTTAATACAAACATTATGATACATTCTTCAGCTTATTGGTCTTTTATTTCTAAAATTTGACCCAGCAGTGGCGTCGCTAAGAGGGAGCGTGGGGGTGCGGACTCTGTCGGGCGATACGCATCATAGTGTGATACCAAAGTAAAGATTGTAAAAAAGTGTCAAAAAACAAACGTCTCACATTTTAGAGTTATGTACCAGCTAATGAAATTTAGCTCTTTGTATAAAGTTACAACATAATAATTAAAACAGCGGACAGATTTTAAAGGAAATCTTTATTTTGGAAAGGTGTGATGGTGGGGTGAAACCATTAGCTAATTGCCCCTATGTGGCACCGACCCAAGCGACGCCTCTGTTTGATTGCACCTTGTTCAATTTGAAATTGATTTCTTGCTAATGTCCAGGTGGGTCAAGTATGAAGAGAAGGTGGAAGAAGGTGGCAAACGATGGTCCAAGCCCCACGTGGCGTCTCTCAATATGCACTACCTGATGGAGCTCCGAGGTCAGATCTTGGACGGTGTGTTTCTCAAGGACATGGAGTGCTACTCTATATCCCAGGTCGTAGGTAGGTCACAGTCTGTATATCCTACAGTCCCAGGCTGTATATCCTACAGTCAGAGACTGTATATCCCACAGTCACAGACTGTATATCCTAAGCTTTAATTGTTTCAAAGGACTCCCATAAACTAGACAGTTTGAAGACTGTCAACCCTCCACACAAATACAAAATGCGACCAGCCAACACAGCGGTTACCTTTAATAACTAATAACAACTTCCGATGTTCTATTGTTTTAACAAGTATCTACTGCAATTACACTTACAATATGAATCATTACAATCATTAGTCATGCAATTAAACGTCCGCCCTTCATAATGCAGTCAGGGCGGACTCTCTAATCATTTCATTTACGGACGCTTTTCTAAAAATATCTCGTAGTAGATGACCTCGTACTGACCCACTTATATGACCAACATTCTTAGCCTATTAGTCTCTACTCTAGGGTCAGCCGCTTATACTTCTTACCCCAGTGCTCCATGTATCTGATCTCTGTATCTGTTTATAATTTGTATATTATTATTTTCCACTTTTCATAATTTTGCTGAAGGTAACTTTGAATAATCAATGCGAATTTATAGTAATTATAATGAAACATCTAAGTAAACAAGTTTGACCTGAATATTGTCAATGTTCTTCAAGATTTAAAATCATAGCTCAAAATCTAGAAGCGCACGGTAGCTATAAAATATGATAGTACCGATGCAATAGATACTGTCAATCTGTCATCTACATTTTGAGCCATTGTAAACTATGTGATTGTGAAAACTTTGGAACATAAGTGCTAGTGCTGATATTTTTGAATTAAGTCCCTTTTATTAATACTTGAACTGACTGCTTGGCAAATCAATTTCTAATAACCAGTTTTAAATGCCAACATGAAGAAATTTTTGTTGAGATCACTATACATATTTAAACAAAAACACAACAAAGACATGTGTTGATTCGTAACTTTGGTCAATAAAGTATTTACTTTGTAATCACAAAAAGATGTTTCCGTCAGATATGAGCAAGTTTTTGGTCTGAAGGATTGAATTGAATTTGACATAGTGTATTTGTATTCGAAGAAACTTGCAATTCAGACAATGAAATAAAATAACAAGAGTAAAAAAAAACAACTACGGAATGCAACCAGCTAAAATCTTTTTTTTTTTTACTTTATTCCTGTGAGCTCCCAGGGGAGCACAGGGCCGGAACCACACCTCTCCAACGAACTGCGATCTGGGCAGCTTTCTTGAACTGCTCCTTTGTCACTCTGTTATGCTCGTCTTCGCAGGTGATTTACCTCTTCCAGGTTTGGTTGGGTCTGCACACTTTTCTCTTCCATTGCGAATTCCAGACAAATGCCTGCCTTGCAACATTGGTAGTTTTTTTTTTTTCCGCCTGGTGTGTCATAGTGATCTCCACTTTCACATTCTGATATCTAGTGATGGGAACTAAACTAAATTTTTTTAGTAAAACTAAAACTAAGTTTGAACTAAAAAAAAGTAATTAAACTTTTAGTTAATCACAAATTGAAAAAATTAGTTAAACTAATCTAAGTAACTTTAGTTAAACTTTTACTAACTATTTTGACCTTTTTTAAGGACGAAGCAGCCCAACATGAAAAATATAAAGCACAACCAATCTCTTTAGCAAAATGTAATAAATATTTATTTGTGCACATGAAAAAAGATTTAAATGTCTTTATGGGATAGATGTAGATCTTAATAGAATCACTAGAATGATACTATTATAGAAAGAAATTAGAAGTAATTGTCCAAGTTCTAATATAAGTTACCTTTAGAAGAAGTAATGATAAAACTGCATATTGACTCTAGTCTAACTAGCTCTAGATTCTAGAATATTCTGGATCTAATATCTTCTGCAAACGAAATGATCAGAAATATCTGGATCTAGAATTAGATCTAGCTACTAGACCTAGATCAAATAATTAATATTTTAATCTAAAAATAATCTAAGAAATACTAGTTACTACTACTACACTAGATCTAAAATCTAGATAGAGTCTAGTAGATATCTTAGTAACTCTAGACCTAGAGATTTTAGATTTTTATAATTATAACTAGATATGGGTATTTAGATCTATATACTCTAGTAGATAATACTAGATCTAGATAGTAGATATAAGTATAATTATAATAGAAGTAGATGTAGATCTAGTCTAGATTTAGTATTAGATCTAGTATAGTGACGACTATTATTAGTTAGTAGTATAGTCATTATAGAGCTATCATCTATATTGCATTATAGGTCTTAGTATAATAAGTAATCTAGATATATCTAATCTAGACTCTAATTCTAAAATAGTAGAATCTCTAAACTAATAGATCTAGTCTAATAAAGTAAAGTAGGCCTAATATAGATCTAGATTTCAATTAATAGATCTATATTATTGACTTACAATTTTAAATTTACATCTAGATCTAAGACTAAGACTAGGCCTACTAAGAGTTAGACTCTACTTAAGACTAAGAGACTAAAATAATTAAATATAGACTATTATGACTATAGATCTAATAGTAGTAATAGACTAACAGACTAGACGTCACTAGACTCTAACTCTAGATCTATCTAGTAAAAAGTTTTATAATAAAAAGAGCCGACATTTCTTTTAGATCTATAGTAAAGCAAAATTCTTTGCCTGCAGCTATATAGGAACACACTGGTGTTTAATAAAAAGCAGCAAAGTGTAGATCTATAGAAGCAAGGAATTATCAGGATTTATCAAGCAGCGAAACTTCTTGAAAATATAATGAACACGTTTATTTTTCTTGCCTTTCAAATACCTTGAACAGGTCACTAGAAAGCCTTTTGACCTTTACCCTATAATTATTCTCCTCTCTATTATTCATTTTATATATTCTCCAAATTACATAGATCTAAATATTTATTGGTATGTATGTTAAAAAAGTTTGTAAAATTTGTAATTAAACTTTTTAGTTTGTAACTAAAAAAAAAATAATTAAACTAGGATTTTAACTAAACTTTTTTTTAAATTAAACTTTGGCCTTAACTATTTTTTTTTTAGTTTAACTAAAAGTTAGCAACTTTTTAGTTAACTTTTGCCCATCACTACTGATATCTTGGGCTATGTTTTTTTTTTTTTTTTTGGTACACTTGTACTTCAGTGTAAACTTGTACTTCTATCAAAAGTCGAGGATCACCGAGTGACTTATTCGCAACAGAACAAGAGGTATCTAAAAATAATTATGATTTTCTTGACGTGGCCAACATTTCCAATGAATAAGAAAGCAATAGTATTAAAACTGCTCATGGCATTTTATACTCCATTGTATATGTAATATTTCCGAAAAAAAGGCTAAAATACCAAAATTATTTCTAGTTTTTTTTTTTTTTTTTTTTGAGATTATCGAACTATGCCATCTCCTATTTCCCAATCAAACTATTTTATTTTCATTGCCCCACTAAGCGTATTGATTTATAAATTGGGGTCCCGACTTCTAAATATTTGGAGACCGCTGAGCTAAAAAGTGAAAGTGACAGTATGTAGGACATCTCCCAATAATGACTTCCCCATCAGTTGACTTACAAATGTGTGACCTTTTGTTTAGTCCTACACACCCCTCCCCTTTTGAAATAGGCTTTTGATATGTCATACAGCAAAGTCATTGTGACCAACTTGTCTTCAACTGACACGCAGCTAACATCATCATGAAATCATTAAATTATTGTTCGTGTTGCCATTTTGACATAGAGTTATGGACAATGGTTTTAAGCTGACCTAAATGGGATGAGTTTGAAGTTCTAGCATGACCTAAATCTGATGAGTTTGAAGTTCTAGCATGACCTAAATCCAATGAGTTTGAGGTTCTAACGTGACCTAAATCTGATGAGTTTGAAGTTCTAACGTGACCTAAATCTGATGAGTTTTTAGTTCTAACGTGACCTAAATCTGATGAGTTTGAAGTTCTAACGTGACCTAAATCTGATGAGTTTGAAGTTCTAACGTGACCTAAATCTGATGAGTTCTAACGTGACCTTAATATGATGAGCTTCAGATTGATTTTGTTAAATTCTAATTATTCAACTCATTAAAGATAAATCCCTTTCTCTTACACAGCTAACTTTAGCATAAAAAAAATCGGATCTGTTTAAGCCAATGTTGATTTCTAGCAACCTTGTCTTTCACCAAAGCTTGAGGGAGAAAAGTACTATTTTGTATGATTTAAAATCATTCTAACATCTATGTACTCGGCTCCGTTAATGTTCAGCACATCCTTGCATCTTTCTTCCCAAGTTTTCTGCAACATTTCTCCAGAGCATAATTGCAATAATCCAATGTCGTTCATTGTACAAATATGATAGCAACAAAATGAAACGCAAAAATACAGCACTAAGTAAAGATTTACATTCATTTATTGAAATAATAATTTTTTTACAAGCTAATTCAGTTAATATAAAAGTAAAAATACTGGAATAGTCATGTGACAGTGGTATATACATGACAAAATCAATTAATCAATGACAGTCACACATTTCATTACATCGCAGGCATGCAAAATTAAAAAAGAAAGGAATCTTAGCAAATATCGTTCACATTTCTCTCTTCTAAATTAAAAATTACAACATCTTCATCCGAAGTGACAGAGGCGTATCGCTGGATCAGTACAAAGATGACATATCAATCGACTTTTATCAATCGGTGTGTATGACGCTGATTCCTTAAATTTGTTTATGAGAAACAAAAGAAGGTGTGTTGTTCTAAGTAGCCTAGGAGAAGGAAAAATGTGAATTCAAACCCCTGCTGTCTTGAAGCTATACTCAAACATGGGAAAAGCTTCGGGTGTTAACCCTGAGGAAAAATCAAGAGCCGGTGACCCTTAGACAGTATGCAGCACTCAGTGCTACAACCTCTCAGAGCCTGCTAGCTGACCCCAAACTATATCGGCACTTGCCGTTTCTTTAGATATATCAGCTTCGTGGAGGGTGGATTGGGGGGGATGGGACCTGATGTGGGGACGACATCGTTCCGTCCGCAGCTAATGCCCAGGCATTCATCTAATTTCCATGGGATAATCTTTAGTCGGCTCGCGCCACTAAAGGAGGCCACATGAGAAGGTTAAAGACGAAATCTTTGAGATGGATTTCTTTGACATATGTCGGGTAAAAGGAGGTACGGACACTCTAAAATTGAGACCTAGTTCTATCTAGAACTATAACCCACTACTCAGCTTTACATAACTTTAAAAAGAAATCCCCAAATTAATTTGAATCCAGATATGAAATGTAAACAAGCACGAAATAAAATCACTTTCTTTTGTTTAGCTAATGATGTTAAATCAATTTCTGCTGACGTGGTCTATAATTTCTAATTCTCCTATTTCTTGCAATGCTTCGCTAAAGAAAGAGTCTTTCCAGAGAGTTGTGCACAATCAGGTTCT
Organism: Biomphalaria pfeifferi; assembly: GCA_030265305.1. Taxonomy (NCBI): domain Eukaryota; kingdom Metazoa; phylum Mollusca; class Gastropoda; family Planorbidae; genus Biomphalaria; species Biomphalaria pfeifferi. The sequence continues at coordinate 1,149,484 of JASAOG010000092.1, read as the reverse complement.
TCTATTAACAGTCCAGCTAATGATTTCTACATATGATGTGGGGAACATAATGTTTATGTACGTCTATTTACTTATTAGACTCTACTCAAAAAATTATTTGATTCGATTGCATTTAATTCCCATGTTGAAACTAAAAGACGTTAGCCAAATTCAATTTTAAGATGATAACAATTTAAACATTTTAACTGTTAAACCAGAGTTTTCCCTGCGTGTCCAATCTGGTAGTGATTTGTCCCCAAAGATATAAATAAACGGTCTATTTTCTACGAACATCGTTAGAGATATTTTCGAGATATCCGTCCACACAGTTTCCAGTCATTAAGTTTTTAGTTTTTTATTCCTGAACCTAGAACGATTTTTGAGGCCATTAAATGGAATCGTAAAAACATCGTCATTAAATAAGTGATAGCGTTTTCGTTTTGGTGGTAAATACTACGACTAATAATCAGTGTACGCATTGTGTTGAAACCTAGCTGCTGTCTTATTACACATTTGGAATCTAGATCTATAAATCAAGAAGCGATTCGCGATCTCTGGAAAGTTACAAGGGTTGATTATCTTCACATAAAATTAATATTGTCATTGTTTACTCTTTTATTAGATCACCTTTTGGACGCATGGATCGCCAACAACAGCCTGGACCCCTTGCTGAGAAGGCACATCCGAGCACTTTGCCTCAAGAGCCACAGGCACAGGCACGAGCGGGGTCGCCCAGAGGACAAGAAGAAGAACATGAAACGCAACAATACCTCGGGGGACCTGGTTAAGAACCAGCTCAATGGTGAGTACATAATTCATATAACGAGCCGACCCGCGGCGTAGCATACGCCCCCCTTTTCTTTCTGAGCCTCGCTCTCTGTCACCTCAAAGGTTACGTGGGGCAACTCTAGTCCGACTTGCAGAAATGAAAGAGTTATCTTTCCATGACTTTTTCATCGTGTTGTCCCGCATGGTTGGGACACGAAAAGAATAATATATATATATATATAAATCTTAACTCAGGGGCGTAACTCAGTGGGTTCAACTTAGAAGAAGCAACACAATCTTTGCCTTGCTTATATTTTTATTTCACATTTGGTGCATTGGAGTCCCTGTAAAATGTAGTCAGTACTCCGTCTTATAAATCCCAATCCTTTTCCGCTTTTTCAGCCAAGTCAGAAAATGTATATGCAAACAACAAATGATACAGTCCATTATAACATAAACATTGACAATTTTTACAAAGTTTATATCAACTCATTCTGTCTGGTCAAAAGTTTGTTCACGTTATTTCTCCCACATCCAATCGTGGATCAAGCTGAATTTTTGCACATATATATTTTATACCTGACAAGCAAGAATCAGTAAAAAAAACCCCAACTAATTAGTTAAGTAACTATTGGTAATTTTTTTTTGTTTGGTATCTTGAACAAGGGAAAGAAGTTGTACTTGACATATGTGGAGGTACAAGTTAAGTAAGTCCGCTTTATACTTTGTAGGTCGCCGCTTTAAAGTTTGAAGATAATAATAGATAATTATAAAACCTTCAATTTTCTTAAGAGATTTGTTGGCATAGTGGTTAATGTAATGGCTTTAGGCTTTAGCCCTCAAGTTCAAATTCAAGTCGTTCAACTTGTTTTGTTTGTTTATGTAAATGCATTTAAAAAGCGATCACCCAGATACACCCTTCTTTCTCCCCATACCCTTTTTCAACTGGTCCAGACAAGCGTTAGATTCATAGTGTATTGAGAAAGCTAACAGCATGAAATTCGCTAAACAAAAAATGATAAAATATTCGTAAACAGACAGATCTATTACAAATTTAATAACCCTATTTAAATTAATTGATACACCTTCGCTTTTTTAAAATAATTATGTTATGTTTTTTTTTTGTTAAAGGGTGTGAACGTTTTTACTTCACTTAAGTCATCATTCAGTCTGTCAGGTCAAAATATTTTACACGTTATTTCTCCCACTTCCCATTCTCAGATCAAGTTAAACTTTCCATGCACATTCATTTTCGATGACAACACTTGAATCAAATAAAAAAATTAACAAATTATTTCATCAATTAGTCGAAATTAATAAAAAAAATTTTTATATAGAAAATGTACTAAGCTAACGGGGAATAAGCCATGCAATAATGAAAGATTTAGCACGACTGAAGGGTGAAAAACGGATATTTTTCAACATGTGTGAACCTATTTCAGTTGCTCCTCTCTAGGATGACACCGCTGAGAAGTGAAGCAAGAACGAATTACACGGAAATATAAATATAACATATGCTTGCAAACATTGAAGTCTATTCAAATATGTTATAGAGCAACCAATAAAACGTATGGTTGGATGAACGCCCAGAGGGAAATGACTCAAAACATCCCCTTGTATATATATATATATATATATATCAGTTCTTCGACCTAATGCCACATGAATTATTATTTCCGATTTGCACTCTTTTTAAAATATAATGACTAAAATTATATAGTATCGAAGTATGTAACTAAGAAAGAGTTTCAAAAGAGACAATGGCATATACAACATAAAGTAGCAACTGGTAATTGACAAAGGAGACGGAAGAGTGTTAATGAATGCACTGAGGCATTGTGCCAAGGGCGATAACACAACATTAATTTACACATACACCACACAGCTGGTAATACGTTCTAGAAAAGCTCTGACCTGCTCCAGGTTTTTATTTTTATTTTAGCTGTACTAAATTCTTAACCAATGCTGTCACTTATCCACCAATAAGCTTGTTTATCGGTAGATTTATTTGCACAAATTTGCTTTAATCTCAGCGATAACAAATATAAATATGGCCAATCAAGTATATTGGTTATTCCCCTTCTATAGTCTCGTGATTGTACAATTCTTGTAGCGATGTATTCTAGTTGTAGTATTTAAAACCTACAAAGACAGACTAAATGATATATTAGAAAAACATCTCCATTGAAAGGTGCAATCTCGCTTCCCTATTTACCCTCTGGTCAGACATTATCTCAACATCAAACCTTTTTGTCACTATGCCAAGACAACACAAAGCACTTTTTCTTGAATGCACAAGCAGAAGTACATTTGCAGCCTTCACCTGGAGTTTAAGACTTTATCGAGAATGGAATTTACGTCACTCATTTAACCTTACAATCTACAAACTCTTTCAAAGGCTTACTTCCTATAGAGTCTAGCTACTCATATCAAGATCCATGGTGGTTATTGATATATAAAAAAAAATGATTTATCTTTTCATGATTAAAATACTTTTTGGAATGAATGACTTCTAGCGTGTATTTTTCCCAGCAAACGATAAACGGGTCCATATATTTGGTAACTTCTAAGACTTATGTTCAGTACAAAAAATGTTTTTAAATACATTCAGATAAAATTGCATTCATTTGAACTTGAGAGAGAGAGAGAGAGAGAGAGAGAGAGAGAGAGTATATAATATAATATTTAACAAAATATATATATGCACATTGGAGTCCTTGCATTACAGATAAAACCTTTCCAAATCGTACATGTTTTTATCACTTAAACATAATGTTAACATTGTTTGTGTCCATTTAGTTCTTTCATAGTAACAAAGCACATAGATCTATACGCTATATAAACACTTTAAGGAATGTTTACTCCTTTTCCGCCACACACAACTCTTTACTATATGTGGGAAGCGTGGTCGAGAGAACTTGGCTTGGCTTGGCTACCTAGAAGGGGGCTCGAGGTTCGACACCCGACTCGGGCAGAGTTCTGTTTACTGAGCGCCTAAAGGCAGCACGGAAAACCACTTCCTAGATACCCCCTCCCCACCACTGGTCCAAAAATGAGATTGGACCAAAAGCGCTCTGAGCATGCTATAAGCATGAAAGTAGCGCTTTATAAAAGCTATAATAATAATGTCATGGGCGTAGCCAGGATTTTTTTCGCGGAAGGGTTGGGGGGGATTTTTTCTCCCTACAAGCCCCCCTCCAACCCGCGAAAAAAAAAATATGTATGTATGAATGTATGTGTGTGTGTACATAGTTAGTCTCTATTACATTATGACCCTTCATTCTTACGGAAGACGTTCATTGTGCCCTATAATACGTTTTTCCTGGAGTTAGTGAGAAAATTGTAGACTCCCCGCGTTGCCAGCAAGGGGTCTGGGGGAGCGCTGCGAAGCACTATTTCCAGTATTGAAAGCCAACAAAATGCATATTCTGAGGTATCTACAGTGCATTATCCTGCTATTTTTACTGACTTAAACCCTCCCGTGCCGTTCGGCGCATTTGGCGGCAAGCTGTTTCTACAAAAATTTGTCACTGGCAATGTCTGAAGCCTCTTCCCACCTGCTCTAAGGATCTCCTTAAAAGCGTGGCGCCAAGTTGTACTAGGATGTCTTCGCAACTCTTATTATGCGAAATTCATTTTGTCGGAGAACATGCAAGGCTCTTTCACAACCTTACTAAGGGGTCGACTCCCAGTTCGGCATAGGATTTCCTTGGTTTATACGCGATCTCTATAACTGACTCCTAAAATCTGTCTTAGCCACCTTTGTTGAGCCACATTTAGTGTTTTTCAATTTCGGCATATAACTATTCACTGCAATTTATTAATGGAACCCAGCCACTGGCAGAAATGTGTAACCTCTCCTGACTACGCTCTTGGAATTAGATGACTGTAGTTTGCTTTAGATTTTATATCGAAAAGGGAAGTTTTATCGTCAAAATCATCTGTTGGGAGTTTTAAACTAAAAAATCTCTTGTTTTTTTTTTTTAATTCAAAACCCCATTTAGCTACGGTCATAGAATTTGGTGACTGTAGTTTGCTTTAGAATAATATTGAAGAGAGAGGTTTTCAACCTTAAAACTCTCTGTAGGGGAATTTTAAACTCAAAACCATCTGGAGGGGTTTTAAACTTAAAAAAAAAGCCATCTGGAGGAAGGGATTTAAACTCAAAACCCACCATTGGCTTGGCTACGCTCATAGAATTTTAGTGTGTAATTTGCTTTTTTTTTTATATTGAAGAGGTATTTTTTAGCTTCAAACCCCACTTGAGGGGGGGGGGGGTTAAACTCAAACCCCCTTTGGCTACACTCATAGAATTTTGAGTGTGTAATTTGCTTTTTTTTTATAATAAGAAGTATTTTTAGTTTCAAACCCCGCTGATGGTTTAGTATTAAAATCTTACCTAAAATAAAGAAAGTCAAACCAAAAATCAGTCACTAAATTCCGACAGGGGGGTATTTCATTTCGGGGCGGGGGATTTGAACTCCAAACCCCCCTGGCTACGCCCATGCTATATGTAGATCTAATAGTAGTTACACATTAAGTATGTTTCTCGTCTGAACAATATCATGCTCTGTTTCTTTATTCTCTTTTTCAATGTAAGTACACCGTACAGAACGTTGACGTGGATCAGATTATTGCTATAGTCTCTACTCTGCTGGTGTCTGAGGGGTGGGCAAATTCAGAAATACACACACTATACCAGAAGAATCTTTTACGCAAACCAAACATTTGTAACGAGCTGATGGTCAATTTATCTTAAGAACTGTTGGTAGGAGACATTACACACGGGCAGAGGCGTTTGCCCAGGTCCCTGTTGCAGATCCCTAGCTAAAAGAACTACACGTATAGCTCTGAATTTTGTAGTGCTAACTTTCAAAACTTACATATGTTTTTGCTCATAGTTCCTAACTTTGCAAACGCCCCCTTCCTCAGGAACCACCAAGAGCCAATTCCAGTCTTAGGAAAGTTTAATAATTAAACATTTTAAAAATAATTATATGGTTGAGTGGTGGGGAAAACCATCTCCTTTGTCAGCTTTATGACTGCGAAGTCTTCTTAGAAAAAAGATTTGAAGATCAACTGAATTTTGGAAGCCTGCCACTCTAAGCAAGAATACGCAAGGACAATGAATTGACGTTGGTAAATTTACACTGCAGTAATCCATTAATTTGTCCCATTTTGGAATGGCTACTTGTAAGGGTCGTGTACAATCATTGTCTCGTAAACTTTAGGCTGAGACTCGGCTCGTTTCACCGTCACGGCGTACGTATGATCTCCGCTAAGGTTATCAAACGAAGCAGCCTTCGCTTCCGTCTGTCGGGGAGAGGCTCCTATTCCTTTAACACTATTGGAGCGCCTCCGCTTGACGACCGAGATAAAAGAATAATGCCTTGAATCATCTATGATACTCTTCCCGTGTTTGGTGTTCACACAGGAAAGCAGGGAGATAACCTGAAGATCAACAAAACACATAAAAAGGGAGAAGACGATACCTTGGGCAGCGTTAACGATTGAGAAGATGCGGACGTATGCGTGGACAGGTGAGTCGAAGTAGCTCATGTAAGCGACGCCGTAGACTAGAGCGAGCAGAATCTCTCGGATCATGTTGTACAGAGTCACGATAAGAGCGCTGACGCTCTGCTGGCGTATAATGTTAAGGTTTCTGCCTTTTTGCAGATGTGGATGCTGGAGGTAGAAGGAACCGAAGATGGAGACGATGCCCATGGTGATGATACTTATGACCAGGATGATCTTGGGTCCGGTGGTGATCCAGTGGTAGGACGCAGGGGAGCTCCCGAAGCCGCACAACTGCACAGAATAGAGTTGGATCTCCACCGTCACCTCTGTAGCGACGAGGGTCACGGCGACAACCAAGGCAGACGCCATGATAATTTTAACTCTGGAGGAGCCTATGGCGATCCTGAGAATGGAGGCCACGCATAGGAAGATATAGAAGTAGAGGCACATGTAGAGAACGAGGCTGCTAAGGATGACGAGGTACTTGGCAGTGCGGCATTTGGTGCTTTGCCAAACGTCCTCCACGGTACTGCTGGAGAGAGTGATTGCGTTGTTCAGAAGAAGCGCTAGGGAGCCGAAGATGAGGACGATGTATTTGTACGGGTCCTTCCTCAGGCTGTGAAGCCTCAGCACCATGACCCCGCTGGTCACTATGGTGAGAATCAGCATCACAATGGAGATAATGTGGAGTGTCAAGTGAAGAGTTTCGGAGCTATCCAACCCTTTTAATACCAACACGATCGTCTCCCCTACGCGCTTCTTTAAATCCTCCTCAGCGTTATTTGGCAACGGAATCAAGCAATCCGAGTAGTCGGTGTAAGGCTTGGAGTCGAAACTATAGTTCACGTACCACGAGGCGTTGGACAGGCAGCTCCTAAAGGCGAACTGCTGCGGGTTCAGGTATCCATCGTCCGGACAAGGCACCTTAGTCTTTTGCCCAGCAGGCGTGGGACCCCAGCAGAGGTTTGTGTACCTCTCCCACTGGGGCTCGCAGTGGGGCTCCGTCATGTTTGCAGACAGGGATGACATGTATTCTAAACACGAGTGGTGAGAACTGAAGTTGTTCTCCCATAATATAATGTCTTGAGAAGACACTGACATGTCTTCTGATCTGAGGAGCAAAAAAATCAGTTTATTCAATGTTTCGACAATAATTTTTGTTTCAAACAATAAATCTGAACCAAAGTCAGCCAGTCAGTTGTTAACAAGTCTACACACAGTATGATGTTCTCTGTCACGTGTTCTGCGTCTGGAACTGTTTCTCAACTTCCTTTTTTTTTAATCAATGGAACATTTCACGATAATTCTTAATTACCCCCACCTTTTTTTTAAAACCACCATGTCTTTATATTTAGAAATCTGGTATTTGCATATTATTATTTATATTATATTATATTTTATTCCTTTCTATTAAACACTATTAAAAGAACCCATCAATGTTTTGAAGTGGGTGGTCAACCCTTATGTTATAATAATGTAATGACAGTGTTTTTTTATTTAAATTATTTTTTTAAATTATCAAATAAAATATTTGTCTTTTTTTTACAAGTATTTTGTAAGACCTGTTTCTACCTGCTTTTTCAGTCTCTCTCTTTCATTATATTTCTTCCCTTCTCTTTCGAACGTATTTAATAAATAATAATAATAATAATAATAATCTTCATTGTCCGTAAGGAAATTTGTCTTACAATTTGTGCATTACACCAATAAAAAAAACAACATTATAACTATAAGAAACTAAAATGTACATTCACACCAGACTCACTCATAATTTACATGTGACAAAGTTTATATCAGATTGTTCCTATTTAATGATTTGATTGCCAGGGGAACAAAAGAGTGTTTGTGTCTGTTTGTTTTTGCTATAGGTGTCTTGTATCTCGTTTGCGATAGTAAAATCACAAAATCCTGACCCAAAGGGTGACTTATTATTTCTAGAATCTTTTTGCTTTTTTTTATAGATGTTTGTTTCAAACAGCTGCCCTAATGGGATTTGTTTTTTGCCAATGACTTTACCAGCAGCATATGTTTAATTTATATACTTTTTCCTTTAATGATTTATGAGACAGTCACATATGCATTTTCCTGGTATACTAATTATAGGCAACGTTTTGACGATGAGCAAGTAGCATGGAAGTTAACCTTTAAAACGTTTTGACGATGTAAGCAAGTAGCATGGAAGTTAACCTTTAAAACAAAGTTATCTCAAATCGCTGTAATAAAAATTTGCTCATTTTACGAATTCTGTTTACAAACAATCTGTGCACCTCATTTCATTCAGGCTTTAGTTGAAAAGTAGATCACTGCCTGGTCGTGTTGTATGCGCTCTGGGCTGTGGTCTCGATGGGCCCGGGTTCGAATCCTGCCCAACACCGTCATCCACAGTGCTACGGGAAGTTTGGGCCGGGATGAGGTCAGCTTTAATTCTGAAGGACATCCAAAACAAGTAAAACAAATAAGCAGACAGTAGTAGATCTACATGACGGAGCTCCATAGCAAGTCTTTGCTAGAGAGGAACACTGTCTCTAGTACTATGTTTTCAAGTAATCTTACCTCCATTCCTAGGCTACTCATTACGTATCACTGACACGACCCGCTAACAGATTTTCTTATGTGGCATTGTGCAACGTTGGCCAGATCATTTGTATATATGTTAGATTACCTGAACCTTTTTTTTAAGGTAATCAGACTAGAATTATGTTTAAATCAGGATGCTTGCGTGAGCGCTAAAAATGGGAGATAACCATGACATTCGGAACTAAATGAGACCTTTGCAACCTCTGTATGCTAAAAATAAAACAAAGTCACATGTTACTTTTGATGTCATTAACAAACGTTATATACTTATCGCGTAACAAATTTACACTCTTAAATCTATGAATATATTTACATGTGCTGTGCGTAACACAGTAGAAGATAACACTGAATATCCATCACCAACACAAAGGGAAGGAACACACACACACTTGGAGCAGAAGTGTAACTCTTTTTAACTTCGCCCCCTCTCTTGTGAACATATCCCCCTCTGGCCGACTGGACCTCCTCCCTCGTCTTCCGTGATCCTTTTAAAAATAACCCCCCTTCCGTTCTCACGCGGTGATCAATCGCAGTCGATAGGAACACATCTGCCGTTACCGTAACAGAAGGTTAATTTGTAGATTACACGGCAAACAAAAGTTGAAACAGAAAAAAAATAGAAAAAGAATAATAAAAAAAAAAGAAGCGAAACAAAATAAACCGATTTATAAACCTGACTTTTACGCAAAGTTGTCTAGGAACTGCAACTCACACGGGAAGTATTGACGTAGATCTGCAACTTCCCGCCATGCAAATACTCCATCATAAAAGCCCATTTACCTTATCGGCTTGCCAGCTAAACACAACCACAAACAGACTGGTTCAAAAAATGGATTTTTTTTACTCCTTTTGTTTCTTTATTGTTTTACCAGACTCGCCTTGCTGCGAGTTTTATGTTACCGATTCTAGGTGGCGCTCAATCTCAATTGCGCGTGCAATTAAGAGTGAACATTAGGAGGTCAGAGTTGCAGTTCGAGAAAGGTCGAATTGCGAAGGAAAGGAATGTGGCAGAATCATATTGGAGTTATGTTTGGAATGGAATAATTTTGCCTTGCTTTTTTCTCTTAATTTTTTTTAATAAGGATAATTTTGAAGTATACTTAAGTTTGATTATTGAAAAATGTTTCTAGGCTACAATCTGTCTGTGTAGATCTTGCCTGTCAGAAACTTTTTTTTAGCTAGAAATTTCAACAATTGCATTGTGCTGGGGATTAAGCCGACCCTGTGGGCCCCTGAAGACACATAGTTCTATGTTTAGCTCTGGCCTAGATAAAGGAGAAATAGAAAAGTAGCATTTTTTTTTACCCATGATACTTCCTATTGCAGATTTTCATACATGAAAGCATATCCATAAATAGCAATTTTTTTGACGTATCCGGTGTACAGAATATGGAAGTATTGATAAGGGAAGTATTTTAACAATCCATAAAATTAAGTTTTGTACACCTTTCAGCTCTGTAGAATAAAATATGTCGTCAGTTTTTTCGCTTGTTGCACAAAGTAATTTATATTCTTTAGTTGGCAACTGTAACCTTTCACCAAGATCACAATTTATTGAAAAGAACATTTCAGTTTTGAGCTTAAACTTCGACACTGTGTCTCCGGCATCACGATATTGTTGGAGAAATCAACACATTGTCCAACATAGAAATCCATACAGAATTATAACATCAGAAACGCGTTGTCTGATCAACACAATCTCATCGTAACATCAAGACATCATTGTCACCTGGCAATCTAAATATATCGTCACTTCTGGTTCAAACGTCTCGTATCAGACCCAAAACTTTCCTTAAATTTTGCATTAAAAATGAGCAAGTTTTTTTTGTGTGGCTATTATGATGAATGCTGGTCATAAGACTGCACTAAGTAAAAGCTGGAGAATAGACACTCCCCTTTAACGTCTGAACACCTAAATTAGACACGTCACAGCAGATGTAAAGCAGATTCACTGATAAGAACAGCAGACATCGATCATTGTTTAAGAGACTGTTGGCCAAACTACAGAACTCTGCAAGTATTACCTGAGTCAGCGCAGATAAAGAAAATCTGCCTGTAATAGAGATAGATGGATACGAGATCTAATATCTAAATCTTTTTAATTTTAGAGTTCTTGATTCCAAGCAAACACACACACACAAAGCTGCAGATAGAGAGATATATTATATTTATATTAAAGAGCTTATGCTAGCGTCAATAATGATAACAATACACTCCGAGTTATTCTTTTCCTCTCTCATTCCCTTGTACCAGTCTGTCTCCCCAACTCGACTCGTGAACAAATGAAACAACCAACAGCAAATAATATCACGCTGCCCGAACATTTCCGAGTGTGTGCCCACATCTGGTCTCCGCCATTGTGTAAAGCCCCAACTGGCCCGTCCAGCTGCTTTCTAAATTACAACATTTGTTGGCACAATGACAACAGCATTTTGATTGCGTGGTGATTGTGGGATTGTGGGATACGAGGAGCAATCATTTCAAACTCTCGCCCTCAGATTATATTTCCACCCTCGTAGTTCGCTCACCGATTGGTCGGCGATGGATCAAGGGTTAGAGAACAACTTGTTAGCTGGGACAATTAGTTACCTTCTCGTAGCTCAACCGTTCAAAGAATGTTCTAATAGCATAGTATAAATGGTTGGATACACAAAAGGCCAACCCCGCGAAACAACAATGCTTGCATCCATTTAATGAGTTCTTTTCTTTCCCTTACCATTCAAAGCAACTCCATGGCGAAAGCCATATAGGTCTAACTCGATACGATAAAAGATGATACAATACTTTTCGATACGATAAATTTTAATATGTTACATTTCGATACGATATCACGATTTAATACATTACGTTATGATACATTAAAATACTAACATAAGATACGATACATTTAATACGACACACTACTATAAGATACATGACGATGTATACATCACGATACTTAAATCACGATACAATACAAATTGAAGCGATATATTACCATACAATACCTTATGATCCAATAAATTACGATACAAAACAATTTGATACGATACATTATGATACGACACGTCTCTACAGAGGCGTAGCTAGGGTAGAAGGAGGGAGGAGGGAGAATTTGAAAATCCCCCTTGGGCCCCATTTTGAGGGGGGGGGGGGCCCAAATGAGAGTTTTTTTTTCCATAAAATATTAAATATTACGCAAAATGCAAGTGCCCCCAAAGAGGTCAAGCCACCCCCGGCCCCCAAATGATGGCAAATTTCTAACTACGCCTCTGAGTCTCTAATCGGCATGCTAATTTATCGATAAAACATTTCAGTATAAGCTTTAATGTCTTGAGTTGGTTGTCTTGTCTCATGTCTGACCAGGTCAGCATTATCCTATGATATTTAAAGCACCTTAAAAACTTCCACTCAAAAGTTCAAAATAGCATTCAGTCGATAATCGATTGACGCAGACCGATAACTGCACTTTCAATTTCGGTAAAGTGTAAACAATAGGGATTTCATCTGTAATTTGACATTTTTTTTAACGCATTTACAAACCCAACAGATCACATGTAGGCTGTATGGATTTGAAGCTGACTTCTGTTGCATGTTTCAAATAGACAAGCTCTAGTTTCAAAGCATATAAATAACTGCCCTGGTCAGAGTGAACCGATAATGAAGCTGCTGTTAATGTATCTATCGGTCGGCCTGCGTAGAGACAGGATACTCGGACCACGGGATGAGAACCTCTGTTTTGAAGTGGCCCCATCGCGGCTATTTTATCTTGATTGTTTTGTTGTACTTTTGGCTTAAGAAAAACACGGAACATGAGAAATAATAGCGAAGCTAATTCTCGAGTTGTAGTTTTCAGTCTTTCAGTTTAAGTCTCCTAAATTATGGTTATTGCGTCAGTCTCCCCTATTGTAGTTTCTGCATGTAAGTCTCCCGAGTTGTAGTTTTCAGTCAAAGTCTCCTGAATTATGGTTATTGCGTCAGTATCTTCTATTGTAGTTTTTGTGTGTAAGCCTCTCGAGTTGTAGTTCTTGCGTCCAAGTCTCCTGAATTATGGTTATTGCGTCAGTCTCTCCTATTGTAGTTTCTGCATGTAAGTCTCCCGAGTTGTAGTTTTCAGTCAAAGTCTCCTGAATTATGGTTATTGCGTCAGTATCTTCTATTGTAGTTTTTGTGTGTAAGCCTCTCGAGTTGTAGTTCTTGCGTCCAAGTCTCCTGAATTATGGTTATTGCGTCAGTCTCCCCTATTGTAGTTTCTGCATGTAAGTCTCCCGAGTTGTAGTTTTCAGTCAAAGTCTCCTGAATTATGGTTATTGCGTCAGTCTCTTCTATTGTAGTTTCTGTATGTAGGTCTTCCGAGTTGTAGTTCTTCAGTCTATTTCTCCTAAATTATGGTTATTGCGTCAGTCTTTTCTATTGTAGTTTTTGTGTGTAATTCTCTCGAGTTGTAGTTCTTGTGTCCAAGAGCTATAGTTCTTGAGCTTATCCCCCGAGTTGTAGTTCTTAAGCCTAAATAGTTTTTCGACTTTAAAATGTAACTTTGGGATATCTCTAGTTTACATGAACTTAACAAAGATTTCAATCGACTATTAAATGGGTCAAGGTCGCTATTTTTAAAAAATAGTAACTGGAAAGTTATATAAGAAAGAAAAATAGTTTAAGGGTCCCACACTGACTTTAGGTAGTTTTCTATCTCCTGACAATACATTTGTTAGATTAATTGTTCAACTCTAGGCTCCTTGCTTTATTTCAGTGACCTTGACCTTTTTTCCTGACTCACTCCTCACTCCATTTCTATTTGTCACTTTTCTGGGAGCGAGATTTTCGGAAACAATTTATTGGGAGTGTATATCAAGTCTTAATCTGTGTGTACGTATACGTGTTGTGTATGTGTGGATGTTTATTTTTGCTATGTGTGCGTGCATATGCGCAATGGTATGAGTGGACGCGGCAGAATGTCAGTTCTATTTTATAGGCGAGTGAGTGAGAACATAAAGAATTATATAAATATGGCTGCAGTGGGTGCTTCGTGTCACAAGTAACAGAGATAAAATACGAATGGAAAACAAACACACACACAGAAAGAGAGAGAGAGAGAGAGAGGGGGGGGGGGGAAATAGAGAGAGAGAGAGATTGAGAGAGAGATTGAGAGAGAGAGAGAGAAACAGAGAGAAATAGAAAATAGAAAAAAATGCGACCCATTGAAGCACAAAACAAAAAGCTATCTCGTAGATGCACTGTGTCAATCCTATTTTGTTCATAAAGACTCATAAAGATGAACAAATTTATTGAAGTGAAAGCCAAATCATAAAGCCACTATTTTATAGAACGACACTCATACACACAAACGTTTATATTGAACAATTATTCATTTTAGTTTTAAAGTTTTCTTACTTCATAGGAAGATGGGAAAAGATTTCATTTATTAGGGTAGCCTACATTTCAACATAAAACCCTAAAAAAGCAAATTTTACATACGCATTCTTTACATCTGTACCCTGTCCAGTCAATAAATTCTTTACACCTATACATAATCCAGTGAATGAACACTTTAAAAAAATATAAATGGAATGCAATGTCAATTATAGGCCTACAGCCTGTTAGTTGTGAAGTTGATACATCGTCATGCAGGGCCGATTTTAGGCCACTGCAACCTATGCGGCCGCAGTGGGCCCAGCACTTTCATAGGCCCCTCACGAATTCTAGGTGTAAATTATTAAATTAAACCATTTTAACTTATTATAAAAGAGTTCCTGGAATCCTTCTGAGATTGCAAAATGTAAGAAAAAGTCATGAAAATTTCATGAAATTATTAAAATCTTCTGATAACTGATGCAAATCTCCTTAAAAACAGACAAAATTGGAATTTCGGTGTGTCATTCAATTTGGAAAACGCCTATCCTACTCGCGATTAAAAAAACGCATTGTCAGCTTTCATTTAATAAAAATGTAGCAAGAATGCGAATTTTAACCAAAAACAAGAAGTTCAAATATTTAATTTACTTTAATAGTCACTGGCATACAAACAAATATAGATCTAAATCTATCTCGACCTCAAAAGCGATAGTTTGCTAGTTGATAGTACATCTAAAAGGCAGATCTGAATTTTTATCGGCTCGTAAAGTGAATTTGACAGTGAGTTTGTACTTAATAAGGTATGAACAAATGCAAAGATAAATTTATTTTATAACACAAAATCTTAATTTTCACTTATCCTTATCCCTACCCAAACTGGGCACCGTGCAATCCGTTTCGCATAGGGCCCCGCAATGTGTAGGACCGGCCCTGTCGTCAAGTCGAGAAAAAAAACGAGGTAATTAAGTGTTTTTTTGAAACTCATAGCTGGGCATTGAGTCGTATTGATTTCTTTCTCTCCAGGGAAATTAGTAACGCTAGTATTTAACTTAAGCTTCAGTAAACGAGTTTACATTTCTCCATCTAATATGGATAAAAATGTTTGTACAACAAACTTACACCCAATTGGTATTCTGCAAATATTTGTTATTTTGTTTCCTACTAAACTTAAGTCATCTTTTTTTTGGTTCTCGTCATTAAAAACTTTCCCTCTTGGAACTTGTTACTATTCCATATTCAAGGATAAAATTGATGGCATTATGATTATGTTTCAAACTTTGACGACATGTTAACGTGTAGGTGTTACGACGAGAGACATTACAACATTGCGACAAACAATATTACAATCATCTCCACTGAAGTAATTATGCTCATTGCTCAACATTACATTGTTACAACAATCAACATTACATTGTTACATCGACTTTTATCCTAATTTATAAAATGCAGACTATCCTTCTTAACACAAGCTAAATACTTCCTACGCATTTCAATGTAACTGCAAAGGCATTTGGTTTTCTTGGCTGATTCAAGCAACCTTTCCATGCTTTAATAGCACTAAGGAAGAAGGAGCACTTGTACGAACTTTCTGGGTATTTTATTGGTTTGTGTTTTTTTTATGTGTAAATTATGAATTGGTGTTAGGTGTATTTGTGATGCTTAACGTTTTAGTCTTCTGTCCTGAAGAGTCTCTAAGTTTAGTGATTCTACTAAGTGTGTGAAGCTAGTGAAATAGGAATATTCATTTGTTATAAATAGCTCATGGTTTTATTAAAGTAACACTGATGGCAATGTCTAAACATCTGATGACTAATGAAACAGTTTCATATGACCCCTCAAACCCAATTGCTACCAACAAATCTGATGACTAATGAAACAGATTCATATGACCCCTCAAACCCAGTTGCTACCAACAAATCTGATGACTAATGAAACAGTTTCATATAACCCCGCAAACCCAGTTGCTACCAACAAATCTGATGACTAATGAAACAGTTTCATATAACCCCGCAAACCCAGTTGCTACCAACAAATCTGATGACTAATGAAACAGTTTCATATAACCCCGCAAACCCAGTTGCTACCAACAAATCTGATGACTAATGAAACAGTTTCATATAACCCCGCAAACCCAGTTGCTACCAACAAATCTGATGACTAATGAAACAGTTTCATATAACCCCGCAAATCCAGTTGCTACCAACAAATCTGATGACTAATGAAACATTTTCATATAACCCCGCAAACCCAGTTGCTACCAACAAATCTGATGACTAATGAAACAGTTTCATATAACCCCGCAAACACAGTTGCTACCAACAAATCTGATGACTAATGAAACATTTTCATATAACCCCGCAAACACAGTTGCTACCAACAAATCTGATGCAGACGAAGCCGCTGTGGGACTTTATACGTTTTCTCTACGTCTTATGCGCCTGTCTTCTACATGGGCTTTGCTCTAGGGCCTAGGCCTTAAATGTGTGCGTCCCGCTGCCTTCGTTAGAGCTCTCCAAAGTAACAATGACAATAGGCTGGTATCACTTTATGCCTTGGCTGCTAAGGACGCTTTTACTCGGTGCAAGAAAAAAAAAAACAGATTTTTCTCCCTTATTTTTTAAAAAGAGATTTCTATTCATACATGGTTTGACCATGTTGCGATTTGCAAACGACCTTATTGTATCAATTTGTCTGTTCCTTCTGTTAATTTGTAATTATTACTTGTCAGGAAAATGTGTTCATGAAATGTAAGTTATGTGTAGCTTGTAAATTGGTCAGTGTATTAAAGCCATTACAAACAGACATGGGTTTCAAACCTACTATTTATTATGCCTATAACATAATGCTTTATACGTCTGATAGTTTGTTGTTGTTTTTGTTTGTTTGTGAGCTAAAAGCCTCGTTTCGGAAAACAAAAGCTTTAAACGAATAGATTTAATATTACATATGAAGTCAGCTGTGTCGAAAGATGTGTAGGGAACGTTAGTAGAGATTGGGCAAAATATATTTGGAAATTATTATTGTCTAGAAACTTTACCATCAATTAAAAAAGCAAACAATTTGAATTAGACTATATAAAGATTTAACATTATGGACTTGGACGTAGACTTTCACATGTATGCGTGAGTAAAGGTCGTACAGGTAGGTAAACAATTCAAAACGCTACTCACCAGTCCGAGTATGTTTCATCCCATAACTCTAGTTTTGAGCAATCAACGGCTGTTATCAGACGAGATAGATAGTCCACACTTAATGCTTCAAAGTTAAGGCTCAAAGGTAAACTTTAATGCTGCATTCTTCACCTAGTGTGTGGTGTGTGTACTTAGTCGTCCTCTTTTATCTTGTTACACTAAAGATATGTGATACGGGAATGAGTTCTCCCCCCCCCCCCCCCAACAACCGTACTTTCCCCATCCACACCTACTCTTTGGCAACTCACGCAGAACGTCAATCCCTCTCCCTCTCCCATTTTATGAATGAGAGTAGGCGGGAGAGACCAACACCGTGAAACTATTGATAATAAAACTGAGCTAAACACAAAAGAAACCTTTAATTACACACGGCATGGCAGATATGTGACCAACAGCGCAGTTAGGGGAGGGGAGAAAGTTGTTTTTTGTGTGGGGAGTGGGAGTAGCTAGATGATTGCCTCCTGCCTTCTGGTGTTATATATGATATGTGTGAGTGATTGGGTGTTCGTGTGTGTTTGAGAGTTAGTGAAAATGTAAAGTGATGTTATCTGCCATGGAACAGGTATTGAGTAGCCACAATGGTGCGTGAGTAGGCCTACTCAACCAAGAAATTGAGTTGGTGTAGTCTTTCATGCGTAGTAGGCAACATTACAA
This sequence comes from Biomphalaria pfeifferi, assembly GCA_030265305.1. NCBI lineage: Eukaryota > Metazoa > Mollusca > Gastropoda > Planorbidae > Biomphalaria > Biomphalaria pfeifferi. Next base: position 1,131,467 of record JASAOG010000092.1, on the reverse strand, counting down.
AGTCTAGATAATAGACCATAGTCAATATTTCTTTTACAAGGCTTCTATCAACTCGTTCTGTCTGTCGTGTATTTCTACCACATTCGTTTTTGGATCAAGTTAAAACTTTGCAAAATTATTTCTTGTACCTGACAAAACAAGAATCAATAATAATAAAAAATTAATCAATTAGTTAATGAATCATTGGTAATTAATTATTTTGTGAGGTATCGAACAAGGGAAAGAAATTATACGGTATAAGTGAAATTTGTCCCCTTTATACCTTGTTTGAAACTACAGATGTTTATGAAACCTTCTATTTACATAAGCACTGCCCTAGCACAGTGGTTAGTGTATTGGCTTGAGCCCTTGAATTCGAATTCAAATCCCACAACTCTTATTTTAAAACAAATAATTAAAACATATCACGTTTACCTTCACATAGATACACCCCCCCCCCTCTTTCTCCAAGCTAATTGATACAATTGCAATTTATATAACCTTTGTTTAAAAAAGTTTTTTTTCCTTGTTTAATTCCTTCTATTAATATAAAGGACACATTTGCATAGTCAAATCCACAGTCAAAAACCCAGAGCCATGTGCAGAAAATGTGAATCATTTAGATCAAGATAAATTGTCGCACATAGTACTTTAGTTGGTTACTTCAGTTGTGAGTGCGTCGTGCTGATAACGCTATAATAATGTCGTTAGCTTGACACTGGGTCTGACCAGACTTTACGCTCTTGATTTTATTCAAGCTACAAAATGTCTTGAACTACAGACTACATTTAATTTTTATATTATTATATTCCGAATTATAAAGGTTAAACCAGAGTTTTCCCTTTGTAGTCAATTAGCTAGCAATTTATTTCTCAAAGGTTGCTTTGTTTTGTGCTACGCCCCTACCATACCAGAACACAAAGAGTAGACCATAATTAAATGTTTTCCTGGCAACAATCAAACGAATGATGTCTTATATTTTCTGTTGGGTAAGAGAAGAATTCATGCTGATTATAGCAACATACATACTGAAAATTCGAGAGTTGTGGCACTTTGGGTTTACAAAATGCAAGATAGAATTAGGGCTACTTACCTGTCAACAAATATAAGTTACATTAAAAGTTAACACAAGAATCCAAAATTTCCAATAATACGTGATATTCGATACAGTCTATTTATACTTATAGCCTAACATTTTCGATTAAAGGCATGGAATAACGATAATTATATCGGCATTATATTTCTCTTTAAAAACAGTTGTTGAATACGCAATGTGACTCCATTGAATGCGTTTCGAATGACCCTTCTCCTATCCATAGCCCCAAGACAGAGAGCAAGATAGATTCTACACTGACAACATGCTAATATCAGGCATTCTCATATCACATCATCATTGACACATTCGCCAAACAATCACTAACACACCCACATTGAAAAAAATGGAATCTGCGAGCTGCAGAACTAAAGTAAAACAACACCAAATCAAACATTTGAAATCCTGAAACGTAAAACCATTTTCCGCAATTGCTTTCCACAGTCCCAGGGGGTATGAGCACAGCACCCAGCGCCATTAGCTTGAGTAGTGAGGCGGGAATAGCAACAGACAACAGTGAGCTCAGCCTGAATACAATGGAAGAGGATTCTAATAAGAAGGTAGGCAATGATGACCACCATGGCATGGCCAGTCACGGACACAGAACCAAGAAGATCAATATTTATTTTACCCCCGTGTATAAAAACAGAATGTCAACTTGCACGATGTGATGACGAATTAAATCGTTTTAAAATATCTTTTTGTAAAAACTAGACATCGAGTTATACGAACTAACTTAAAAAGCCAAACGCTAAGGAAATGCTATACGCCCCTGCTTGTTAATGGGGCGCCAACAACAGCACGCCAAGGACCTGTTCCTTGACCTCCATGTCCAGTGACTTTTAGATATGGGGCCCTTCATAGTCCATATAGATCTAGCATTATATATGTCAATGCTAAATCTTTCTTGAGGCCCTAAGCTATCTTCTTCTTATCTTACATACTATAATGCTATATCCTGTGTTGCCTATGTCCTAGGCCACCTAGGTCATATTGTTCAAAGGAATAAGTTCCAAACATTTTTAAGTCTTACTCCAGTTCAAGTTGCCTATTGCTTTTTGATCTACCCCTCTTTCTCTTGTTTAACCAGTGATGCTAGTTAGTGACATGTGCATGGTTTTTCCAAACCAGCATCACTCTCTCTGATTTTTTTTTTGTCTTGAATGTGACTAGAGTTTAATAAGAATATTGCTCTTATCAATGAGATCAGTCAAACGAATCTCAGAGTCATGCAATGTCAGCTGTCGATAGATTTATATACTTACGTAAAACGCTATGAAATTAAGTTTGCTACACATATAATTTGTTTATCCATTCATGCTTTAAGATCTAATACATTTTACTTCTAGACCAATGAAAGGTTCCTACGTAAAATTCCTAAAGGCAGCGAGGTGGCCAACATTATGGTGGGTGAGGTGGAGGACCTGAAGACAACTCTTTGTGGACTTGTTCGTTTAAACGATGGTAGGATCATAGGAGACATCTCTGAGGTCAGCCTACCCACAAGGTACGATTGTTGTCACTCTGTTGGTACATTAACAACTTTTGTTTAAACAAAGCAACTTTTTTTTTTGCTAATCCTTTTCTTTTATTCATGCAGATTTGTGTTTTTCCTTCTTGGACCTAAAGGCAGTTTACTAGAAAATGAAGAAAGTGCTAGATGTCTTTCTACAATGCTTGTTGATGAGGTTATTAATAAAAATAGTAGATATATTGTAGTGCAGATTCCATAATCTTTTGCTCCCTAAAAAAATGATTTTGAAAAAATGTATATAGCTTTTCATAAAAGTCCATGAGGGTCTTACAGTAATTTACATTATAGGCCTAAACATATATCCGTTCTTAAAGTATCAATATCAATATCTTTCTTACATTTCAAGTTTAGCACTTATTAATTTAATAAGTCTTAAAGGTGTTATTAGTATGTTATTGTACTGTTATTGTATTGCAAATATCTTATTCCATATGATAGGACTAATTCGTATAATTGTCCTTTCTTTCATGGTACCATAAAGTGCTTGTAACGCGTTTCTTAAATCAGTCAGTGAAACAAATGATTATTGGACTAAATGTTTTCAATTCACTTTAGGCCTACAGTTAATTTGAGTTAACACAGGGCATAACATTGTAAATGATATTGGTAGATCTATAAATATATATCAAGTTCTAGATCTATATATTTTTAAGTAGATCTAAATATAGATTAGAATAGATCATCTAGTAACAGGCAAGGAAGGAATTTGGTTTGGGGCATCACCCAACAAATAAGGGGGGAAGTGGCTTTCACGCTTTAAAAATGCATCTTGTATAGGCCTACTTTTTTTAAGGTTTTGGCCTCTGGGGGAAGGCAGAGGGGCCAATACTTACCCAGTTGTCACAGGCCTGCTACATATAGAGATTATATTGCAAACAATACTGAGATAATAATGGTAGTTAGAACATCTAGATATAGATCAAATTTAATAAGATAATATTAAGATTGTTACCTAATAATCAGAATACCTTAAAAAAATGGTTTTAACATAGACTTAGGCTACATGAAAACTAAATTGAAAAATTTTAGTAAAAGTGTCTCTCTCCATCCAAACACGACAAAGTAATCTATATGTGACTAGTTTTACATATCATATATAGACCCTAGAACTAGATCACGACAAAGTAATCTATATATCTATTGACTAATTTTAGATATTATATATAGACTCCAGAACTAGATCCATGTGATGTTCATTACATCTATACTTGACCATGATCTAGAGGCATTCTTTATAATTATACAGGTATTTCGTGAGGTAGCATACAAGGCCAGGGATCTTGATGACATAATTGCTGGAATTGATGAGTTCCTGGAGCAGGTGACAGTCCTTCCACCTGGTGAGTGGGACCCCAAGATCAGGATAGAACCACCAGACAAAGTTCCAGACCAGGTAAAACACAACTCTTCCTCCTAAAAATTTTTTACAGGTTAGCTGAGTCAACATTTTTTTTTTTTTTTAAATTCTATTATTAATTAGCATAAAAAAGATGGCAATGTCGTATAGATCTAGTAATTTAGCATACCATACATATTTAGTATAAATAAGCAAATTTATCATTATGTTTTATTGAATAAATAATTACTATATGAAATCTGTTCATATATACCCCCTACAAAGAACAGATTGCGTTGGTTTTACATGTTTTGGATGTTCCTTCAGAAATGTACATTATTACATCCAAGCGAAGCTTTTTCCGGGACAGAAAGTGATGAAAGTGGGCAGGGTTTGAATCTGGGATTATTGAGATAACAGTCCAAAGCACATTTGACATAACCAGGCTGCAATACAAGGGTTTAAACAGTAATAACAAACAAAACAAATGGCGAGAGCTGATGAGAGTGTTGAAAGTAAGAGAAGTTGTTTTAAAAATTGCACAACTCCCTCTGATTTTCACACAAGTAGCAAACATCTCATAGAAGTTGAACAATCTTTACATTCATAAATTGATTTTCCAATATTAATAAAACCCATGGTTAGTTGGATATTTGTAATATCACTTTAATCAAGTACCACAAAATTACACCGGTAGTTTTTTAATCATTATTAGTATAGATTCTTTAAGTAATAGGACATGTGACAACATTAAGTAACAGGACATGTGACAAGATTAAGTAATAGGACATGTGACACCATTTAGTAATAGGACATGTGACAACAGTATTGTTATATTGTAACAAAATAACATGAACACTACCAATGTAGAAACTGAACGGGCAGATTTCTATTCCAGAATTTCCGTAAGATTCCCTCCAAAGCACACCTGCTTGGTGAAGATGAGCATGTAGAAGGCCATTGTGACCCAGATTTGGTTATGACAGGACGGTGAGTTACCTGATTTGCTAATTTTGTGACTTATAACCATCCTTGTAATCTTATAGAATCCTTTTTTATAGTTTTCTGGATACTTTTTTTTTCTTTTCATCTAATGCTTTGTAGATTAAAAAAAAAATATATATTTGTGGAAGGTTATGTATAAACAACAACAAAACAACAACAACAACAAAACACCCCCAGACACTGACTCCAGTGATTCAGTATTTACACATTTGCTTTAACCCCTTTAGTGTATATGATATGCATCTACAATTTTCATATGATGTGTCACATCTGATTAGGTAAAAACCATTTAGTGGCATCAATAAAAATTCTTAAATATTTTCAGAGTCCTAAATAAGTCTGTTTTTCCTTCTCCCTTTAGCTGTGATCATAATTACTATTAATTCTTTCTTCTTTACAGTCCATTTGGTGGTTTAATTAACGATATCAAGAGAAAATTACCCTGGTATCTCAGTGATTATACAGACGCCATTCACATTCAAAGTTTGGCTTCCTTTGTCTACATTTTCCTGGCTACATTGACCCCGAACGTAACTTTTGGTGGCATGTTAGGTCAAGAGACTGACCAATATATGGTAGGTAGATCAATTAAATTATTATAGTAAAGGTTATATAGATCTAGCCCTGTTAACAAGCTTAATGTGTGTACAGTCTGCTTTGAGAATATATGAAAAATAAAAACTGAGATTAAGAAGCAAACTTATTTTGAAAAGTTAGGTCTTAAGAATTGTTGAAAGTGTTAATGAATGGGCCACTGAGTTTTTGATAGGGCTGTTGTGTAGTGTTGGCTGATGATAATGTGCTATACTTATACCAATTGCTTTTTTTTGTAGATTAATAATATACGTTAAAAAACAAGAAAAGTAATAATTTTTTCAAAAAGGTGCCGGTACGCCTTACCGGTGCGTACCGTAGCTTTACAAAAAAAACCCTGCTTATACCATTTCCATCATTACCTTTACCTATCCCTTAGTCTGTTGGACCGTTTGGGCACCATGAAAGATTTGTTGACTGTCTTTCTCCATTCCTCTCTGTCTGTTGCCTTAGTTAGAACATCTTTCAATGGCAGGCCTGACCATTCTTTTATGTTGTCTTCCCATCACATTCTCTGTCTGCCTCTTCTTCTTTTTCCAGGTACTGTTCCCTGAAGGAAGATCTTTGCAAGCCCTAAAGACCTTGTAATATGTCCATAGATTTTTAGCTTGCTTGCTTATGAGAGTTAGCAGGTCATCATGGTGTCCAATTGCTGCAGCAACCCTGTCTCTAATCTCTTATTTTGTGATGCGGTCTTTAACACATTTCCATCATCTGTGCTATTTTAATTTCACTGTTCTGTATGAAGTCTATCTATGATTTCTGTGGTGCTACATCACAGTTTGAACTAAACAGTCTCAATATTGGAGACTAGTAAAGGATTGCTGCTCCATTAACTGTAGCTTTTATTCTGTTAACAGTTAACATGTCTATTTATTTAGATCTAGATTAACTCTTTCTCTCCACAATTATTTTCTCATTCCTATAGAATTAATCATTTTGCTCATTTGTATTTCACTATCCTGTTATAATAAAACTTAAATAACTTTTTTTTTTTTTCAGAAAATGTTATTTTTGGTATCGAATTATAGAGAAATGCACACTCTTTTTACACAACACAAATTAAAGTTTTTAAATTAAAAAATCAATGTAGTTTAAAGCGGTTAAATCAACGTTGGCATCATCAATTAGTAGAGGAAGAGTTAAAGATAAGAATTTCTAAGGCAGAAGACTTTTCTATATTTCAGCAATTCCTCCCTCAAGTTAAGGCTAGTGAATAACTCTTAGTTAAGATAAACAGACCAAGCTGTTTATAAAAACACATTTCATGCATATTGTCATTGTTATATTTAACTCAGTTATTTCATGCCAGCCATTTAATATTTCCATTGTTCAGGGAGTTATGGAGTGTATCCTGGCTGCTGCAGTCAGTGGAGTTGTTTTTGCATTGTTTAGTGGACAGCCTCTCAATATTCTAGGTAGCACTGGGCCCATGCTTGTTCTGGAAAAAATCATTTATCAGTTCTGCAAGTAAGTTTTGTTTGTTGGCTTGAGTTATTGATCAGGATTAAATTGGTTAGCAGAGAATCACATAAAGGTAGAGATGACAGTCACTCAAGGAAGAGCTTTATTGTACTATTATATTCACAGTGTTGATCCATCACAGTAGCAACTATCATTTGGTAAATTATTTTATAAAATGCTGCAACTGATTTCATTTGATGGCTTTAATTGAAGATTTTTAAAGACATCCTGTCATTTTTGAAGAACCAAAATAAAATAAAAATAAGAAAAACATAAAAAAACTTTAAAAAAACAAAAACAACCTTATATTAAATGTAATTGTGTTTATTAGTTTGGCTCAGTCATGTAATTAAATTTGTTATAGATCTAGACTAAACTGACTTTCTTAGTGTTCCGTGAGGCCTGAATAGGTCTTCCATGAATAAAAGAATAATTAACTAGAAGACCACCAAATGAATTAATCTCTTTAAAGAAAATAAGCAAAGTGTTCTTCTAAATACTCAGATTATGTGAAGTTTTTCTTAAGAAAAAAGTTTGAAAACACTGATCTAGATTAACAATATTAAATCTGTGTGATTAGAAATACTTTACCAGTTGTTTTGTTTAGCCCGATTTCATGCTTTTAGCTTTCTCAAATGTGCTATAATCCTATCACTTGTCTGGATCAGCTGGGAATAAGAAGGGGTGGGTGGGTGGGGTAGAAAGAAAGGGGTTTCACTTAGGGCTCATTAAGCCTCTTCAAGGGGACTAATGCAACTTATATCACCACATCTGTCAAGTTGATTTTTTTTCCTTATTTGATACCAAACAAAATAATTAATTACTAATAGTTAATTAACTAATTTTTTTTATATATAGATTCTTGTTTTGTCAGGTACATAAAACAATTGTACAAAATTTCAACTTGATCCGAAATTGGGTGTGGGAGAAATATTGTGTACAAACTTTTTACCAGACTGAGTGAATTGATATAAGCTTTGTAAAAATATTGCAAAATATAACATTAAAAAGTACTTTTTGGCTTACATACAAAATCCAATAAATCCATCAACAGAGACAACCAATGGGATTTTCTACCCTTCCGGTTTTGGATAGGCATTTGGACTGCTGGGATGTTGCTGCTGTGTGTGGTCTTTGACCTTAGTGCGCTGGTCCGATATATCACAAGATTCACAGAGGAGAGTTTTGCTTCACTGATTGCACTTATCTTTATCTACGAGGCCTTCAAAAAGCTGGCAGAGATTGCTGAAGTAGACACCCCTCTTCAGTTACATCCAAAGCCAGGTCCTATTTTGCCCCACTGCTTCTGCAATTTTACCCCACGTAAGTATTGGTAAAGTATTTTTATGCCAATTATGTTTGCTAACTCAGAAATTATTTTTCATTATTGAGTTATTTATTAGACCTATCTTTGAATTACCATGCACAAAAAGTGACTAAAAGCTAGATCATTATAAAACATGTAAAACAAATTAGAAAATACTTAATTCTCAACTCTTTACATCTTGTCCAATAGCAACTTGGTGGAATAGCTCCATGCCGGAACTGCCATTAGGTAATGGAACTGCTAAGGCTTTTAATGAGAGCTTTTGTCTGCTGAAGTCATCAGAAATTATTAATTCCTCCCTGGAGGGAAAATTAGCTTGGGCCTGCAATCCACTTTTCTTCGTGCCTGATGCCTTCTTGTTTTCTGTTATTCTTTTTGCTTGCACATTCTTTGTGGCCATTTTCTTGGTGGACTTCCGAAACTGGCCTTGCTTCCCATCGTTTGTGAGTAATTCTTGAAATGTTTTTGTTAGATGTAATAAATAGCTTAATAAAAGAAATGAAACTAATTAAAAGAAACTTAATAAAGATTTGATGGAAGTTATTTATTTACTTTAAATAGGTTCGTTCCTTACTGGGAGACTTTTCAGTGCTGATTGCTATTCTCTCAATGGTGGGTATTGACGCTCTTCTGGGACTGCCAACTCCAAAGCTTACTGTACCCAGCGAATTTCAGGTACTTTCTGTTTGAATTTTTCCGCACAAAAATGTATTTTGTTATTCATTTTTTGCTGTTATCTGTAAACCTTAAGCAATATCAACAAACCATGTTAGGCCAATAAATACACTTATTGACTTACAGCTTTGTGAATCTATATGGAATCCACTGTTTTTTTTTTCATCTTGCTGGTGATTGAAAAACGATTTATTGTGTATTGGCTTAACACTTTGAGTTTTTGTTGGATGACTTGTTTTTTACCAGATTTAAATTCCACTTCAGTGCCAGGATCTACATTTTACATTTTTAAAAATTATTTGAACTTGGCAACTCATAAGGTTGACATTGTTGATAATGGCTTGTCAGTAGTTTAAAAAAATGTTCATGATCATCTTTTCATGCCTTTATTTAATTTACTTTATCTTACTTCATTTTACGATACCATATATTACCTTAGCTTACTTTATACAACCTTTCCTTGCATAATTTAAAAATTGAAATACATATTTCTAAATTACTTTTATATTGCCAAATCTCATCAGCCTACAAAGTACTATGCAAGAGGTTGGGTGGTCAATCCTATAGGTGGACCTAACCCCTGGTGGCTAGCCTTGGCTGCAGGTCTTCCAGCTATTCTTGCCACCATCTTGATCTTCATGGACCAGCAGATCACTGCTGTCATTGTGAATAGAAAGGAAAACAAACTTGTGGTCAGTAAACAACTTCTTACTGTTATCATTTGTATCTTCAGCTTTATTAAGATTAAGACTACAAGACTAAGACTAAAACAACTTTATTGATCCTTATGGAAATTAGTTGTGATTACAAAGACTCTTTTCTCATATAAAGACATGCCTCCTTTTCATTCATCAGGAATCAGATAAAGCTTTCTCCAAACCATCAACTTGTTGTTACCCCTTAAAACGAACTCAAAGAGATGATTTACAATTAATATCTTCTGAAGACTCATGGGCCAGTTTTAGTAGGAATGTTTCACTCCATTGAATTTTAAAGCTTTGCCTATGTTAACTTTGTCTCAAGGAGTCCTATTTAGGGCCTCTAGAGGAAATGACTTAAAACAGCATGTTGACACACCCAGATACAAATACTTTTGCCATGTCAAGTCTATTTAGATCAGATGTTCCATTATTTTCAAAAGATTTGTCTATCCTTAAGAAAAGCTACCTTTTTACTACACAATCAATAAAAAATGAAAAACTTTAAAAAAATTTAACTAAAGCTTAAAATTTCTTATTCTGTATGATAGGACAAATTTTCAGTAGTAGTGGAAAGAATTGCCTAAATCCACTGAGTCAATATTGTTTGCTTAAGTCTCTAATTAACATTTAGATGCAGGATTAGGTCAACCATGTATGGGACATAATTATTATTTTTTTTTAAAGGAATGCCTGTAACTACAAGATGGGATAATTTGTGTCTGTGTATGCAAAATTTTTTTTTTTTTACAGAAAGGTAAAGGTTACCATTTGGATCTTCTTGTTTTGGCTATTCTAGTAGCCATACACTCACTGCTAGGCCTGCCTTGGTATGTTGCTGCCACTGTCTCTGCCATAGCTCACATTAACTCATTGAAGAAACAGTCAGAGAGTACCGCTCCTGGCGAGAGGCCCTCATTCTTGGGAGTCAGGTAAATCTATATGAAAGATACATTTTAAAAATGTTTTTGCATTGAAGATTATGGTTCAGTGTTTTATGTTTAATTGTTACTTTACTTTTAAGTCCTTATCTTATCAAATGCAGACGTTACTTCAAAAATGATGTTTACTTCCTTTTTTGAAGTAACATCTGTATTTGATAAGATAAGGACATAAAAGTAAATAATAATTCACATAATTGATGTTTTTAATGATAAGTCAAAGTTTAGCGTGTCAAAGTGAAAAAACAACTCTGGGTCTATATTTCATAAATAAAAGCCAAAATACAAATTAAAAAAAAATGGTAGCAATGCAACTGTATAGTTTATAAATTATTTATATTAGCATTATGTATTAAATTTATAGCCTTTGACAGGTATGTTAAAGTTACCTCTGACTTACGTATTGAAGCTATTTCTATGCAGTCACTTTTCAAAGTAATGATATAATCTAACAATCAAGATGTGTCAAGATACATATAATTTGTGTCCTCAGAGAACAGAGAGTTACTGCCCTTTTGGTTGGAATTTTATCTGGAGCTGCTGTTTTTATAACAAACATATTAAAAGTAAGTTGAAACTTTTTTAAAAAAATGTATTGTACTGCTGACATACTGCACTATTGCATCTTGTTTATTTCCATACTCTCCAAAATACATTTGAAACTTCATCTAGTAATCAACATGTCAGATGTTTATATATATAGCAAACATTTTGAGTCTTTTCAATGGACTTCATTCACCGATCGTAAACAAACAACAATTAGTCACATGATCTTATTGATAAAACAACGAAAAAAATTGTCACGTGACAACCATCATGAATTAAACATTTAATTGTAAATTATATAGAAGAGATAGAGCACCACGTGGTTAAATGTTGTTTCTTTATGATTGGTGAATGAGGTGCATTGTCTTTAAAAAAAATTTTTTTTTTTAGGTCATACCCATGCCAGTATTGTATGGAGTCTTCTTTTACATGGGTTACTCTGCCCTTAGAGGCATGCAGGTGAGCTTTTGTCTTTTGAAAAACCTGATTTAAGTATTAAATAATATTTCAGTGGCCTGTAAAGAATATGGCTTGACTATTAGCACGAAGAAAACAAATGTTATGGGACCACCTACTACAGCACCACCCTCCATCCTCATAGACGATAACAAGCTGGACGCCATAAACGAATTCTGCTATCAGGGATCCACAATTACAGATGACCTGTCTCTAGAAGAGGAGATGAAAAAATGCATAGGGAAGGCTGCCTCGACATTCGCTAGACTTAGACCAAGAGTTTGGGAAAACCATAAGCTAACTACGGTGACCAAAATGGAAGTCTACAAGGCATGCGTTATGAGTACACTGCTGTATGGCAGTGAATCATGGACCACCTACGCAAAGCAAGAGAGAAAACTAAACTCATTCCATTAGAGATGTCTCCGTAGGATCTTGAATGTCACATGGAAAGAAAAAGTGTGCAATACTGAGATCCTTGCGCGATCAGGTATATTCCCAGCATCTTTACAGCCCTCAGACAACGCCGTTTGCGCTGGCTTGGACATGTTCGCCAGATGGAGGACAAGCGCATCCCGAAAGTCATCCTCTATGGTCAGCTCGCGACTGGCACAAGAAAAACTGGTCGCCCCCACCTCCGTTACATAGATGTAATAAAACGTGACCTCAAATCAGTGAACATCAATACTGACTATTGGGAAGACATAGCTCTAGACCGCAACAGGTGGAGAGAGACAGTGACCAAGAAAGCTATGGAAAGTGAAAGTACATGGGTCTCAGCCCAGGAAGAAAAACGCACAATCCGAAAAACGGCCAGCTCCTCTACCAACGAAGCAAAAAGCAACCTTAACCTGCGCTATCTGTGGAGGGAGTGTCTCTCCAAAATAGGGCTCCACAGCCACATGAGGAAGTGTGCTCTGAGATGAACCATAGTCGTCCTACGACTGAAGGAGGCCAATGATGAATATTTCATTGTCGTGAGATATTAAAAATCTCAACTTATTTATTTGATTTATTATAACAGAAATAATGTAAAATATTTAAGTGACATTTTAAATATGCATTCACTTATTCATTTACTTTCAAGCTAAAACCAATAGATTACTTTGATACAACCCCACATCATCAGTAATGGTCCCTTGATTTGCATTGTTGGTACGCTTTTGTCAGTCTGAAGTAATCCCATGAGCCAACCAAGTCTATCTTTTCATGTTCTCCAGTCTTTTATACTGGCAAGCATTTTTTTGTGTTCAACTCAGAGAGCCATCTTGGCCAAAAATCTTTTAAAAAATAGGAGAAATGGTTAATTTCCATCCATCTTTATTTATTCTTCACTGAGGGAAAAAATATTTTGTTGAATATAAAGAAATTGAAATTGAATGTAAAAGAATATTTTGTTACAGTCCAGGATTCAAGAAGGATTATTTAGTGCAAGCAACATCTTTTTAAGTTCACACCTAAAAAATATGTGTTTTTGGTTTATTAAATGTCATGTATGTGTGTTCACAGTTCATTGATCGTATTCTGCTGCTTCTAATGCCAGTCAAGTACCAGCCTGACCACATTTACCTCCGGCATGTCCAGCTGTGGCGTGTGCACCTCTTCACGGCTATACAGATTGTCTGCCTAGTGGCTTTGTGGATAGTCAAGAGCATCAAGGGTGTCTCCATCATATTTCCTTTATTGGTCAGTTCTTAATATGCTCTACAAACATACACACCATTGGAAAACTTTAATGGACTTTCTTTAGGAAATCATTTTTTTTAAAGTCTAATTGATAAATTATTAAACAAAATCACTATGCAAATTTCTATAATTTTTTTTCTTTTGTAAAATGTTTGTGCCAGGTTTTATTTACTGGTGTTGTAAGGAAGATTCTAGAAGTGAACTATACACAGTATGAGCTGAAGTATTTGGATGATTTATTACCCAGTACAAAGGATCATAAGAAAAAAGATGAGACAGAACATATAGCACATGATAAGGTAAGTAACAGCATATCCAACACAAATACATTCTAGATGCTGCCAGTTGAATGAAGCGATAAATGTATACTCAAAATATCTGGCTAGTTTGAAGAATTTGTACTATGAATGTAAACTTAAAACATCTGGCTGGTTTGAAGAATTTGTACTATGAATGTAAACTTAAAACATCTGGCTAGTTTGAAAAATTTGTTCTATAAAATTATTTCTGGTGTATCTCTCAATCTCATTGGTTGCCTGGTATATATTTGGATCATCACAATGGTCTTGAGTTGAAAACCTGCTAGCTGTTATTCCCAGTCATCCAACAAGCTAGAGCTAGGACCTAATCATCTTGATTTTGAAGAGACATCTGAAACAGATTAAACATAACCACGTCTAGTTCCCCCCAAAAAAAGCATAGGTATGATGCATTGACTGTTTAAGTTGAATGACACATTATTTCCTAATGTTGTAGACATACATCAGTGTGCTGAGATATGGATGCTACCCTAAAAAAAAGTTGAAGCTTTGAACTCAACTTGACTGACATTTTGAGACTATGAGAATAAAATGAATTGTTTAACATAGTGAAATAGTACTTCATGGATTATGAAATCTCCATAATAAATGTTGTACTAGCATGCTTTAAAACAAGAACAGTATGTAGCTATAATGTTATAGATATTATTGACTTATAAATAAGTCCAGTCAAAGTAAAAAATGGAGCTAATACTAATTACTTTTGGAGAGCAGAATGTATAATCTAATCTGAAATATTACTTTCTGTCTTAATTGCTTTTTTAATGACTGCTGCCATATTTAATGTTTTACTCTGTTTCATATTTTCCCCAGATATCTGCTATTGTAGCCGATAATCACTACATGAAATTTAATAGTAATGGAAGCTTCAGTGATGGGAAGGCTTCCTTCTTTATCAATGATGAGCATCAAGAGATGCCTCCAGCATATGACAACAAAGCATTTGACGCAGGCAGAGACACAAAATTATAACATAACAAAGTTATAACATATCACAATGATAATATTTATGCAAATACATGCATGCACAAACTCTGAAACAGTAAAACAGTTTAATGAGACAAAATTTTGTGTCTCAAGCACCTGAAACTGTCCATAGAGCATTTCTCTGCAAAATAAGGGTGACCACTTCATTACAAAATTATCTTATGCTCTTTATAGTTTTGTCTACTGATCTGGAAGATAAATGCAGTAATGAGAAGTTAGATTAATGATCATAGGGAAATAACCCTAACACATGTAAAGAAATAGTCAATGTTTATGTGTAAAAAAAAGCTGTAAATAGCATTGAATGGCAAAGCCAGAATCATTTTCCCCCTCATCAGAAAGTCTTTCATTGTCACAACTGGATCATGGGAAGCAATTGTTCAATATTTCATTTAATAATTTTTCAACTATTTGTTCCATGTTTTGTTCCAAGTATGCATGAATGGCTGGTGTATTTTTTTAAATTTGAAACTCTCCATCAACAGCATTAGCAAAGATTTAATCCATTGTAGGTAGCACTTACAAGCTATCTAAAGTATAAAGCCAATGAACGTTTTTATGTAAATCAAGACTTTTTGTACCCTCATTGACATGTGACTATTATATATCATTGTATATCCATGTGTATTTTATCCAAACTTCTTTCATGTTCTCATCACAATTGGTTCTCAACTCGAAAGATGTGTTTAGCTTGAAAGTTTAAATAAGTAAATTAGGCACTATTTCAGAATTTAATTTTATCAACTCAATATAATTCTATGTAGAGATCTGAGCTTGGTTGTGTTTGAGGCATTTACATGTTGTATTTTTGTTTTTAAAGTTTAATTAAAGTTTAGATTTTATAAGCACAATAGTCTTCTTGTATGCTTTCTTTATTTGTCTTATTTCTGATGATCAAATGAACCACAATTGTAGTACCAATAGTTTATTAGTTGTTTTGCAAATGTCTTCATTCTTTTTTACTCTTAGCAACTTTTTGTTTTCGCAGTTAATTTTTGGGGATGTTATCTTATTGACTAGACTGCATTTATTGACTAGACATATCTTTTTGATTAGACATTACTTCATTGACAAGATATCATTTCATTAACTAGATATTATTGAATGACTTAAACTTGGCTACATGTTTTGCAATGCTCTTGATAATTATTATTTTAAAAGAAAAAATTGAATTACTTTAAAAAGAAAATGGAAACTGACATTCACTTTTGTGTATTGCTGAAAATGTGGACCATCTAGGCCAGAAGTAAACTGTATTACTGTCAAATTAATATGCAACTATAATTCATATTTATCAAAGCACAGCTAAGCTCTGTTTATTTCTGTTTTGTTTAAAAATTCACTAAGATGAATCTCTTTATACAGAGAAAACAATATTTATTTTTAATGCCAATTAAAACTTTAAATTTTTTTTTATCTACATGTTAAATAAAACAAAACAAAAAAAAAACAACTAAGATCCATTGAATGTTTATTCTGACTTTTTTTCCATGTAATAAATTGGTATTTTCAACAACAAAGTTTTAGTTGTATAAATCCTTGATTAGGAGGCCTAATGAAATCGTTACTTAGGCATTTTGGCATTGATATTATCAATACTTAGATATTGTCTTGTTTTTATCTATTCTATAGCCATTCTTTTCAAACCTTTTCAAAATCTCCTTTTTAATAATTTTTTTCTTGAGTAACTTGCATTTAGACTGAGTTGAACTAAATTACTTTCAGACCATGTTCTGAGAGGCTAATATGTGGACCTACTTTACTAAGTAGCTGTCAATGATAGATGAAATCCAAATTCATGGACCTGCAGATGTGTAACAAATGTGCAGGCGTCCCTACATAAAATCCTACCTAACACAAGTCCTGTGTGTCAAACTCTGGTAACAAAGAAACAAATTAAACAAAGCCATAATGTAAATGTAACTGTTTTAAACAAAAATTTTATAATGAGATCACTCATTGTTTTACGTTACAATCTTTTTTATTAT
This sequence comes from Biomphalaria pfeifferi, assembly GCA_030265305.1. Classification (NCBI taxonomy): domain Eukaryota; kingdom Metazoa; phylum Mollusca; class Gastropoda; family Planorbidae; genus Biomphalaria; species Biomphalaria pfeifferi. Next base: position 1,114,838 of record JASAOG010000092.1, on the reverse strand, counting down.
ATAGAAATTGTAGTGAAAAAAAAGCCAACAACATTATTTATTATTTAATGTTGTGCTTCTAATAACACTACTTAGCGATGTGAGATCAAATAATGACTATTTTATTTAATGCAAGACTTGGTTAGACTTTGAATGATGATTGTGATAATGTGGTTTACACTGCTATGTAACAATGTTACTCGGAAGTTACTGAACACATTTTATTGCAAATAAAGTTTTTAATAACTTACATTTGGTGTTTGCAGTTGATGTAGGCTAGACATAATCTAAATATGTGACCTTACAAGCCAACAGCCTGGCAAGAAACTACTGACCTTTGCTTTGTTCAAATTTAGGCTATTATTTATATGTAACAAATATGCAGGTGTCCCTCAAAGAATGCTGCTCCCACTAAAAAAAAAAATTAAAAGAAAAAAAATGGCAAAATTTAATTTAATTTAAATAAATTCAATTTAATGCTATCTTTTAAATATTTGTGAAAAATCCACTCCAACATTAGTGCTAGAGTCACATGTAGATGGATAAGCTATAGCTTACTGCTGGGGGACCCCATTTGTGTGTGGGAGGGGGGCAAAACATTTTTTCCAGGGATAGTTTCATTTGAAGAAAGAGCAAAGAAAAAATGCCTTCTTCATGAGGTGGAGCCCCATAGTTCAAAGGAGAACAGAATATTAATCACTGATCAAATGTTATCACTTTAGTTTGTTATGTCACAGACTTAGCAGTCATTCAAAGCAATAGTAATGAGTCAAACCTCCAGACAGAAAATAAACTTATTAATAGAAACTTTTTCCTTTTCAAATGTGTGTGTGATTTGTTGACACATGGAAGTGGAACCTAATCTGCTAATAAAGGCCAGTGCTTTTTGCTTCTTTGTTCCCTTTTTTCCCCTTATTGATGTCATCGTTTAACATTTCATTGACATTAATGGAAAGCAAGGGACGTAATTGATACATGCTGTTACGCTTTCCTTTAATTGCGGTTACTACCCAGCCGTATTGTAATATTAATATTTGTAAACATTTAAAGCAGAAATTACAAGACAATTTGCAATTCTTACATTTACATCTAGAAAATATATTTTATGCATTTTTCGTTAAGTATTTTAATTTCGGATCTTAATAAAGCTTTGATTTGTATTGTTAGCGATCCTCCCGTGCAGTCAGATATTATAGTAGACATTAATGGCATCATGGGATATACCAGAGCTCAAAAGGTCCTTAAATATGTAAAAGACAGGGGCGGACTGGCTATATGGGCAAACGGGCAAAGGCCCGGTTGGCCGGTACCAAATGGGCCGGTCTGGTCGCGACCAAAGAAAAAAAAATTAAATGCGGACAACTTTTTAAAAAAGTGACAGCAGAGCAAGACACAAAGGCCCGAACACGTTTTCTTGTTTTTTTTGTTTTTGTTTTTTTTTTAAAATTATTTTTACAATAAATATTGTTTGAAATTCAACAAGAATAAAATGTAAGAATTACACTGTACACTGGACGTGTTATCATTTGTAAAACGTTAGACCGTACTTTCTGCTATGCACGAGCGGCATGGCCTTCAACACTACTTTGATGTCTTCAAGACAGTGTTAGGCCTGATCATTTTGCTGGTCGGCATGGACCTTTGATGGCACTCCTATTTTTGTTTTGCTCCTTCCCTCACCCGTCTTTTGATGGTTCCATTGAAAGTTAACGAAAAAGAGAGATGGGAGAGTTAAGTTAGAAAACATTGATAGAACGCAGCAATAGGGGAGACAATTAGCTCTTTAACAAAACACATGCACACAGCCGCGAAATTGCAAACCACCCAACTTATTCACAGCTCAATATGGGTATAAAGTTCTACTTTCTGCGATTTGAAAAGAAAAAAGTAAGTCTCTTTGTGTTTATTTGTAATAACATAGATCTGAACATACTACACTTAAGGCTTACAAAAAAAAATATTATTTAATTAAAACATAAATCTAGATCGAGTATGATCCACACATGCTCAGTATGAAGTCATTAATAATGAAAATTATTACAATAATTACAATAATTTATATATAGCTGTCACATCCGATATTTAATGAAAGGAGATTTAGAATCATTTATATTTTAAATAATATATTCATATACAAATCGCGTTTTGAGAATGTACTAGGACGAAGCAAGAGCTTTTCACATCTAGAAATACATCTCTAACCGTTCTGCTTTCTCTTATCTTGTAAAGGAATATATATATATATATATATATATATATATATTGTTATAAGCCTGGTGGTGGCACAGATGGGGGTAGTGGTGTGAGTGTAGTCAGCCGACGCAAATCGCCCCAGGCCAGCGCTAGACGAGCGGTCAACCGTGACGAGTTACGTTGGTCAGCCGAGACGATTGTCAACATGACGTTTCGGGATGGATCGCCGTCGTGAACAGAGCTCAGGAGCGTCACGAGGGATGTAGTCATGTGACGAAGCTAGAAACGTCGAGCGATGTTCGTCCTGTTCTAGAAGGCCTGTAGGGACCCTATATAGAGAGCGGAGATGTCGCAGTCAGGTCGGGTCACGACAGAAGGTTCACGACAGGGGTTCAGAGCCCGGTTCACTACAGTCTGGTCGACTACAGCACAGTTTAGTGTGGTTCAGCGGTGTTGTTCTGTACGGAGCATTACGACGGTTCAGTGCGGAGTACTATCAAGTACAGTTGAGACGAACGGCGTCTTGATCTTGGTCTGTGATCGAGTCCGACACAACGAGCCCAGTGTGTGAAGTCCTGAACTGTTGAACCCAGTGCAAGCCCGGAATGAGACGGAGAGGCCAGTACAAGAGTTGATAGGGCGGTACGGTGTTATCAGAGAGATATTTGTACAGTGGACGTGTTGCCAATTGTACAGTATTGGCTGTTATTTATTCAACTATTAAAGTGTTACGTTACTTTGGAGCCCTGAGTTGTCAAGTTCTTAAAGTTGGTGGTGTATGGTGCAGTTTGCAGAGAGCCTTCATAAGGAGATTCGTAACAATATCTATCTATCGTAGTTCGATTATGACCACTTTGTCATCCAGTGGGCGGAGGGCTTTGCACTGGGGTTTTATGTCTCCTCGTGTGGCTGGTGTGACCTATGTGAGCCCGGAATGTTCGACCGCACACTAGGCAGGTTATTCCAGCTGGAGCTAGTGTCATTGGCCTTGCTTTTCTTCTTTGGCGTTTTTCTTCTGCCAGCTTTGTTCTCTTTTCCTCAGCAACCTGTGCGCCGGTTTTCACAGCGCGACGTCATGATGCTCTGTCATGTGCCTCTGTCTCCCAGTTGACTGGGTCTATGCTGAACGCCTTCAGAGAAGCTTTGAGGGTGCCCCTGAAGCGCTTTCTTTGACAACCTTGCGAGCGCTTACCTGCGCTTAGTTGGCCATACAAGAGTTGTTAAGGGATGCGGTGGTGTCTTCCATTCTGCATAGGCTACGTGTCCTGCCCATCGCAGCTGGGACTGCATCAGGATTGTGTGGGTGCTTTGCAGACCCGCTCTTTGAAGGACTTCAGTATCTGATGTTTTGTCTTGCCATTTGACATTCAGTATTTTTCACAGACATGTCGTGTTAGTGATTCAGTTTCTTTGCATGTTAACTGTACACTATACATGTTTCAGAGTCATAGAGCAATGTAGGGAGGACGACGGCTCGATAGACCCCTAGTTTTGTATTTGTGGTGATAACTTTTTAAAGGAATGGGTTGCTTGAGTCAGCCAGGAAAACCAATGACTTAGCATATTTTAAGTGACAGATCAACATGCATGACTAGATTGACACGTGAAATGCGTAGGACCTAGTCATTTTTATTTTTTTGAAGAAACGTCTGGAATCTATAAGTAATACCAAAAAGTTTGAAACTCATTAAGGCTGCTATTGTAGTGTTTATAGTTTTCAGACTACATACATGTATAAATAGAATACATTATGTAAGCCTACGAATGCATACATCCAGTTTTCGATGCGTTATCAAACTTTATATATTTTGAATAGAATTTGGCTTACACATATGATAAAACACATGGGCGTAGGCGAGAGGGGAGGAGTTCAAACCATCACCGGCCTCAGATCTTTACTTACTTCCCCAGTGTTTCATGAGCGTAGCCAAAAGGGGTTTTGTGGTTTCCCTCCCCCCCCACCTCCAATACAAAAACTAAAGCATTTTACCAGTCGCTGGACTCCATTGAATAGAAGATTTAGTTTTTGATTTTTTTAGCGGAAGAGTAGCAGGCTAATTGCACTGTAGATGCCTCAAAATATGCATTTTTTAAAGCTTAAAATAACGGAAATAATGCTTGGAGCCCCGGACCCCACTGGAGGAGCTTACAGCGCTCCCCCAGACTCCCTAGCTGTCTCTTGGCGGTGTATACTGCCTTTCACTAATTATAGGAAGAGAGTATTCTAGGGTAGAAAAAACGTTTGAAAGAATGAAAGATAAGAATGTAATGAAGATTAATTACATATAGACACACACTAATATATATATATATATATATATATATAAATTGCGGAGAGGTTTAAAATACCCCCCACACCGAAAATTTATGACATAACATTTGTGGGCCGGTTTATATGGTAATGCCCGTACTCACACATTACGTCACACAAAAATATCAAGAAAGAAATTAATTTGTATTCACATGATAAAGCATGTATCTAGTATCGAAGGCTGTTTTCAATTAATTCTATTTTTTTTTTAGACGAAGACTATTTATGGATATTGAATGCACAGTATGTATTTGTATATTAGATAAAATGCTATTTCTTTTCTTGTTTTAAAAATCGGTTTTTGCTTTTTTAATAAATGTTTATACGTATTCTGTGCTGGCCTCTTGTGGTCACGGAAAACTTAAATAACGTCTGTATTTTATAAGATAAGATAAGATAAGTTAATTTGTAAGATCAAAATGTATCAGGCGTGAAAACGGAGAAGACAGACACACAGCAGAAATACAATGACGCATTTTCGCTCTCTTGGACGATACAAATAAGTGATCACTTGATAAGATTTACATACACTCCGTAATGTGACTAAGATTATTGTTATAATACATATGGTTTGAACAGGTCATTGCTCGTAGCTAATGCTATTTATAAACAATTCATTTTAAACACTTTGGCATATTTTAAAAATTCTAACCAAATCTTGTTTCTATCTAAATGTTTTGTTTCGACACTATCATAAACTGGATTTGTATTTATGTGTCCTATATCTGGGACACTGACTGGAAACGCCCACTTGGAAGATGTGCTAATCATGTGTGCAGCAGAGATAAACAAGAAACAACAAAACACGTTATTCTCAGGTAACCAAGTCATTTATAGCAATAAATGTAAGTACTTGCACTAATAACTAATGTTTACATTGTTAACTTGTTTTAAAACTAAATCTTCTGGTTAATTAGGCATCAAAGAAAGTAAATCTCACACATATACCTGCAGTATAGCAATTTACGAGAGTACTCGTTAGCTATCCATCAATTAAGTTACTACTATTTAATGTAACAACAACTTTAGTTTAATGGTTACAATGACTATGACTATCTGAAAAATAATGGAAGTTTTGTTTCAGTTTTAAGTGGATAGGGCTATAATAAAGTTCACCAATCCAATGGAACAAAATCATTCACATTATCAAACGTTACAGGCGTTGTATTATCATAGTAGTAATACAAAAATACAGAGTTATACATACATACACACATACATACACACATACATACACACATACATACATACACACATACATACACACATACATACACACATACATACACACATACATACACACATACATACACACATACACACACATACACACATACATACACACATACATACACACATACATACACACATACATACACACATACATACACACATACATACACACATACATACACACATACACACATACATACACACATACATATTTTACATACACACATACATACACACATACATACACACATACACACAAAACTAATTAAAGGGAGAGACAAAAACCCAACCAATCGTAGTTACTTTACCCATGTATTGTCGAACAATTATCCGAACTTTTAAGACTTTCAAATTAACAGTAATTACAAAACACACATTAACTCTGTCTGTCTGATGAAAAGTGTGTACACGTTATTTCTCCCTGACCCAATCTCCAATTGAGCTGAAATTTTTTACAATTATTTCTTTTATCTGACAAAACAAGAATCAATAAAACAATTTTAACTAATTAGTTAATTAACTATTGGTAATTAATTATTTTGTTTGGTATCTTGAACAAGGGAAAGAAATCGTACTTAACAAATGTGGTGGTATTAATTGAATTAGTCCCCTTTTCTTGTCGGCGTTAACAACCTGATATCGTCGTGCACATTTACAAAATGTCTTTATTATGAGGATGTATGTCTGTGCTATATCATAACATTTCATTCTACTCAACATCCGTTTTCTCTTTGTGCAGGTGTTCTTCTAAAAATATCTTGTCAGTATTAAGCCTGAGTAATTCCTTGGTTTCCTAAACGTCATTGCAATCTTTCTGTCCACTTGGTTGACCCTCAAGACAATGCGAACACAAAATCAAATCTTGATCATTTCTGCTCACTTGGGTTTTCTAGAAGAACGTAGAATACAGCTAGAGAAACGATTGGACTACATACAGACGGTAAAATTCATCTATATCTAAACCAGTTGTAATACAATATCAAATATTACATCTATAATAACCTATTTTCATGTATGCCGGCATATCGTTCGATAGTTATTTATTTTTTTTTTTTTATTTTTTTTTTTTTAAACAAACAAAACAACTTTAGGTATTGCAGAAATGTCACGTGTGGCTACAAGATAGTGTGGACAACACAATTACGTTTGAAGAAATTATGCTGAAATGTTTGGAAATTGCAAGTAAGACATAGCATTTATCTTAAGGTAAACAAAACATACAATGGGGATGATTGATTTTGTGACTAGCGCATGCTGGTCAATTGAATATTCTAAGGGTTACTTTTTGTTTTCATTAGAGAATTAACTCAAGCTAGATTATGTTTTTGCTCAATGACAAAAAAACTGCTCGAAATCCATTTTCCTGATTAACCCCCCCCCCCCCTTTCAGATCAACAAGAGAGATTGGATCAGATGCCACTGAGTATGTGAAATTAGCATTGGGAGCGCCATACATAATTAATTATAATAATTTCAGAAACCTCAGTTCTATTAAGCTGATTAAAATTAATGTAAATAAGAATAAAAGGGTGATATTTGATATATGATAATACAGATTCTTTTCATTTTTTTAATGTTTATGTTTATGACTACAAGTTATTAAGTTCGCAAATGAGTTCATCTGAATAAACAAAATATTAAAATCTCTTTTTAAGTGTATTTTATAACTATTACATTTATAATTATCTTTGTTATGTTTTATTCATCTGTTAAAAACGTCGAAATAAAATTTGATATCACAGTGATAAATACAATATGAGCTTTAAGTACAGTACAATGGACAATGACGAAGTATGATTGACCTTAGAACTGAATTGGACAGACTGACCCACCCCAATAATATGCAATTGGACTTTCTTTTATATTACTTGAAAACCCACCAACTGTACCCGTTCTGATCATATAGATTGCTTCGAATTTTAAAACTGAATTTCTTATTTCCAAGGACTTAATAAAGTTAATTTTTTACTTCAATAGTAAACTTTTGTTTTTTATTTCAAATACTTCTGCCGAGAAGTAACTGAATAAGACATTTCCAAATAGTTGAATGAACTAATTGTAAGTTTTGTTGTTATCAATTTTAATATAATGGAGTTCCACAGAAAACGATTATGATACAAAATCTTGTTATATGGAATTCAATGTCTTTCCATTTGTCAGTATCATTGTGCTGTATAATTAATTGATTAGAAGTTTATATATATTCCAGATGTCGACAGAAAAAGTTAATCTTATAATATTTGCTTCACGTGATTTTTAAACATTTTCCAGATTAACGAATTCGTAAATTGTTTCCACAGAAGATGAACCTGGCGGGTGTAACCTTTATAATTATGAACTAGAAGACAGTCAAGCGTTGGTCAAAGAATCAACAAGACAGTACGTCAGCTCCTCCGACTTGATTCCAGTTTTAAGGAACATGTCAAGAAATCTGAGCGAACAAAGCAGGAAAGTGGACAGTATGTTCAAATCTCAAACCGAAAATATTGAGCGGTTCCAGCAGTATATGTACAACGTAAATAGTATGACGAGGTATTTGCAAGAAGCAGCCAATCAGCAACAGTCTCGTGAGTTGAACATCGTTGACGAGATGAGAGACAGATTAATCAGTTCTGAAACAAGAGCATCTTCTGAGCAACTGGCCAGCCAACCTGAAGGCAGTGAAGGCTGTGGAAAAACAATCACAGACATTTCCTGTTCTGAGCCTTTTTCTTCTTCCGTGGATGTGCCCAGAGATGTGTCCTCGTGTTCACAGAGTGATGATTCGGTTGTTAATTCCTTGCTGAAGGAGCAGTTTGTTTCATTGAATGAGAAAGTAAGATGACTTTTTACAATACCTCTATTCAAATCACAACTTCGTGAAAAAAAAACAAAAAAAAAAACCTACTAAAGCCTAAGCAGAAACTTCTGGGTGGGTGGCACGTGATTTTCGAAAACGTATATCGTTGGGAAACGAATGACTAGCTCGTTGGCCACACTGGGAAAACCCTAGTTTGACCGTTATCATTTTCAAAGTAAAAAAAAAAAAAAAAAAAAGAAATACAAATTTTGGTAGAGAACGCGAAAACATTTATGTTGAACGGACTAGACGTCTTCGGGTATTTCCGCATTCTTTAAAGAGTTGAATAAACATTTTGCGCATCGTCTTCTAGATCTAAAAGCCTTTCATTGGACTATTATAAAGTGTAGTAGATCTATACGATCGCTTAACCAGCACTCTTTCTCGGGGGTAAAAAATCTTTTAATGTATCTAATCTAACATTCACTAGCAATTAAGAGGGAAAAAAATCACTCTATATGTTGTATAAAGGAGGTATTGTCTTTAAAAAAAAAGTATTTGTTGTTTTGGCTAACAATTTTACTCTTCATATGTGAAACCAAGATGTAGCGTTGTACTAGCTAGACCAATACCATACTAGTCATTGATAATCATCCTCAATTAGAATGAGGCCTAAGAGAATCAACATTCCCATTCCACAAAACTTAGACACAAATTTTGCAGATTCAACGGAGACGGTCATATGTCGACCATTTCAATCACTCACTCGTATGGTCAGAGTTTGATCCACGAAACAGGTGTAGGTCAGGAGACCTTTTTTTTATTATCAGTATTGCACCAAGCGCATTGCTGGAGACTATGTCCTCTCTTTGTCTGATGGACGGCGGCTGCACCTGCTTTACACCAAGACCGGTTAGGTCCATAGCAAGACAAGCGTGCAAAGCCCAAATCATCCAGAGCGTAGTGTTTCACTCAAACACATAGCACCTGTTCTGTGTACTACTCGAGCGTTTAGAGGCAGGTCAGGAAGTTTCGAGGGCACCAAGCACGTGAACAGACTCAAGTTTACCAGGGAACACTACCTGAAAGGGCAGTGTTCCCTGGTATTTATAAGATACTTGCTTCCTCGTGGGACATCTCTTAAAAAGACTATATATTTTTTAAAATAAAAACCTATATCGAGTAGACAAAAATCCGTATCTTACATTACTGTAGGTGTTGATATGTTATAACTAATTGTTCTCTTTGCAGTTAAGTAAGATAACTCAACAAATACAAGATGTTCTAGAAAGAGAAAGGCCATCACGTAAGTGGAAACACGGTTTGTAAATTCAAACAAATGGGTAGCGGATCTATACAAACTATAATTGCTATATTAAAATGGTATGTTCAAATGAAGCTAGATATCCATTGATATCCCTTTTAATATTGTGGTAAAGACATTAGCTTCTACTATCTGAAGGCAATCTGCTTGGTTAAAGACGAGCTCTAGACAGTGATTATGAATTAATTAGACTCCATGTTTCATTGCAAGATAATTTGCTAAGCCCAATGGAAAAAAAGCAAAATATAAAATACTTTAAAAAAAGGCTTATCAAAGGGAAAACTCCAAATGTTTCTATATCTAGCCATAGTGAAGAATTTGGTTCCCTTTTTCGATATTAAACAAAATAATTAATCACCAATAACCAATTGGCTAAGTGGTTAATTTAAAAAAATGTATTCATGTTTTGTTAGGTACAAGAAATATTTGTGTAAAGTTTCAGCTTGATCCGAGAATGGTAAGTGGGAGAAATAACGTGTTCAAAATGTGTACCCGACAGACAGACAGAGTTGATAAAAAAAAATAAGGAGGGGATATGATCATTAGTCTCAAGAATTTGGTTCTTTTATATAGAGGAGACTATCCCATTTTTTTGGGTAGAAAACAAAATTCAGCTACATCAGAGGTACTCAGGCATACTGCTTCCACTTTTTGGCTTTTCATTACATTTTACGACTTTCACAAGCCTACTTTAAAAGAACTAGTATTTTTTCCATTGTTTTATAAACGTTTGAGCGTGTAATTAAAAAAAACACTTTTCCTAGGCCTACAGTATAACGTACAGACTTTTCTAAAACGAAGATAATTAGGTCCTACACGTATCGATTGGTTCATCTAGTTGGGGATTTTAATTAGACATTTAAACCTATACAGAACAAGGGCACACGTTGACCTATGACCTGTTTAAGGCAATATCTTCATGCGAGCTATTTCATTTCATTTAAAAGTTAAAAGTATATATATAAAAGAAAAAATACAATAAAAATAATCAAATGTTGCAAGGTCATACTTCCGAAATGGACCAATACTAAGTAAACTTTTTGTGACATCATTTCGAAGGTTACATGACCAATGATCTTGCACATATTTTCGAGGCCCTTAACATTCTAAATGGATACCAGATTTTATATACCAGTCATAGGATTTGAGCAGGTATTGTAGCAGCCCACGCTTTCAGCTGCGGTATATTACAAAGGCTGATAGTGTGTGTTACAACTATTTAATATATTCCAATGTTAAGCTTGACAATAATCAGTCTAGAAAGGATGGCATTGGAAAGTAACATTGTCATAATGAATTTGTTACGATGTATTTTTGGAGAGATGCTTTGTATAGTATTGCCTCAACAACCATCCAACTTGCTCGTAGGTACATACACATCCATTCAACACACTACTAGGACACAATGAAAGAATTCAGCGCTGAATAATGTTCTTGAGTTTAATACTTTCAAACTCAATTCAATAATATTGGTTCCAAAATATGAAATACTTTTATAATTACAACTTAAATAGACTTAGAATATTATAGTGGAAATAAAAACACAGTAAAGATACAAGTGAACAACTAGTAATTCGGATAACAGTAAACACACTTGAAATAATGACTAAAGACTGTGTATAATGCCCATAGACTAACGACCAACGGACCCTGGTAGCTCTACGCTCCTTAAATATAACCCATATCAATACTTTTCTAGGCCCTTTACGTCACCGATCGTAGGTTCTACCAACTTTTACCTTAACACCACATCATGTTTATGTAAATTAATAGTCGTCCAGAAAAATCGGCATAATTTTCCCCCTCACACTCAATGTGACCTAATAATACTGACTACTACTGATTAGCTGTTATTATGTACAGTCAGTCAAGCGTGCCACTACACACACATGTGACCATCCCGCTCTTCCTCTTCTGATCTACACACTTGAGTGTGACATAATTATTATGTACAAAAAATCAATTACTGTGATTTTATATCGTTAACAAATTATTATTTACTAATTTGTCATTTCTTAATGAAGCTTTATTCATAGAAATTATCTCAGTAGATTGCAAGAAGTCAACTTTTTATTATTTTTTTTACAGACGTCTGCAAGAAATATGTTGGATTTACTGCCCTTGTTTCTATATTCGGTCCTCTAATTACTCCTTTTTCTCAGTTCAAAAGTGACCTCAACGATTATGAAAGCACGACAGATGTGCAAATGGGCAATTATAAAATACTGACATGTTTTAACCATATCCAACACAATGAAGGTGGACATTATGACCCTGAAACTGGGATATTTACGGCCCCTTGGGACGGGTTCTACTTGACCTGCCTCAACATCAACATTCACTCGCAGGGTCCGGTCTTTATCGGCACAGTTGAGCGGACCAGCGGACACATCACGGGCTTTAGAGAGCTCGACAGCGTTGTTATAAAGCTGGGGAGTGGACAGAGCCTGAACATTGTCAGACTGGACAGTGGTGACCAACTTTGCGTGTACAAGACGTACGACAAGTCAAGGATCTGTGATAGGTCAAGGTTTTCTTGTTTCATGATAGCCATAGTCTAAATAGAAACCACAATTCTACAACAAATACTTCATTATCCATTGTAGCAACACACAAAGAGAAGCTCTTCTATACGACAGACGCAGACTAATAAATGTGAAATGTGATTCCCGACGGAAAACGGTGTTGTATCAATTAAAACAAAATATGTTGGTCGCAAGAGGGTCTGAGAAGTCACATGAAATGTTACATTCATCCTTAATTCTCAAATTCGAACAGTATGTCTCATTATTATTGTAGCACTATATGGAGAGGCAGATCACAGCTGATGTACTGCACTATGTAAAATGCAACACTAATCCTTAATTTAATAACTGAAAGACAAGGCTTAATTGTTATTCATATTATTATTGTAATATAGTTCATTGTAATATGAGCGACACATAGATTATATATAAACATTGTAATCTGAATAACAGACTCATTTATTTTAGTCTTGTTAATTCCGTTATATGATCTAGATCGAATGTGTATGATATGATAAACACTTCTTTGCTTTATAGCCTACTTATTCAATTGCCCAACATATAATAATATGGTTTTGTTGCTTGACTGTAACATTGCCCATCAATTGACTGAGAACATATAGCATCTGACACTCATTCTTCATGGCTAAACAAAAGATAAATTAAAGAGCTTAATTTATAGAGAAACCAAACATTCGCTTATGAACCCTTATTGTATTTGCTAAGATTGAAAAACCTTAAAAATATCTTGATTCTGATATGCATTATGATAATCCCAAATCTGTTACAACATGATATACACTTAATGTTTTTACCAAGAGTTGAGGAGATAATGAACACACTATAATGCCAGAAAATTTGGCCTCAGTTAAAATAATGATACTGACAGAGCTGATAACAGCATAGAAATAGATAGCAAGTTACATTGTTAGTCTAGTTATTGGTTGATATGCCTACAAACCGATGATTTGATTATGTAACACAACATTATCTTAGATTATTTGTTCTTGCATTTTCCTTTTATTCATTCAACAACTCATTCAATAATAAATATTTCATGTAAATAGACATTTTGCAATTGTAATTATACGCCATCTCACTGACAGTCTAATTTATGGGAAGTAGGATTAAGTACAAATACAGAATATACCGTTAGTCAATACATTCTTTACAATCCAATCTCTGGTGCCATTCCAACGTCAAAGAGTCGACATCTTGGATGACAGTTCTACGCTTGAACTTTACAGGTACAGTAACCTGGGATGTTGAAATACCTGTAGGTCACCACTTGGCCTGGATCGTTGGGAAAGATGGTGGTGACATACACCTGGGAACAAGTACCCGGACACACTCCTTTTGCCCTGTGAACGATTAAAGTGAAAACAAATCACGTGACCAACACTTGATTAATAACTTTTTCTCAAATTACTATATCATCTACATTTACACATTATAGGCTACTAACTGAAATTTCCGCCTTTGTGGATGTGTGGGTCTAGCTTACATTCTTCTCTATTCACAATGCAATGATGTCAACAATTGTTTGTTTTTTTCAGCAATGTAACACCCTAACGATTGGATTAATATCCAATATATATATATATATATATATATATATATATATATATATATATATATATATAAGTTTCAAAGGTTGTCATGGCCAGGGGTGTCAATGGGGTTAAGCTCCCCATTGTCTATAAAATACTCCTAATGGCATGCGTCTCAAATAGCCTCTGACAACTAAGTCCAGCACCTGGCCTGCTCGTGTGGCTTAGATATTAAGTCCGGCGAAACTGCTCTAACTAACAGGTGAAGGGGTGAAGGCGGATACCTGGCACCACAAAACCTGGAGCTTCGGGCAGATGGAGCTCGTCAGCCTAGTAAGGCAGTTCATCTAGGAGAGGGGTACTCTTACTTCAATCCCCCTCTGCCTTGCGGTACTGAGGCTTCAGGAGACAACCTGAAATCAGGAGTGAAGCCCCTTAGGCGTCGGGAGTATCAGCTATGAAATTCCCTCCGGCAGCTTCTGCAACTGAGTTGGTGCCAAATGTAATGTAAGCGTTCCTTTGGATCAAATCAGCAAGGTCGAGAGAGGGATCATGACGCATGGGCCACCCATGACTTTTTATCCAAGGCCCAGGATTGCGCCCCGAGAGGAAACTCTGGTGCTGCTGCAAAGCGGCTAAAACAACACGGGAGACAACAGTTACGGGTTATAAGTCCAACTTGATTGGCGTAATGTATGGACGCCACGGGTTGTCTCTGACGGTGAGAGAGGTCTTCGCTCCTCACTGATCAGCTACCGCCCGCCTCAACCTGGGCAGCCCCCAGTCAGTTAGGTGCTGATCCGCCACAGCCTGCCTACTCTAATGGGTGCTTAGAGCTTAGTTTAAAACCACAACTAGGCTGGAAACTTGCACCAAGCAACAAAAGAAGAAAAATTAAACTGAAAAAGAAAATCATGGGACTGGCCACTTGGAATGTCAGGACAATGTGTCCTGGTCTCACTGATGATCTTAGGCAGATCGACGACGCAAGGAAGACGGCAGTCATAAACAACGAGCTAAAAAGGCAGCCCTGCAAGAAACCCGACTGGCCGAAAACGGCATGCTCCGCGAGACTGTCTACACTTTCTTTTGGAAAGGGAAAGCACAGGATGAGACTCGAATACATGGTGTGGGCTTTGCTGTCAAGAACAGTCTTCTTCCCATGATAGTCCCTCCAGTTGATGGCTCTGAACGGCTACTAAGCATAAGTATGATGACAGCATCTGGAAAAGTCACTCTAATTAGTGCCTATGCCCCCACAATATGCTCGCTTCAAGAGGACAAAGACAAGTTCTATGAAGACCTCAAAGAAGCCATTGCAAACATTACTCAAAAAAAGAACATATGATCCTTCTGGGTGACTTCAATGCCAGAGTAGGGTCAGATCACACTACCTGGCCAGACTGCCTTGGGCTTTTTGGAATCGGAAAAGATGAATGAGAACGGACAAAAGACTGCTTGAATTCTGCACACATACCATAAGCTCTGCATTACCAACACATACTTCAGAACAAAACCACAGCACAGTGTCTCATGGAAGCACCCTAGGTCTGGGCACTGGCACCAGCTGGATATGATACTGACACTAAAAAAAGGACATTGGAAATATACTGCTGATACGTAGCTACCAAAGCGCGGAATGTGATACTGATCATACTTTAGTATCCTGCCAGACAAGACTGCTGCCAACTAAGATCCACACATCACAGGGAAAAAAAAGAAAATCACGCCTGAATACCACTAGCACAAAAAAAAAATCCTGATCTTTGCACCGAATTTAAGAACAAATTAGAGGAAGCTTTTAAAAAACCTTCTCTGTGACTGAGGTAGAAAAAAAAGCTGGACGTTTATGCGTGATACAATCTACCAAACATCATCACTGGTCTTTGGAAACAAAACCAAGAAAATCGGAGACTGGTTTGAAGCTAGTTTACCAGAAATGGAAACTACCACTACGAACAAGAGAGCAGCCATGCTAATCTACAAGAAGGATCCCATCCCAAGCAACTTAAAAAGGCTCAGAGCTGCACGTAACAATGCCCAAAGAGTAGCGAGACAGTGTGCTAACAAATACTGGCAGGAGCTATGCGAAGATATTCAATCTTGTGCCGATTGTGGTAACATAAGAGGACTATTTGAGGGCATGAGAAAAGCCTTTGGACCTCACAGCAGCAAGTGTGCTCCGCTCAAGTCAAAAGATGGCTAAATATTCAGTGATCGTGCGCTGCAAATGGAGCGATGGGTAGAACACTATGCAGAACTTTACCAGATTGAAAACGTCATCTCACCAAATGCTGTTTCCAACTTCCCATTGCCAGTTTTGACGGAATTAGACGAAACGCCCTCAGTAAAAAAGCTGAGCATAGCCAATGACATGCTTGCACATGGGAAAACACCCGGAGGAGATGGCATTCCTGCTGAAGTCATTCAGGCTGGAAAACATGTCCTAATCAAACCACTCCATGAACTGCTAAGCTTGTGCTGGGAACAAGGAATGGTCCCCCAGAAATTGAAAGACTCCAACATAGTTACAATTTATAAAAATAAAGGCGACCGCTCTGAATGTAACAATTACAGAGGCATCTCACTGCTTAACATAGTCGGAAAGGCTTTTGCTAGAGTATTACTAAAGCGATTACAGATCCTGGCAGATCGTGTTTATCCAGAGTCGCAGTGTGGCTTTAGGGCAGGTAGATCTACAACAGATATGAATATCTCTCTGCGGCAGCTACAGGGGAAGAACAGAGAACAAATGCAGCCCCTCTTCATAGCATTTATTGATTTGACCAAGGCCTTTGACCTTGTTAGCAGAGGCGGTCTGTTTGCTGTACTAGAGAGAATAGGCTGCCCAAATAAGTTAAGAAAACTAGTGTCAGCTATTCACGAAAATATGCAGGGCACTGTTCAGTTTGAAACTTCTTCCTCCAGGCCATTCTCTATCAAGAGCGGTGTAAAACAAGGATGTGTACTGGCCCCTACACTATTTGGAATCTTCTTCTCAGTCGTACTAACCAGTGCTTTTAAATCCCTGGAAGACGGAATATATATCCATAGCAGATCTGATGGAAGGCTTTTAACCTGGCACGTCTTAAAGCCAAAACGAAAAGGCGTCGTATCTTGATAAGGGAGCTGCTGTTTGCCGATGACGCGGAACTCGTATCTCACTCACAATAAGGTCTACAGAGGCTAGTGAACGCCTTAGCAGCTGCTTGTCGAGAATTTAGCCTTACTATAAGTCTCTCCAAGACCGAAATCCTGGCATAAGACGTTGCAGAAATACCTATAATACATATTGGGAACCACACCCTTTCAGTGGTGCAGGAATTTACCTACTTGGGTTCAACAATTGTCAGTAACCTAGACTTAGATATCGAGCTGACAAAAAGGATAGGAAAAGCTACCCAAGCGCGTCTGGGAAAATGGTAAATTGACCACAGCGACCAAAGTCCTAGTCTACAACGCCTGTGTTTTGAGCACTCTCCTTTATGGCAGTGAAAGCTGGTCAACATACATGTACCAAGAGCACAGATGGAATAGTTTCCACTTGCGGCATCTCTTGGAGGGACCATGTCTCCAATCAGGAAGTTTTGAGATTGGCCAACATGAACAGCATGTTTGCTCTCCTGACACAAAGAAGATTACGCTGGCTCGGACATGTCACCCGCATGCCAGATGGTAGAATCCCGAAAGATATCTTATATGCCGAGCTTGTGGAAGTAGTCAGACCCAAGGGCCGCCCAAGACTAGCATATAGAGATGTCTGCAAGCGAGACATGAGAGCCACAGGCATCAGCGAAAGTACGTGGGAAAACATAGCCAAAGACCGGAGTGCATGGAGCAAGACTGTGCGTGCTGGGACAACCCTTGCTGAGAACAAAAGAATTGAAGCGGCCTTAATCAAAAGGGAACAAAAAAGAAAGCTGCCCTGTCCACTAGCCCTGAATCAGAGGCATACACATGTATGAATTCTGGCAAAGTCTGCCGTTCTAGAATTGGCTTGATTAGCCACACCAGATTCTGCCCCGTCTCAAGATTAAGCCAAAATCAGTGACTCATTTGGGCGCATCCATTGTCTTTCAAGACAAAAGGAGCCATATATATATATATATATATATATATATATATATATATATATATATATATAAATATAAATCCCCTTTCAGATCTTACGATCTATAGAGCAGACGATGCAAAGGTTTCTTTGGCCGATGGTTAACGAGCAGGGTGTCGTGTGGCCAGCACATCGACCAACCGCCTTTATGTTCCCTAACTGAAGTCAGGTACCCATTAGAGCTAGGTGGACTCAGGGACGCCCAAAAATCCCGTAATTCAAAATTCTATTCTTCACAAAGATTTGAACCCAGGACCACAGATTTCAGAAGCCAAGCGCTTAACCGCTCAGACATCGCGCTCCCTTAAAGAGCAATCCAACACCCTAACTGTTTGCGTTTTATCCTACGTACTAGCACAATATGATCAATATGACTACGTCAGCATTGTAGATTGTAACTTATTCAGTAATGAAGGTACCTCGAAATGTCATACTGACATGATACACAAAAGGAGTTACAGAATTTCTTTTATATAATTTGAGAGATAACTGTTTGCAAATATGCTAAACACATACTCATTAGTCATTACACCAAATAACAAAAAATATAATGATAACATAAAAAACATTAAGGTGCTTGCGTTTATAAGATACTACTATTATTTATATGTATGTGCCACTATAAACCACAAGTGGTTTTTATTATGCTTTTAATAGATATTGCTCATTGTCTTTGCTTTTTAACATCTCCACGGGGAGAAATCTGGCAACTGTTTGAATGACGTCAAAGACCAGTAGGGTGCTAGGGCTTCAACTAATAAAACTTTTTAACACAGGGCCAGACCATTGCATGAGAAGTTTCATTTTCCTAGGCCCAGAATATGAACAGCAACGAATATTAACACTTCAATAATTAAATACTCCTATAATGAAATTAAATAATTGATCCTATAATTTCCAAGATCTGATACTAAGTTATTGAATGTAATGATTATATTCCAGGGACAAGAAATCACCAATTTCATTATATTTGTTATTTTCAACAAGGAGGCTCTTTCTCTCTCTCTCTCTATGTATATATATATATATATATATATATATATATATATATATATATATATATATATATATATATATATATATATATATATATATATATCCTCCTTCGTAATCGAAGTTGAGTACCTGTTAATATGATATAGACAAAATAGTATTGATATGAGATAAATAAAATGTAATAGACTTAAGAAATAATATTTGTTAAGAAACTCTAACTCACCACAATAACACTTCTTCTGAGTCTCACGTTCGTCGACTCCCCTAAGACCAATGATGATATTGCCACCTATCTTGCATTATTCACAACCAATCGCTAACCTCTTCCCACCATCACCATAGAAACACACACACACACTCCATAACAATGATAAACGAATTATTTCACATTTCCTTAAGGTGAATGTGGAGGGTAATTATTCCGCAAGTCCTCATCTACAATCTATGGTGGGATACATGAAAGTCTACAAACGTAACTGTCAAGGATTTTATTCAGTTTAAATTCTGAAACTCCCTACCCATCTTGGACCTAATGTACCCACCCAAAGTGTAACTACCTACGGTTTACTTAACCACGGTGTACCTACCCACAGTGTATCTACCCACAGTGTACCTACCCATAGTGTACCTACCCACAGTGTACCTACCCATAGTGTACCTACCCACAGTGTACCTACCAACATTGTGTACCTACCCACAGTGTACCTACCCACACACTCCGTGTCGTACTATTTGAAAAGATCCAGTATGTTCGAACTGAGCCAGAGTTCTTGCTATGCCACTGATATCTGTCATTGTGAAGTTGATAAAGTAATGTTCAACTCTGTGGAAGGAAATGTTTCCAATGTTCTAAACTTCTTTCAAATCAAGCAACTAAGTTGTTATTCTGTAAGAGGCATCTATATATCAACTAATTACAAATGAGAATTTTGTAAAGCGCAAAAAAAAATATTTTTTTAACGCACTAACTATTTACATGACCTTATGACCATTGCGTATTGGGTTAAGCAGTTTTCTAAAACTAGGGTTTAATATTATATAAGTAATTGGTAAACATAGAGGAATTTAAAAAGGGTTCTGTAAATTAAAAAAAAAATACTTTTATGCCTCGCAATAGTGCGTTGACGTATAACCTCGTCTGGAACTAACGAATGCTTAGCACGAGACCAATCGTTATAGAAGACCCGAACATCGAGCTGTGACGTCGCAACATGTGGTCATTTTAGACCAATAGAACGTTGCCACGTCACAGGTCAGTGTTCAGGCCTTCTGTAATGATTGGTCTCGGCTTAAGCCCAAGTGGGAAGAGACTCAAGAGAGTTATTCACATGCTACAGCATACGCTTGTATCAACATTATTGGCTTGTGATGGTAATAAAGTCTCAATAGGTGGAGGGTCATTATCTGAAGACCAAACGTAAAGAGTTGAAATGATTTGTACACGTCATAAATTTTACAATTTCGAATAGTGTCAGTTAGCCTCACTGTAACAGTGATCATTACCGTCTTGACTCTCACGTGTTGACACGCCGATGGGGTTGCTATGATCATCCGTCACGATGCTGAACAGGCCATTTAATGCTCCTATCAGTTCATTCAATGTTTCGTTCGCCAAGGACTCGTAGGCTGATCTGTCTGAGTTAAGCCAATGCGGTCTGCTGTAGCTGCTGGAGACGGCGAATGTTGGAAGTTGTCTTTTAGGTTTTGGCGCGCACATGAAGCGCAGGCATTCTTGCTGACTGTCAAACTCTATGTCTGGGAGGAACTGGTGTATTGAAATGAGATATAATCTATCTGTGTATTGGTTTTGCTTAGTCCAATTAGTGACTCCTGCTACAGTTATAGTGAAAAACATAACCACTAAAGAATTAGCTGTCAAATGTGTATTCATCTTTTAAAACGTCTTGGAAGATACCTGCCGAATAGACACATTTAGATTATCATTATACCTGTATAATAAAAACACATTACATTTATATCAGCCAAACATATACATTTAGATCACATTAAATCTCATTCACCAAAACGAACGGTCACGTGATAATATCGATAAAACAACGGGGAAAAAACGGTCACGTGATAACCATTGTTGATTAAAATTAGATCTTAATTTCTATGGAAGAGATAGAGAAGCACGTGACTCGATGTTGGTTATTTACGCTAGGTGAATGAGGTCCCTTATATCTACAGAATAGAAGCATTTAGATTACATTTATACCAATGAAATAGATACATTCACGTTGCATTTATATATAGTAAATATTTATATAAAGTTAGTGATATATGTATATATAAATAAATAAATAAATTATATATATATATATATATATATATATATATATATATATATATATATATATATGTTCACACCGATTCAATGTGGATATGGAGAGTATGATAGAAAGTATCATTACCAGCCTACATTAACACTGGACTATAATGCAGTATTGCAGTACCTGGTAAAATTTTCGTAGCGATCTAATAATTGTAACAGATGTTGGTTCTATAGATACTAAAATAAATGTAATCTTTAGTGATTCCTGGTTTTTTAAAATTTATTTTCTGTATAAAGTTAGAAAAATTTAAATTGAATATGCATAAAATATTTTATCTTTTAATACATATAGGGCCCACCTTATTATGGATGTTTCAAACTTACATATAAAATAGGCTCCAGTGCGCGCGAAGTGCCCAGCACTATGCACAAAGAGAGACGATCTTTTCCCTTTGCAAATTCTTGTGTGACTAAAGAGGCCAATCCTTGATACACAGCTGCGATCGCAGGTTAGGCATATATAATCACCAGGCGCCGTTGCATTTTCACCCTTCTTTCTGCTTCTCTTGTGTATGACATCTGCGATCTTTGACCCTTCCTTTATGCTCTCTCTCCATGAGGATCTGTCCAGTGCCACTTCTTCCGAGTTGCCAGTGTCGATTCTGAAGAACTTCATGTCGCGTTTGCATACATCCGTATAACGTAAAAGTGGGCGACCAGCGGCTCTCCTGCCTTCTATTAGATCGCCATACAGGATGTCCTGTGGAAGTCGACCTATTGGCATTCTACGAACGTGGCCAACCCAGCCAAGGCGTCTGCTGCTGATAACAGAGCAGATGTCCTGGCAACCTGCTCTTTGTAGCACTTCCTCATTGGTTATCTTATCTTGCCACCTTATTTTAAAGATCCGCCATAGGCATCGGAGGTGGAAAACATTCAGCTTTTTTTCCTGCCATGAGTAGGTTGGCCATGTTTCACTTCCGTACAGCAAGGTGCTCAACAGACAGGTCCGGTAGACTAGGGCTTTAGTACTGTTAGTCAACAATATGTTGTCCCAGACTCTTTTCTGCAGCCGTGACATGGTGGCCATTGCCTTGGCTATCCTGTTGTTTATGTCTTTATCCAGTAGAGTGTTGTTGGATATGATGGTGCCAAGGTAACAAAAGTGATCAACAATTTCTAGTGGTTGACCATTAATGCTTACTTGAGGTGCAGTGTTTGCGTTTTGGACAAGTATCTTAGTCTTGCTTTGACTGATGTTTAAGCCGAACTTCTGGCAAGCAGCAGATAATTTGTCAACCAGGCACTGTAGCTGAATATCAGAATCAGCCACAATAGCTGCATCATCAGCATACAGGAGTTCCCTGACGAGTAGCTTCCTAACCATGGTTTTTGCCCGCAGCCTTGATACATTAAATAGTTTTCCAGAGGATCTTGTATGGAGAAACACACCTTCGTTTATGTCGTTGTACGCATAATGCAGTAGACAGGAGAAGAATATGCCAAACAGAGTAGGTGAGAGCACACATCCCTGCTTGACACCACTGCAAACCTCAAAAGGTGCTGATTGGGCTCCATTGAATTTGACAGTGCATTTAGTTTCCTCGTGAAAACACTCAATGAACTGCAGTAGTTTGGGAGGGCAACCTATTTTCCTCAGGAGTTTGAAAAGGCCACTTCTGCTGACCATGTCAAAAGCTTTAGTCAGATCAACAAAAACGATGTAAAGGGGTCTGTCTCTCTCTCTGAATTTCTCCTGCAGTAGTCGTAGAGAAGATATCATGTCTACAGTGGATCTACCACTCCTGAATCCACACCAAGACTCTGAGTAGACTCTAGAAGCTATCACTTGCAGTCTGGATAGTGCCACTCTAGCAAAGATCTTGCCCACTATACTGAGGAGAGAGATACCCCTGTAATTGTTGCAGTCACTCCGATCCCCTTTGTTCTTGTATATTGTGACTATAGTTGCGTCACGCATGTCCTGTGGGACATGACCTGTTTCCCAACAGCGGCAGAGGAGAATATAGAGTTCAGGGAGCAGGAGTGATTCGTTGACTTTCACTACTTCCACTGGGATACCATCACTCCCAGGAGATTTTCTATTTTTTATGCAGTTAATTGCTTTTTTAAGGTCACTGAGGCTCGGAAGATCATCTAGGCATTCCAGTACTGGAAGATCTGGTAGAGAAGCCAGGGCGACATCGTCTGCTGTGTTTTGTGTGGCATAGACTTCGAGATAGTGCTCTGTCCAACGTTCTAGCTGCTTGGTTTGATCTGTAATTTTTTCTCCTGATTTGGATAGAAGAGGGGCAGGCTTAGACACTGTTGGACCCAGGGCCGCTTTAATGCCATCAAATAGAGCTTTGCTATTTCCTGAGTGGAGACTGTCTTGGATTCTGTTGCAGGTATCCCTCCAAAAGTTGTTAGCACATTTTCTAGCCATTTGTTTCGCCCCTTTATTAGCACTTTTGAAGGCCTCCAAAGATCTTGGACTTGGCTTTGTCTTGTGAGCGAGGTGTGCAGATCGCTTTTTCTCGATGCAAGGTTCCATATGTGCTAGATTCGCCTCAAACCAGTCTACATTTTTGTGTTTTTGAGGCCCAAAGGCGGTGATTGCCGAACTGTGGATTACATCTCTTAATTTCTCCCATCTGATAGAGATGTCTTCTTCATAACTTAACGAGGGGATTGAACTGTTCAGGTGCTCGCCAAAGAGTGCGCACTTCTCTGGGTCACCTACATGGTTGACGTTAATTCGCCTAGTTCTGGGTTGAGTGGAAGTATAAGCCTTCTTGAGAAGTAGTTTGATTTTGCTTAGCACTAGTGAATGGTCTGAGTTGCAGTCCGCACTATGGTATGAAAGGGTGTGGATGACACTTTCCAGATCCAACCTTCGGGTGATGCAGAGGTCAAGCTGGTGCCACCTTTTTGAGCGTGGGTGCTGCCAAGAGACTTTATGGCGTTCCTTGCCAGAGAAGAATGTATTTGTTACACACAGTTCATGAGAGCTACAGAACTCGAGTAGCCTTTGGCCATTGTCATTGATTTTGCCAACACCATGAGGTCCCAAGCATTGTGGCCATGCATCATTTCCATCACCAACACGGGCATTAAAGTCTCCATTTATATAGAGGTGCTCGGATTTTGGAATACTTTAATTACCTCCTCTAGAGCTTGAAAGAATCTGTCCTTGTCCTCTTCCGGTGCAGCAAGGGTTGGTGAGTAAGCACAGATTATATTAACTTTGCCTTGCGGTGATGCAAATTTCATGTGTGCTACTCTTTCATTGCCAATGGGAAACATCGCGATGCAGGGGACGAGACTGTTTCTTATTGCGAAGCTGACGCCATGTAATCTAGGGCTTTGTTCTGGTTTTCCTTGCCAGTAGAATGTATAGTTGCTTTCTGTAAGAGATCCGCTGTCTGCCAGTCTGGTTTCTTGCAGGCAGGCCACATCAAAGTTTAGTCTGCTTAGTTCTCTGTCGATGATAGCTGTTTGGCGCATGTCGGTGACGAGTTCAGGGTCAGTATTGAAGCCAGGACACATTGTCCGTATGTTCCAGCTTGCTAAACGCATTAATGTTGAGGGTTTTTTTTTTTATTGTATTTGCAGGTGCGGGTGAGCAGCTTGCTTTTTTATTTTGTCTTAGCACCAAGCACCCAGTGGTGCGGCAAGCCGTGGCGGGATAGCACTTTACTGTCCGAGGGCTGCTCGGAAGGCAGGCAGTAGCTATCCAGGGAGGCTAAAAAGCCCCTCCTACCGTCAAGAGTGGTCCCTGGCGTTCCAGCTTACGCCAATCAGCTAGGAACTTATCACCGGTAACTACCACTCTCCGTGTTTTTTCCAAAGACATTACTGTCAGAGATGGAGTGACCTCTCCATTGCTGGGGGAAAGCCTGAGCGGTAAATTTGCGAGTGCTGGGCTGCTCACACGTCAGCACACGCCTCTCTTCCATACTGACCGGGTCCAAAGGGATGGCGAGCCATCACAATTTTGGGACAGGTGGCTGCAGGAGTTTGCCAGAGAGCAGTAGTCTTACTACTGTTCCCCCGCCTACGGGGCTCCAGGACCGGATTTTCTGTTAGGGTTTTCTCCCTTAGCCTTAGACCTTACAGGGACACACACAAGGCAGTGCGGCTATTGACCTATAGCTAGGGGTTTGGTTTGTGGGCAACAGGGCGTGTCCGCACGCCGACGGGCCATGCCTGCCTCACATCTTGGGGCCAAACCTCCTCCGAGACCCTTGCAGTTTAGCCTGAGGCTTCGCAGCCTCAGTTTTCATCTGCCACCACGAGGAGGTACTGCATAGGACTTGCTGTGGAGAGGCTATGTACTGGCAAGAGAGACTTACAAAACTGCTCCCCTTTCACAGATGCTAGCCAGCGGTGGCAACAAGTCAAGCTACCACACTATACGCTTCACACAGCCATTTGACAGCCATTTTGGGTGAAGTAGTGCCAGGCGATACTAATGCAATCACAAGATACATAACAAGAATTAGTTACATTAATGGTGAAAGGAAATTATGGGATAATTCAGGGCCGGTCCTACAGATTGCAATTTATTATCGACTAGCAAAATATCGCTTTTTTTTTTTTTTTAAGAGGTCGAGATAGATTCAGGTCTATATTTATATGCCAGTGACTATTAAAGTAAATTAAATATTTGAACTTCTTATTTGGTTAAAATTCGCCTTATTATTACATTTTTATTAAATGAAAGCTGACAATGCAGTTTTTTTAATTGCTAGTAGGATTGGCGTTTTCCATATTGAATGACACCCCGAAATGACAATTTTGTCTGTTTATAAGGAGATTTGCATCAGTTTTTTGAAGATTTTAATAATTTCAGGAGATTTTCAAGACTTTTTTGTATATTTTACAATTTCAGGAGAATTCCAGAAACCCTTTAATAATAAATTAAAATTAATTATTTTATTATTTTATTATTTTAATAATTTACACCTAGACTTCGCGCGGGGCCTATGAAAGTGCGGGGCCCACTGCGGCCGCATAGGTTGCAGTGGCCTAAGATCTGCCCCGTGGGATATATCTCCATGCCAGTCCGCTCTGGCCAGTTGTCTCGATATTTCCAGACTTGAAACCTATCCACCTCCACCCCCCACCCACCGCTATACTTTAGCCACATCCGAAATATTTAACAAACAAATCGCTACAATACTAACTTTAAAATTGTAAGACTTACAATATAATTTAAACAGGAAAAACTTTGAAGACTGATACTTTGTCCAGCCCATACAACAATGACACCAAGCTGTGTAACGATTCAACATTAAAACTATCAACGTCCTAACTAGCCCGATTGTTTCTGTGCCAGCGACGTAGCAACTGTTATATTCTAAGCTAGCTCATCTATTTATATAGATCGTATATAGCCCAACGGGAGACACTCGGTAAATAGAGTATCACATTTTGAACCTTCCGGCTAAATGAAAAAGATTTGATTTTAGATAGCACTTGATCGTTGGAGAAAATAAGTCAAAAAAACAAAACTTCTAGTTTTAAAACCTGGCTAAAATATCACAAACGGAAACTACAAATATTTTTTAGTATAAAATGTTATTTTATAGTACATGTATTAATTATTAGACAGAATCGCTTCTACTGACAATGTTTTGCTAGTGTATTTCAGATCGAAGTTGAATCCCTTTTTGGCGGAGATATTCCTATCTTTCTCTCTCTTTCTCCACCTCATCTTTTATTTCTATATTCTCTTTGCTTTCATTTTCAACCACCAATCCCTCCCTATTTTTTCCTCTCATTTCTCTCTCTCTCTGTTGCAAAAAAAAAGGAGGGGGCGTGGCGATTGTCTTTAAGTGTAAATGAGTGATTAAAAGGTGTGGACCTAATCTCATTGTTTCAATTAGCCCCACATTTCCCCTTTCCATTTATAGATCTAGTCCTAGCTATTCGGGGTCGCCAAGTTATCAATAACATATTTCTCCTGTGACACAAGGTCACTTATTCTGAACCTTTACCCAGTCTTCTATTTGAATCTGTTGAGTCGTTCACCGCCCCCCCCCCCCCCCCCCCCCATCCCCACGTTTAGTTTATCACAGGCAAATAGAAGTAATTAAATCAAAGTAATAACTTGTACATTCTAAACACTTAAGTTCTAAACACTTTTGTTTTAAAATTCATATTCTAAACACGTTTTAAACACTTATAATTTAAATACTCAGTGTCTTTAAACTCGCTAAAAGGATACATTTTGTCTACCCTCATCCCCAATACCAGATTCGTTATAATATCCGGTGATACTATCCATTAATATGTTATAACTAGTGAATATATACATAACAATTAAACAAAAAGAAATGTCTAATAGAGTATAGAGCACCATCAAACTGTTTAGAGGTTAATATTATTATCAATTAAAAAAGTAACATCTACGAGTTCAACGAATCATTACAATGACATTTAAGAGTGTCTTTCCTTTAATATATTTATACTACAGTAATAACATTTACATTGATTTGACATTTTATTCAGACACCAAAATAATAATAAGAACAATATGTATATTTATACTGCTTTATGTAAAGCAATGTTGCGGGTTGATGTAGTAAAGTTTTTACAGTAAACATTTTCTTTCCTTAAAAAAAACCAGTCTATCATTGTGGGCTCGGGCTCAATAGACAATACCGCACCGTTTTTGCTATGCCACTGATTGTAAATGTGCCCTATTGTCCTATTTTCTTTATTTTGCTTTTTTTCGGTTCTGTAGACAGTTTTAAAAAATTAAATGTTCCATTATTTTGTAAATTGTTAGCTTTGGAGACCACGATAATAATCATGAATTTGTTTGTACAGTATGCTATCTTATTCGGCTACTCTAGGTGTATACATTCAAATACATCATTGGGAGATGTGAAACAAATTACAGGGAGCTAACGTTTTGGTCGTCAGAGCTAACAGAAGGGAGATAGGACTTTATCCATGTTAAACCAATTATGTATTATCTATAAAATTTTTACTTTCCCCAAGAGCAACGTCATGTCTAACTTCACGTTTTTTAAATGAGTAATTAATAATAAATTTAATTGTTTTAATAATTACATCTATTTAATTTCAAATGGTGCCTGTTATGTTATTTAACAGATTTAAATCTCTAGATATAATTCTCTTCTTCCCTCAACAGTTGAAACAGTCTGACACAACGGAAAGATCACTCGCTAAATTCTGCGGATAGTCAGCCCACGAAAAAGACAAGAGGGGTGGGGGAGAAGACGTTTTCACAGCTCGCTACGGATGGCTGCTCGCTGGACTGTCCAACCCTGCCCGCTCCCATCCTCCTTCGTCTTGCGGGAGGTTTGGACTAGGAAGTAAAGTATCGTCAAATCTGAAGGAACATCCGAACATGCAAAACATTTTACAAACAAACATTTTACAAACACTAAATAGCAGGGCCGACTTAAGCGTTGTGGGGCCCTATTCGAAACGGATTTTGCGGGGCCAAGTTTGGGTAGGAAAGCGGACAATAAGTGAAATTTAAGAGTTTGTATTAGAAAATAAATTCGTCTATGCATTTTCTTCATTTTTTACTACGTACAGAATTACTTTACGAGCCTTGCGTGTATCAAAGTCATACAGTATATCATAATAATTCTGTTTCCTACATAGATCACGCTCAATAGCAAAAAATACAAAATGTTTCAATCTATCCTTGAGAATTGTTGACCTCAAGTAATTCTTCATTAGTTTGAGGCGTGAGAAGCTTCTTTCACCAGATTACACAATTACGGCTAATGCATAATGTCGTCTTTGTTATTTATTGCGCGTAGAATTTGCGTTTTCCATATTGAATGACACCCCAAAATGACAATTTTTGTCTATATATTTCCATATATTTTAAGGATTTTTTCGTATATTTTGTAATTTCGGGGGATTTCCAGGAGCTCCTGGTAAATCGACAGGAGGGCGCGGGAAATCTGTTTTAAGCTATAATACGGTTTAATTTAATAAGTTATACACTTTGAATGAGAGCGGGTCCAATGAAAGTGCTGGGCCCCTGCGGTCGCATAGGTATCAGTGGCCTAAGGCCGGCCCTGCAAAATAGCGGCGTAGCTACGCCGCCGGTCGACAAGTATAAGATATTAGGGGCGGACTGAGCGTCAAAGTCGGCCCGGGCATTTTCTACGAAGCTGATGAATTTTTGTAATAGCGATTACTTTGCTCTTTAAAACACATCAATGATAGATTTAAAAATGAAACATTTGGCCCCTCCGACCCCCCCCCCCCCCCGAAAAAACAACAACAAAAAACAAACTTATAGAGTGCACGTAAAATTCTACTCATAAAACTTTCTGGTCTGGTTACAGATACAGACATGGCAACATAAAAGACAATAGTCTAGACTAGAGTACTAAATTTAGATATATGGTATAGAAGTTTTTGTTTAGTGATAGGCCCATAGATCTAGATCCAGACTTGGAAGACGATGCGCAAAATGAATGTCTATTCATCTATTGATTTCTTTAACTTTTTCATAACTACATGCGGGAATACCCTCTAACATAGGTGTGTTCTAGATATAGATTGTCTAGCCTAGACCTCAAAACAAAATTTAATTTTAAGAAGCTTATATTTTGAAAAATTATAACGGTCTATCCAAAGTTTTCCATGTGTGACTAATTAGTTAGTAATTCATTTCTACGAAAGTCGTTAGAGCTCTTTTCGAGAAATGTCTTCAGGTTGAATTTTTTAGTTTTTTGTTGTATTTTGAGCCGATAAAGAATTTGCAAGCTGATAAAATAAACTGTAAAAACAATCGAAAACTGCTGGGGCTACACATAAATCCATACGAGCTAACTGCTTTTCGGAAAACATGACAGAACAATCTACATAAACTTATTTTCCCTACCGGGAAAAGATCTAACTAGTTGCCAAAGTAAGTTACTTCTACACACACACGCAAGATCAAGTTTCTCTTCGCCCCAAAGCATAGTCGGACAGTCCTGGACTCTAGACTAGGAGCGCAGTGCTTGTGGAGACATGTTTCAGAAGGACAGAACACATTAAGTCAAGACAACAAAAAAATGTAAGCTAGACTATCACAGTATCTGAAGTAGAAGTCGTCTTTCAGTCAAATAAAGCTGTCTCGTGCAGAGTGAAACATGAGTGAGTTGACCTCTGTGAGTCTAGGTCCAAGTTATCGTTTCTTTACAGATCATCCATTGTAGGGAGTAGGGAGGGATTTACTCTAGTTACTGAACAAGAAACAAAAACACACCAAATGCAATGTGTAGTAGGCTACTGTTTACTGCTTGCATGAACAATTATTTCAATCTGTTTGGGTCTACTTGTATGGGCGTATTACAGTAATGTTTATTACTACAGTAGAACGTCTATTATCCAGATTAATTGGAAATATTCGATCGTCTGGATAACCGAATTCGGAATATTATAAGCGGTCCATTTCACCAACAATATAAAGGAAATTCATACGGAGGTATCGCGTCGTACGTAAAAATAAAATGTAAGTAAAGTTTACATGGGAACAAAGCGTAATAAGAAGCAGCCTCCCTTCATCGTGATAGATAATCGCTGATCTTTCGCTGCACCAACGTGGATCGACGTTAAAGAGCTACTAGATGCCACACTTTAAAACAAAAACAGAAAAACCTAAATAAAAAAAAAACAACAAAGTTTATACAACGTGTAATTGTATCAATTAGTTTGGATCAGTCATGTAATTAAATTTGACTATTTGTAATAGATCTAGAATCTAGACGATCAACAATAAATCTGTGCGATTAATAATATTATTACGATCTTCTCTACCAGGCCTTCTGTAAACACTGCACAAACATTAACCCTATCATTTCTCCACTGGAGTTACAACAATATATTTTTTTTACCAATTGTCT
This sequence comes from Biomphalaria pfeifferi, assembly GCA_030265305.1. Lineage (NCBI taxonomy): Eukaryota > Metazoa > Mollusca > Gastropoda > Planorbidae > Biomphalaria > Biomphalaria pfeifferi. The sequence continues at coordinate 1,083,669 of JASAOG010000092.1, read as the reverse complement.
TTTTTTTAGCGATATTTCCTGGTTTTAGCCCTAATGTTATCACTTATCAGAACCAATTGGAAAAATAGGGGAGGGTGGATTTTACGGTCATTGTTTTTTTTTTAAAGCATTTACAAACAAATAAGGGAACGACCTGAATTCGAACTCGTCGCTCACGCCTTCACTCTGCTAGTGAGGTTAAAGACTAGAGAAGATTGTATAGTTATACAGTGTTCATTACAATTTAGAGCAGGACCTATAAAAGAGACTAACTCAGCTTATACCACCACATCAGTCAAGTAAAGGTTCTTTCCCTCGTTCTAGATACCAAACAAAAGAATTATTTACCAAAAGTTGATTAACTAATTGGAATTTTAAAAAAATGATACTTGTGTTTTCACGTAAAAGAAATAATTTAGCGAAATTTTATCTTAATCCGAGATTGGGTATAGGAGAAATAACGTGTACAAACTTTTTACCACACAAACAGACAGACAGATTGAGTTCATATAATTCCATCGTAACATTTAGGTTAGGGTTAGACTTAGTTGTTAGAACATTCTATCCCGGCTCGGGTCCGAGCGCCAACTGTATCAAGTGCTCCCCAGACTCTTGAATTGAACTGTAATTAATGGAGAAAAAATACTTTTGAACTCTAAAGAAAATTGATTTTTTTTTAATAATGCGTTGGTTCAGTTAGTCTGTGTCTGTGTGTGTGTGTTAGTGTGTGTCTGTGTGTGTGTTAGTGTGTGTCTGTGTGTGTGTTAGTGTGTGTCTGTGTGTGTGTTAGTGTGTGCGTCTGTTTGACACTGTCATAAGCAGACGAGTTCACTTGATGTCATCACCACACTGCCAGGAAACATAGATGATATAAACCCGCACTTAAGTTAAAGTCTGACACTTGACGTAGACACACAGTTTATTGTAAGGGTCTAGATACAATGTGCAGAAGACAGTTATCGAGATCGATTATTAATGCGTCTGAACACAGAATGGTTAGGGTTGTATTATATATATCACTTTACCAAATAGTCATTTGTTTTATATTTTAATTCATTCTTTAGGAACTTTATTTCTCTAAGACATAACCATTACCACCGTCTTTGTATTTTCTTTCGGGTCTAAAAATTGTAAATGAATACATTTGAATGATTTATTAGATTATCACAACGATATAATTGGATTGTAATTACAAAACATTACCCACGACAGTTATATCTTCAGATCAAGTAAGTTATATTCTCAGGTCAGTAAGTTATATCCTCAGATCAATTTATGTTATATTCTCCTAAAAATAGGTTATAACCTAAGATGTTTCATATCCTCAAGTCGATACGCTATATCCTCAGATCAATTTATGTTATATTCTCCTAAAAATACGTTATAACCTAAGATGTTTCATATCCTCAAGCCGATACGCTATATCCTCAGATCAGAACGTTATATCCTATCCTCAGCTCAGATCAATGTTTTATATCCTCAGATCAATGTTTTATATCCTCAGATCAATGTTTTATATCCTCAGATCAATGTTTTATATCCATAGATCAATACATTATATCCTCAGATCAATAGATTATATCCTCAGATCAATAGATTATATCCTCAGATCAATACATTATATCCTTAGATCAATACATTATATCTTCAGATCAATACATTATATCCTCAGATCTATACATTATATCCTTAGATCAATACATTATATCCTCAGATCAATACATTATATCCTTAGATCAATACATTATATCCTTAGATCAATACATTATATCCTCAGATCAATACATTATATCCTTAGATCAATACATTATATCCTCAGATCAATACATTATATCCTTAGATCAATACATTATATCCTCAGATCAATGCATTATATCCTCAGATCAATACGTTATATCCTCAGATCAATACATTATATCCTTAGATCAATACATTATATCCTCAGATCAATACATTATATCCTCAGATCAATACATTATATCCTCAGATCAATACATTATATCCTCAGATCAATACATTATATCCTCAGATCAATACGTTATATTCTGGTATAATACGTCATGTATGTCACAGTCTTAGTTGACATTGCATGATCTAAAGTTCACGTCATGTTAAGAGTTTAAAAGACACGTGGAATTCCTGATGTAGAAAATAGGAAGTAGAATGAATAAAGTTTACTTTGAGTTCAGTCAAGTCAAGTTAGTAAGGTCTTGCTCCCGGTCCAGGGAGGTTGGACGTTGCTTCCTGGACTGGTGTATATATATATGTATATAGCATGAAAGTCGATGGACTAGTGATTGTTGATTAATTATACTTGAGAGTTGATTTCATTATGTGTTTATTGAATATAAAGTATTATTCGTATTTCAATGGATATCTATAGTTGGAGTTCCAGTGTACCTAGTAGTAATTGTTCTTATTGTTACCCGCTGAGATGCGGACGTGATTTGTAACTAACATATATTGGATACCGCTGTTAGGCGGATAGGATTGTTTATTATTTCTTGACTTGTAGCACTAACAAGGAGTGCAGTACTATTATTATTGTGTTGTAAAATAAACTTCATATTTGTCTGTTGAAACGGACTTAGGTCAGTTTATAGTATTTGTCTTGTCACGTGTCAAGAGTACTTCAGGAAGCAAGAACCCAGCATTACACGACATTCGCATTCTGCAACATTACACCATTAAACCTATCATTTACAATGTACAGCATGTACTTTAAAGCATCACATCCTCAGATCAATCCGTTATATTCTGGTATAATACGTCATGTACAGCATGTACTTTAAAGCATCACATCCTCAGATCAATACGTTATATTCTGGTATAATACGTCATGTATAGCATGTACTTTAAAGCATCACATCCTCAGATCAATACGTTATATTCTGGTATAATACGTCATGTACAGCATGTACTTTAAAGCATCACATCCTCAGATCAATCCGTTATATTCTGGTATAATACGTCATGTACAGCTTGTACTTTAAAGCATCACATCCTCAGATCAATACGTTATATTCTGGTATAATACGTCATGTATAGCATGTACTTTAAAGCATCACATCCTCAGATCAATATGTCGTAGTCTCGGATCGTTCTCTTCTTTCTTAACTTAGCACGAAAATGCTATCCCCCGATTAAGAAAGCCACGCAGGCTATCATTGACTCCCAATGATTTGCGTGCCTAGTTGAACAGATTTTCAGCGCCGCCCCAAGTAAATACGCCAAGGCTGCCCTCCAAAGTTTAAAGAAAACGTACGCTCATCTTCCACTGTCACGTGATGGGCCACCATGTCAACAGATTAGTAGGAAGTGGAAACAGGTCAAAGGCAAAAATGTGGGTTAAAAAGTTCCGGTTACAAATGGAATGCCTATAGTTGACGAAATTATTATAACAATCAACAAAAGCATTAGAGTTTATTTAAAGACAGTTTTACAAACCAATCAAGAACGTTAAGTATTGTTTAAATATTGTTTAGGACTCCTGAGTTCAAGAAAACATAATAATACTAGAACAGACACAAAATAGAGCAGTGAGATTTAAAACAAATACTCACATTTGACTAGACTGACCATTAGTAAAATCAAGAAATCAGAACAGGGGAAATAGCAAAACGGAAATATTAAAGTACTGGAAAATGACTTACAAAACAAAACAAAACAACAACCTAATAAAATATTGAGAATGACAGAAAGATAAAGGCACATTTCTTATTCCATATGCTAGGACAAAAACATGCAAGTGCTCCTTCTCCCCTAGTGCCATTAGAGCATGGAAAGGCTTACATAAATAAGCCAGAAGAACCGATGACTTAGCAGATAGTAAGTCGTAAGTCTGTAATTAGCAACCACGACTATATTATAACAGAGAGTAAAGAGGTACGCCTTGCGTAGAGCGTAATCATCTTCTCTTGGGTAAATTATAAGATAAGAACTTTTCCTACTTTGCATTATTAGCGTGATTCTTCACAATTGTAGCCCGAGATTTAGAACTAATAACACAATGATTACATCCCAACAGCGTCAATTCAAATATAATCTCTAGTATCACACAGCTCTGTGCTGCAGCTAACATAAGTTCAGTGTGTCCTGTGCTATAATTAATTTCGCTAATTGGTGAATGCCGGAGAACTAAATAACCAAAACAAGTGCCGTAACTTGATTTTTTAAGTGGTATCGTTTCAATGATTGCAGCGTGCCCTTAATCTTTGTGTAATTCAGTCCCTATCTGCTGATTGCCAGAAGTTCCGCTTAAACATCAGTCAAAGCAAGACTAAGATACTTGTCCAAAACACAAATACTGCACCTCAAGTAAGTATTAATGGCCAACCACTAGAAATTGTTGATCACTTTTGTTACCTTGGCACCATCATATCCAACAACACTCTACTGGATAAAGACATAAACAACAGGATAGCCAAGGCAATGGCCACCATGTCACGGCTGCAGAAAAGAGTCTGGGACAACATATTGTTGACTAGCAGTACTAAAGCCCTAGTCTACCGGACCTGTCTGTTGAGCACCTTGCTGTACGGAAGTGAAACATGGCCAACCTACTCATGGCAGGAAAAAAAGCTGAATGTTTTCCACCTCCGATGCCTATGGCGGATCTTTAAAATAAGGTGGCAAGATAAGATAACCAATGAGGAAGTGCTAGTTAGAGCAGGTTGCCAGGACATCTGCTCTGTTATCAGCAGCAGACGCCTTGGCTGGGTTGGCCACGTTCGTAGAATGCCAATAGGTCGACTTCCACAGGACATCCTGTATGGCGATCTAATAGAAGGCAGGAGAGCCGCTGGTCGCCCACTTTTACGTTATACGGATGTATGCAAACGCGACATGAAGTTCTTCAGAATCGACACTGGCAACTCGGAAGAAGTGGCACTGGACAGATCCTCATGGAGAGAGAGCATAAAGGAAGGGTCAAAGATCGCAGATGTCATACACAAGAGAAGCAGAAAGAAGGGTGAAAATGCAACGGCGCCTGGTGATTATATATGCCCAACCTGCGATCGCAGCTGTGTATCAAGGATTGTCCTCTTTAGTCACACAAGAAGCTGCAAAAGGAAAAGATCGTCTCTCGAGACGTAAAATGCCACAGACAGAATTCAGTCCCTTAGAAGAACAAATCTTATACTTGGTTATCTCCCTTTCACTTTCCTTACATAATTATGTCTGGCCTTATGGTGCCTTCATTTTTCGACAATTTCCTATCTAAATGAATGTTTTTATTTCTTGAACTCCATCTCTTTTGTCCTGAAGCATTCTTGTTCCCTCTTTCTTTTATTCTCTCTATCTCTCATTTTCTCTTCAAATGTTCCTTTCTCCGATCGAACTGGGTGTGTTTCATTTGCTGGCTGCGTTAACAAAAAATACATTTCTTAGACTTCAGCTAGTCTGTAGCTAATTGCACAAGTGCTTAGAGCTAGGGAGTCTTTCTCAGTGACGTTCTGTTCTAGATAAATGCCAGAGAGAGAGAGAGAGAGAGAGAGAGAGAGAGAGAGATGAAAAGAGGGGAAATATGAAATATATATTCTATTCTGTTTCATTCCATTCAGTGAGAGATGAAAGTGAGGGGAATGAGAGTGGTGCTGAATCACACCCACATTTGTGTGTATGTGAGAGAGAGAGAGAGAGAGAGAGAGAGAGAGAGAGAGTAAAGAAAGGAAAGGGAGACAAACACTACGGTTTGGAAAAGTACGTCTTGCGTAAACATTGAATGTACTTCATTTGTATTGGCATTGCCTCCCCTTGGTCACTCTAGGAGACGGCCATGTTGACCAAGTCCTTTCTTAATTTTATTTTATTTTGAAAGCGAGGTAGTTAGGCTGCGGAGAGGGGAATGTCGGTGGTGGTTTATTGGTGAAGATAGACACGTGACTCAATACTAACAATATCTATCCACTGACACTGATACCAATCTCTCCTCACAAGTTTATTACAGTCCCCTTTTCTACTTGCATTGATCTCAGTATAAAAAAATTCCATGCATAAACCCTTCGACCCAGTAGACATACAGACGGATTCAAAAAGAAGCTAGAAAAAGAGATGGATCACAGCGCCAAGGTTCGAAGACTATCGTATGCAAAATTATCACAACGCTTTCGGCAACATACTCGCTTCCCCTTCCGAATTACCCAAGCTCACAAAGACAAAGAGACAAATTTCCCTTTATGATGTCACAGAGCTAAATTCAAGTAACTTATGGATTTTGTATTCTTTGAGATATTCAGGATGTGTAGTAGAATAGAAGGTGGTGGTGAATTAAGGTTTACTGGGTCTTAGTAGATTTGATTATTGTAATTTGCTGGCTTATAGTATATTAGGTAGTCTTATTCCGTTGAATACATTAAATATTATTTTGATTACTCTAGCAGATTTGTTGCCTTATTGTAATGTACTGGCTCTAGTTGATTTACTGCATTATTTGATGACTAGTATATTCGTATATGTAATTTGATGGTTCTAGTAAATTTATTTATTACCGTAATTTGATAGTGCTACTAGATTTGTTTCTTATAATTAGCCGGCTCTTAGAAGATTTGGATATTGTAGTTTGGAGGTTTTAAAATGCTACACGAAGTCTTCTCTGTTTATGTTAATGCTGTTAAGATATACACTTCATAGGGCAATGAACTTGTCATTAAGCGTCTTGCGGTCTTAACTTGAAGGTTCAATTAACCAGATAAAATTATAACAACACGATTTGACAACGTGTGATGGACTTGAGAAGGTCAAGGTCACTTATTATTTTCAGAGCGAGAGAAACGCTACATTTATAAATGATAGCACTAAAAATATTTATAGACAGAGATTAAAATGACGATAAAGTGGAGATTAATTCATTCGCTTTGAAAAGTGTATAGACATTTGTTGACGTTTAAAAATATTTTTGTATTTTCTACCCAACATTTTGAGATACTAATGAGTTGGGTTAGGACCTACTTACGTCATCATGAATAGGACGTTCAAAATGAAATCCAATGACCTGACAGAACCACAATAACCAGTTTATTAGATTTTGATAATAAGAGAACCAGCGCAAGGTTATACCAGGAGGGAGAACAATTTCTGGACTTCATGCTCCAGGCTCTCGTCAGCTTCCAACACTTCAAGTTTTTGTTTCTTTTGTAGCGTGTGCAACGCTTCGACTCAAACCTTGAGCCAATTTCTACACGGAATACAGGGACAAAAAAAATTAACATTACCCAAAGAGATGAAATGAGCGATGTAATTGAAAACATTAAAAAAATAGGATGTGTGTGGATCGTGTTTTAAAAGAAATTATACATTTTGAAATTTTCGTCAACATTCTATATGCATATAATTTGAACACGATTTGAAGGTTATCTGTGAAATTCCATGAGAAATTTATAAACTCAAGCAACAATGTCTTCAGTGGATTATGATATACAAGAATACTATAGAACAACTAGAGTTACTTGATTCTAAGCTGTTCATAGTTTACACGTGGAACATTATTTCTCAGACAAAGTTTTTAAATGAAACGGACTTTTGTAGCACTTAGCACTTTATAAACTATCTCTGACGTCGGCTAATTCTTTCAGCCGTACAGGACATATGGTATTGACTGGCAGAACATGTCGGTTGGAGCTGTTTTAGAGGTTACATAGAATAAATAACATATGTTTGATCTTCGGGCTGAAGGACATAACCAGTAAATTATTTATGAAATTTTCCCTGCAAAATAATTATGATTGTTTCTGTCCTTCTTAAGTGTCAAATTTGTGAAGATTTTATATTCATGATTGTGTTTCAATACATTAGTTATCTTTGTTTTGTATATATCAGTGATGCCCAACCTAATTCGACCGGCAGGCCAAATATTTCCGACACTCGTGTCGCGGGCCATATTTACGAAAAATTACAGAAACGAAATGAAATTGACCTGAAACTATTTGATTAGAAGCCCATGGATCTAGTGTTTAAATTAATTAATTCCACGTTCATCTTTTTCTATACGCGCCAGAAAATGGCTTCATTTCACTTCTTAAAAAATGAACAACATTGTAGCTAGCTATACCACCGATTCATTTTCTTGTCTCTTTTTGGTCAATATTCCCCATCGATCCTCCAATCTTTAGGCGTAGTTTAACAATTTTCGTATTTGCTGTTCAAATCAAGAATGCCGTCATTTTTGTTGTATAATGCTGTTTATATGTCGATCTTTTTTTTAAAGAACTGGTTTGATCATATTGTTAGACCAGACTAGCTGTCAAAATCATCATTCAAGATACAGAAGTAATAAAATAACAAAAAAAGCTATATGAACATCTTGGAGTAATAAGAGTGACTTTCTCTTCATTTTAAGATAAGACTATATATTTATTCGGACAAAATGATTATTTTTTAGGTTATCGTAGTACAGTTTGACATTTTTTACACACACACACAAAAAAGAAAAGAAAAAAAAAGTTAATTTAAAATTGCGCTAATGAGATTTTGAATCAAGTACCTTTGGCTCTAAAGGGAGACATTCAACGTACATACCATGGGGACAATGTTAATATTGCAAATTCAGGTTATATAAACATACTTTAAATCAAATTTTCTTTTTATCACATAAATCTACAAAATTTTTCCAAACTATTTTACAAAATATTACTTCAATATTTCTTCAAATGCTGAAATTTTTAAAAATTCAAACATTAGATTTGATTTAAAACAGTTTAGTAAAAGAAAGGATAATGTTTTATGTAGTTGGCATTTAAAATTGAAAAACTAGTTTTGATATAAATTATAAACAGATTACATCTTTTTCCTACAGTTATTTGCCCATATGTAGTTTATTTTCATAGTACATTGATATAGAGAACTCTATGGACATTTTAAATAGCAAAATTTTGTATTTTTCAGTTTAAAAAATATTTATTTAAAGTAAGTAGAAAAAATTATCATAACATATATAAATTCTATTTTAGCATTACATATTATAAAATTTTAACAAACAAATTACATATTATTTATCTATTTAAAACACAATAATAAAATATTTAAACTTGTACTTTTTAACTAAAATCCAATTTTACATTGTATATCTTCTTTAAAAAAAATTGAAGAAATTAATTATTCAAATGTACCGAATGGATATAACAGACTGTACCACTATTGTTCACTATGCATTTCACTACGACAGGAAAAAAAAATTGGATTACCAAAAAATGAATTCAAAAAATAGTATTTAGAATTAGGTGACTGTAGCTTGCTTTAGAATAAAGAGAGAGAGAGGCTTTCAACCTCAAAACTCTCTGTAGGGGGATTTTAAACTCAAAAGCATCTGGAGGGGCCCTAAACGAAAAAAAAGCCCACTCAGAACCCGCCGTGACCTGGCTACGCTCATAGAATCCCTAGTGTGTAATTTTTTTTTTTATATTGAAGAGGCGGCCTTTAGCTGCGAACCCAGCTGGAGGGGGCCTTAACAAAAAAAAAACCCTCCACTTGGCTACGCTCATAGAATCTGGTGACTGATAAATGGATAGTCTTATATTGAAGAGGCGGCTTTTAGCTGCGAACCCAGCTGGAGGGGGCCTTATCAAACAAAACCTCCACTTGGCTACGCCCATAGAATGACTGATGACTGATAAATGGATAGTCTTGTATTGAAGAGGCGGCCTTTAGCTGCGAACCCAGATGGAGGCCTTAACAAACAAAAACCTCCACTTGTCTACGCCCATAGAATGACTGATGAATGGATAGTCTTATATTGAAGAGGCGGCCTTTAGTTACGAACCCAGCTGGAGGGGGTCTTAACAAACAAAAACCTCTACTTGGCTACGCCCATAGAATGACTGATGAATGGATAGTCTTATATTGAAGAGGCGGCCTTTAGCTGCGAACCCAGCTGGAGGGGACCTTAACAAACAAAAAACCTCCACTTGGCTACGCCCATAGAATGACTGATGAATGGATAGTCTTATATTGAAGAGGAGGCCTTTAGCTGCGAACCCAGCTGGAGGGGGTCTTAACAAACAAAAACCTCTACTTGGCTACGCCCATAGAATGACTGATGAATGGATAGTCTTATATTGAAGAGGCGGCCTTTAGCTGCGAACCCAAATGGAGGGGGACTAAACAAAAAAAAACCTCCACTTGGCTACGCCCATAGAATGAATGATGAATGGATAGTCTTATATTGAAGAGGAGGCCTTTAGCTGCGAACCCAGCTGGAGGGGGTCTTAACAAAAAAAACAACTCCACTTGGCGACGCTCATAGAATCTGGTGACTGATGAATGGATAGTTTGATATTGAAGAGGCGGCCTTTAGCTGCGAACCCAGCTGGAGGGTTAAACAAAACCTCCACTTGGCTACGCCCAAGGAATGACTGATGAATGGATAGTCTTATTTTGAAGAGGCTGTCTTATCGTTAGTTTCGGAGGGGGGCTTCAAATAAAAATTCCTCCTTAGCTTAGCTCTGGGAATTTCGGGATTGTCGTCTGCATTATTTTTTTGTTTTGTTTTAAAGAAGAGGGGGATTTAACTGCAAATCCTCCAAGTGGGGGGCTTTAAACTCAAAGCCGCCTTGTCTGCGCTGGGGCAAGTGATGGTTTAGTATAAAAATCTCACCTAAAATAAACACAATCAAAGCAAAAATCAGTCACTACATTCCGACCCTCCTCCCGCAGGGGGGGATCTCATTTCGGTGTACAATGCGCATTGATTTAATTAGATACAGATCTATGTTTTATTTAGCACTAGTTTTGTGCCTTCTCTGTAACGAGCAACACAAAGTGTCCTTGAGACGACAAACATTATGATTGCGTTCCTTATGTCTGGTTTTTAACATCTTAAAATAGCTCACCACTTAATTTTGGCTCAAGCTGAGTTCTTTCCCCCCCTTTTTTTTTCGCTCTCACTAGTGACATCAGAAAGGAAGTACTTTCTCTGTAATGATCTGTGTAGTGAATTCCACATCTGACCTAGTGAAAAGAAAAACAAAAACTGATCCGCATCTAGTCTTTATGTGTAAGTTTGAATCGATGGCAGCGTGGGTGGCTAGAAAAACCCAAATGTTGGTGTTAAAAACTGGGACAATATATGGGAGAAGAAATAACGGGATTGATATACAGATAGAGAAATGTCGACAGCAACAAATAACTCAAACTATTGGCAATGTTTATGGAAATATCTCCACCCTTCAAAATAATGATATATAAAAAAAAAAGAATTTGGGGTAGCATGTATTCTTAGTACTTGTGGTACTATATTATGTACATCATTATGGCTATGAGACATGGACACCATATAGGAAACATCTAAGACTTCTTGAGCGCTTCCACCAAAGATGCTTGCGCTCCATCATGGACATACGGTGGCAAGACCGCACTACAAACAGCGATGTCCTTGCGAACGCCGGTATGGACAGCATAGAGGGACCTCTTTTGGTCCGACAGTTGCGCTGGGCAGGGCACGTATCCCGTATGGGAGACGAACGTATGCCAAAGGCAGTCTTTTTTGGTGAGCTAAAAGGTGGTCGATGTAACAGAGGCGCCCCACGGAAACGCTTCAAAGACCAGCTTAGGCGGCAACTTTCCTAGGCTGACCTAGAAGAGAGCACCTGGTTGTATGCGGCCTCCAAACGAGACAGCTGGAGGTCACTCACGAAGGCCGCGGGATACACATTTGAGACCAAAAGAAAATCTGATGCCGAGGTCAAACGCAGACGGCGAAAAGAAAATCTAAATCGACCGCCTGCGAACAAAAGTTATGCTTGCTCTGGATGGGGCAAAATATGTAGGTCACAACTGGGACTGCGCAGCTACGGGAAATACTGCTTTCTTCACTAATTTTCGGACTGGAAGACTAGCCTTATTATTATTATTATGAGGTATCATTAAACATTTTCTGATTAATCTTTCAACATTTTCTAATTTACCCTTCAACATTTTCTGTTTTACCTTTCAACATGATCTAAATCAGCTCTTAATTTCTACCTACATTTTTTACTCAGCGATGAATTTCATTATTTTCTTAACTTAATTAAGAATCTCAACCTAATATGTACATTTCTCTGGCTGAAGTGCTACAGCGAGTCATAGAGGAAGCAGTCAGCCTGAATTAATATCAATCTATAAACAAAATCAATCCTAACATAACTCTTCAGCAACCTTCAACACTGTGAGAAGTAAGATAAGAATTACTACCAAGGAATCTTTTGTATCAACGAGGTTAAGATGACATAAGATCGTCTGCATCTGTGAGAACTGACCCAAACGACATCCTTATATCAAGAGATGGACATCTAGTTTTAGGTGCTGGAACGAATGTTGAAGCCTGAGTGAACGTATCTATAAAGATATGTCAGACGGAGTCGGATTTGTTTTTCAGCTTGTAACTGACAAGTGTGTGTGCAGAAGCGGCCTTTGGGGTGGCGCGTGGGGCAGCCGAACAAGTCATCAATTTAAAACGACGTTATAATAGGATTTAAATACATATAAATACTAGCAGTACGTACCAGCTATGCCCGTTGATTTGTTCCTAGTTGAGGGGCACGCGTAAGTACAATGTTTTGGAATGGGAAAGGCGAGAGCTTAACTGGTAAATGTTTAAGAAACACTGATATACATCAAAGAGCTAGATAAATTTATTGTAACCGTGACGTTTATCGCACAAATTTTACCTAATTCTGAAAATAATTCCGATCGGTCACACAGGACTGTGATACCTAAACACGCCAATCAATGGAGCATAGCCAACAGGTCAACGTGACATAATGCTACAATTTTTAGATAAGGTGGTAATAAAGACTAGGGGAGTTATGCACACTCTCTCAAGTCTCAATTATTTTACCAACAAGGATATCGGCCCTTAGTTCTGGTTATACATAAGTACTCTTTGTTATGTTACGTGTGTCCACTTTATTAATATCAATGCAATAGCCTGGCGCGAGGTGCCTCCCTGTGGCACACGTCGATTGGCTGATGCCTTGGTGGTTAGGTCACAATGACCTCTTTGAGATACCCTGCAACAAGCTCGAGACGAGATTCCCCCCACAGATAACGTCTGTACATTTAATGCTGATTAGAGATAGATACGTCTGTCGATGATAGATTACATTTGGAAGTGCATGTGTGTGTGAATGTGTGTGTGTGGGGTAATTCATCACCAATGCCTCACTACAAAGTTTCTCACAACCTAATCAAATTGTGAACTGTAATTCATTAAAGAAAAAGAATGGCACGTGTACATCGTAAAGATGATGTGACATTAATAGCAGAAACGTAGCATTCAGTTTGGTTCTGTCAAAAACAATTAAAAAAAAAATAAAAAAATATTTTTATAAACAAATATTAATAAACAAGAAGACTTCATAGACAAACTACCTAGAATAGGTAAATATGAATCTGTTAACATTATATGGCAACAAACGGCAAAGGCAATATATGTAACAATTTTCTTATCTATGAAAGAAACATTGCAAACGACTTATAGCCCGCAGGTCGTAGTTTGGGCAACACTGTTAAACAAATTTGTTACACTTCTCCACGTTGGGTAAGTCAAAGACGGTAAAGATAGTCCATTGAACCTAACCATCGACATTATTCTAGGCCAGAGAAACGGCATTCGTGCCAGCAGGTAATTCAGTAAACAAACTGTTAACATTATCGAGAACCACTTAACCATTGAACCACTGAAGGAAATGAAATGTGAGAAGTCAGCACGCAAGAGCTGCAATATGATATCTTTTATCTTATACAAAGTTTGCAAATAAATGTAAATTTTATCTAAAAAAAAAATGTCTTTGGATGGCATTAAAAAAGACCAGACAGCTCTAGCTAACACTAACATAATATGGATTAATATAATTGACCTTTAACCTCATTGTACTTAGAAGGGAAAATATAGTTCTTAGTGCAAGGGTTCTTACAGCACATCATGGAAACGTTCTCTGGTCAATCAATCACTCACTACGAAGCAATCAATCACAGAATAGATCCCCCCAAAAACCCGAAGGCTTTGCTCATTCCCCTCTGCTCCCTAAAGACAGACAAGCGACAACAGACTGAAGCAACTTGAAGAGAAGTACGCAAAAAAATGTCTCGCCCTTTTAGCGCCCACACGCGCGTCAGCCCTGCGAATGGAGAGGTCACCTGTGAGTGAACATTTTGTTCCTCTCTGGACCCTTGCGATACATCGCGTGCGTGATAACATCATATCTTTAAGTCGTCAGTGATTTTAAACGAGTAAACAATATTCACAACTAAGTGGGAAAATAAGGTAAGTTTTAAAATTATTTTGCCTTGACCTACCAAAGAGTGATAGAAAAAGTCAAAGAAATAGGAAATCAATATAACACAATAGAAAATACTCTCTTAAAATAATGTTTAACACTATAAATATTATGCACTTGTACTATTTTAGGTTCTAAGTAGCAATTTGGAGAAAAATATCACACATAAAATATAAAATTAAAATATCTACAATATGGAGACAAGCATCTGATAAAAAAAAATTGGAATTTAGGTACAAATAATTAGTAAAGACATATAGTAAGATAATATTACACTAGATGTGATTCACACCTATCATACATGCATTGTATATCAAGTTTAGGAAAAAAAAAGTTAGTCTGCCAATAAAATTCTAATCATTAAGTATTAGGCTTCAGGTGCAGAGCCGGATTTACCTATAAGCAACACATGTGCGTAGCCAGGGGGGTTCTTGGGGTTCAACCCCCCCCCCCCCCCCCCGTAAGAAATCCTGGCTACGCCCATGCAACACAAGCTATAAGCTTAGGGCCCTGAAATAAATATTTAGCACTAAGATGTAATATCTGGACTTACAAAAGGACACAAGAGTCCCCCCATGAAGTCAAGGAGAGGGCTGCACTGAGAGTCTGGTGTCCGACTGGGCAGGGAGTAAAAACAAAATATTGGTAGCGCTTGAGATACGAAGTCATCCGAGACATATGTGTATGTTTGTTTGGACTGTTGAGATACGAAGTCATCCGAGACATATGTGTATGTTTGTTTGGACTGTTGAAATGAATAAAGCCACGAAATCGGTAGTTCTATCGTTTTTTGCGTTTAACAAAAGTTATATCAATTCACTATGTCTATTGGTAAGAAATTTAAATACGCTATTTCTCCCACACCTATTCTTGAATCAAGGTGAAACTTTCCACAATTATTCATTGGCGTAAGAAAAAAACACCAATTAGTAAATTAATTTCTGGTTATTAATTATTTTGTTTCAATCCAACAAGGGAAATTATCCTTCAGTAGTCACAGATATGATTAAATACATCGGGTTTTGTCCTCTGAAATAAATCTACACGTTAATTCGTATACAATTAGCCATTGTCTCTAACGAAACGCGAATCAATTAAAAATTAAACCAATTAGTCAATCAATTATCGGTAATTAATTTGTTAGTTTTATATTCTAAAAGGGGAATAATTTCTACATTATTGAGAGATGTAAATGTGAATTTTTTCCCCTTAGATAAGCTTTGTTTTTTAAAAAGGAGATTGTCTACCAATACAACAAAAGCTTACCTAAACTTTCTATACTGCACAGCAACATTTCAAACACCCGTTACTGTGTACATAATATATCAGTGTAATGTCATGGTGTGGGCCAAGTGAAAATTTCTTTCGTCTATTCAAATCTTGTTATTGGGAGTTCCATTTTCACAGTAAAAAAATGTGCAATTTGCTTTATGTTTTCTCATGTCTAGTTGATTTGGTTGACTTTTTCCCCCCCTATATTTTAATTACTTTTGAGGAATTTATAATTTGTAATGAGATCGGGAGACTGCACTTATAAGGAGCTGTTATAACTAAACGCAAACTATAACATTTGCTTTGCTTAATTAAAAATTACATCAAACATTCCCCCCCCCCCCCCCTTTTTTTTTTACAATAAACGTTCATACTACAAAAATGCGCTCTAAAGTCCTGGACGTTTCATGTAATATTAAAAATTGAACGTAAGGAGTAATCATGAATGTATATATGTCCCGAATAAAAATCAAATCCGTTTGACCAATCCTGATAAAACGTGGCATAAATGTCCCTTACATCAAGGCGGAGACAAATTGCATGTTTAATGTCCCTCCCACAATCAGAGGGCCTTAAAAATAAAGAAAAAACGCCTAATTGTAACTCTATGAAAAAACGAAACTTTTTAACACATCGGGTAAACCCGTATTCATAATATCTTATATTTGATATGAATATGTTGGCTAAACGGGTAAACCCATATTCACACTCTACTTTCACCGTGTTTAACATAGATCTGAATTCAATTCAGTAGATCAGACACTCCCAAACTAAGGCCAGCACGCCTTAGATATACGTCCTTGGTGCACAAGGTATGCTTAAAGATACATACGTTCCACTCGAAATGCAACTAAATTAGACGTTAATAAATGACATTAACTAATAAGATGGTTAAAACGTAGGGCTGAAAAAAAATTATTATCAATCTTTTTTGTGGGCCTTCCAATGTTTGACTAACTGTTATTAGTACTCTTTTAAAAATATTTCAATGGTTACTGCTGGGGATAATAATTATATTAGGAACATTCAATAAATATCTATGACCTGAGGGTCATGAGGGTTGAAAAGGTGGGGCTGTCATGGTTCACGGCAACTAAGATTACTCAATATATAACGGAAAGTCTCAGAACAATGTGCGCTCTGCTAGACCTGGTCCTGAATTATCAATGGACTGTAAGAATTGAATTGTTCCCACAACATTTTACAATGGTTGACATCAGTGGTTGAATGGTGGGGAGTTGTTTGTTTAACCGAATGTCTCGGGTTTGTATCCTGGTAGTTTTTTTTTCATTCGGGATATTGTCAAGCAGCTTTTACAGTCTTTAATATGTGCCTGGGTACTTTCGATGTGGGAGGGAAGGATCACTTTAACTAGAACCAAATTTAGTAAATCATTGATTACATCTAAGTGTAAACTTTGTTTCTCTGGTCCTTTTGGATCTTTCCAAGAACATCAACTTTGAATTAATAAAACTTAGAAATTAAAAGACAAATATTTTGTAATCGAAATACAAGACACTGCTGGCAAAAAGACAAATATTTTGTAATCGAAATACAAGACACTGCTGGCAAAAAGACAAATATTTTGTAATCGAAATACAAGACACTGCTGGCAAAAAGACAAATATTTTGTAATCGAAATACAAGACACTGCTGGCAAAAAGACAAATATTTTGTAATCGAAATACAAGACACTGCTGGCAAAAAGACAAATATTTTGTAATCGAAATACAAGACACTGCTGGCAAAAAGACAAATATTTTGTAATCGAAATACAAGACACTGCTGGCAAAAAGACAAATATTTTGTAATCGAAATACAAGACACTGCTGGCAAAAAGACAAATATTTTGTAATCGAAATACAAGACACTGCTGGCAAAAAGACAAATATTTTGTAATCGAAATACAAGACACTGCTGGCAAAAAGACAAATATTTTGTAATCGAAATACAAGACACTGCTGGCAAAAAGACAAATATTTTGTAATCGAAATACAAGACACTGCTGGCAAAAAGACAAATATTTTGTAATCGAAATACAAGACACTGCTGGCAAAAAGACAAATATTTTGTAATCGAAATACAAGACACTGCTGGCAAAAAGACAAATATTTTGTAATCGAAATACAAGACACTGCTGGCAAAAAGACAAATATTTTGTAATCGAAATACAAGACACTGCTGGCAAAAAGACAAATATTTTGTAATCGAAATACAAGACACTGCTGGCAAAAAGACAAATATTTTGTAATCGAAATACAAGACACTGCTGGCAAAAAGACAAATATTTTGTAATCGAAATACAAGACACTGCTGGCAAAAAGACAAATATTTTGTAATCGAAATACAAGACACTGCTGGCAAAAAGACAAATATTTTGTAATCGAAATACAAGACACTGCTGGCAAAAAGACAAATATTTTGTAATCGAAATACAAGACACTGCTGGCAAAAAGAGAAATAAAAAAGAAAATAAAAAAGAGAAAAAAAAAAGGGAATAACATGTGGCCAAAAATATTTAAAATACCACGTTGTTGTTTTTAACCCCCATTATTTATAATAGTATTCACCTTCACCTTCACCTCGGAACGTTGGGGCACTACACATGATCTGTCGACAGTCTTTATCCATTCCACTCTGTCGTTAGCCTTGATTAGAATCTCTTTCAATTGCAGGCCCGCCCACCCATTGGTGTTGTCTTCCCATGGCCTTCTCTGTCTGCCTCTCCTTTTTCCTGCTACTGTTCCCTGAAGTAAGGTCTTTGCGAACCCTTAGGACCTGTGATATGGCCATACAGTTTAAGTTTGCATTTTCTGACAGTGGTCAGCAGGTCATTTTGGGGTCCGTTTTGCCAAGGTGATCTGTTATGAAGTGCATGTGTGTGTTTCCAAGGTAACGACGAATGTTTATTTGTAGTAGTGTAGGCTGATACCAAGGATCCTTCTAGTTTTATTTGTAGAAGTGTAGGCTGATACCAAGGATCCTTCTAGTTTTATTTGTAGTAGTGTAGGCTGATACCAAGGATCCTTCTAGTTTTATTTGTAGTAGTGTAGGCTGATACCAAGGATCCTTCTAGTTTTATTTGTAGTAGTGTAGGCTGATACCAAGGATCCTTCTAGTTTTATTTGTAGTAGTGTAGGCTGATACCAAGGATCCTTCTAGTTTTATTTGTAGTAGTGTAGGCTGATACCAAGGATCCTTCTAGTTTTATTTGTAGTAGTGTAGGCTGATACCAAGGATCCTTCTAGTTTTATTTGTAGTAGTGTAGGCTGATACCAAGGATCCTTCTAGTTTTATTTGTAGTAGTGTAGGCTGATACCAAGGATCCTTCTAGTTTTATTTGTAAAAAATGTTTTTCTTATGCCATTCAAAACATTTTTAAAAGATGCACGTTTAGTATTAGAAGCCCATGCATTTAAAATAATTGAACATCACATAGTGTAATCTACATTCTTCAAGTCACAGAGGGATCAGACATGGGCAAGACGCTAACATGGTTCATTCAGCTTTTTTTTTTTTTAGCTTATGGACAAAATAACTGGAGTCAACAATCTCACGTGGTCTAGGAAAATTTCGGGCCTATGTCTGACATTTGGCACTGTAGACGCAATCAGACATGGGGGGAAAAGGGGGGGGGGACGGGTTGGGGTAATTACTTTTTTTCTGATAGGATCTAGAATATTCAGAGAGTTAACTGTGAAATAAGAGGACATAGATAGTTGATAATTATTTTACGCACTTGTGTACTTTTGAATATATTTATCTCTTTATATTTTTTTCCCATGTACTTTCACTATTTATTTGTTCATACAATTCTATTAGATATAAGTTATCTTCTTTATGTATCTTGCATAAATAGCTGTCTTAATATGCTGCCTGGTAATAAACACGTCGAGGCGTACACGGTGAAACAATATAAAACAATATATTAAGTTGAAATATTAATGCGCAGACATTTTCTTGATTCTTATCACAGTTGGAATTTCTGACAACTTGGTTATTGTATTACCTTACAGACTTCAGTTGAGGAAAGGTGATTACAAATATATCGACATATCGTTGAAATTGTTATAGGTTTCCTTTTCCGTTTTGTAATATACATGTACAAAATACATTTCAACTAAGACATGGACAGTAGCTGCAAGAAAGGGCAACAAAAATGTGTTCATTTTGCACGTAGTTTATTTTTATTATATCTATTCTGTAAGTTTACTGTTCTAACTTTTACATTTAGGTATGAATTACTTTGACAATTGGTTGAAACATTTTCATAGTGTCAAAATAAGTTGCTTACTACCTATCCGTTGTGTTGCATTCTGATGTGAATCTCATTAAAGTTCAGAGGTCAAGTATTAAAGTTCAGAGGTCAAGTATTAATGTTTGGTGAGCTTAATGTTCACCTTTGATTTCTGTTAAAATATCCACATTGTGCTGTGGGCACTTCTGGCGATTTGAACAATGAATGTCCTGGCAGTGTCCTTCAGGACAACATTAAAAACAAAATGAAAAGAACTTTTGCGTTGACCTTTTGTCTATTCGCCTACACTTCGTCTTCTTCTATTCTTTCTTTTATTCATGGATTCCGTCTGACTCTAAATCTTTGCTGTCTGGACAAACTCGCATAGACAAGGTTGACGTTTATTGTTATCATCTGTAAATCAAGCCTGAGGCAGTCTGGTCGACAACACCTGCTCAATCAAATAGAAAAGAAAAAAAATATTGCATCTTAAATTTTTGGATACATTACACTCTGGTAATGACGTCCATGTAATCAACCAAATTATAATCAAAGTACTCACACTGCTTTATTTTTAGATGACAAAATTATATTCTAATCACATTTTGTTTAAAGAACAATGAAATAGTTTTTAATTTTAGGTACTTTCTTTTGAAATGTATAATGGTTCAAAGTGTAGAAAGCTAACCAATGTGCTGACTACACAGTCTCCTCGTAAATCTCACCAATTTTATAGGCCCAAAGGCTTGAAATAAAAACCTTTTTTTAAACTGTATATATAATTCTCTACGTCACCCAACCATGCGGGACAACACGCACTAATCATCCTCCCGCTCCTCCCGCCCGCACCCGCGCCTTCCTCGCTCTCCAGGCATGCGCACACAGTCGTTTGCCCAAACTCACCCCATTTGGACAACTGTGTCTTTCAGGAAGTTTTCACCCGGCACTAAATAGCGGCGTATGCTACGTTGGGTAGCTATATAAGTAGCTATATAAATGTCTCCGTTTGTGAGGTAAAAACTCGAATGTCCAACCTATTTTGACATAGGGGCCTTATGTTTCTTTAGAAAGCTTATAGTGGTTTATATCAACTCACTCTGTCTGTCTGGTAAAAGTTATTTCTCCCACACCCAATTTCAGATTAAGCTGAAATTTCGCAAAATTATGTCTTATACTTGACAAAACAGGAATCAATAAAAAATCAACAACAATTAGTTAATCAATTATTTGTAATTAGTTATTTTGTTTCATATTTCGAACAAGACATTGTTCTTAACTGATGTGGTAGTATAACTTGATTTAACCCCCTTTACTATTCTGTAGGTCGCCACTTTAAAGTCTGATGCAAAAATTGATAACTACAAAACCTTCTATTTTCGTAAGCGATTCGCTGGCATAGTGGCTAGTGTATTTGCTCGAGGAATCTTTAGCCCTCGATTTCGAATTCAGTTTGTTCACCTTTTTTTTATACATTTATAAATGCATTTAAAAAAGCGATCCCGCATTTACCCCCTTCTTTCTCCTCCTAACCCTTTCCAACTGGTTAAGAACCAAGTTATTGGATCACAGCGTATTGAGAAAGCTAGAAGCATGACATTGCGCTAAACAAGAAGACTTTGTAATTGTGCAGATTAATTATTGTTAGTCTAGATCTATTACTAATTGAACTACATGACTGATCCAAACTAATGGATACAAGTACACTTCATGTCAACTTTGCATTTTTCTTTTATGTTTTTTCTTGTTTTACATTTCTGTCATGGGCCGCCTCACCTCGAGAAATTATCGATCGATTGCAATGGAAACAAAAAATATTTCGGTAGCCAGATAGCACTGCGTTACGGTGCGGAAACGGCCCGCTTTTTAGTAGGCCCAAGCTGGGTATCACGTTTTGTTCTAATTAATGTTTGTTTGATGTCTAGAGAACATTTCTTTGAAGTAAGATAAATTGCATAACATTAATTAATAACTGTGTGAATTTCCTTGTCAAAAAGAGTAAATCGATCTTACTTGCTGACGCTTTGATCGTCTGATGGGCTCTAAACTAACAATGTGGACACTTTTCTAAGTTTTGTTTAACTATTAAAGATCTTCTGCTGGTCGTGGTTAGCGTCTGCTACTATAAATTTGCTGAAAACTTGGGTAAGTGAGATTAAAATTGGTTTGAAGGAAGTTCTATAACTGCTTAGTGTTATCATCTTACTGCAACCAGGCATAAATCACTTCCTTCGTTTACATCCTTAATCAACGAGTCCAGACGAGTCTCTGATCCCAAGATATCCACTGATTGATTTCAGAATCTCAGAGCAACACATTCTCAAAACAAAACAAAAAGTGTACAATTTTCTACGTGTCTTATTTTACGTCTTTTAAAGTTATTGTTAATCTCAGATTTAGGATTAGTTATTGAAAGTTATTGTTAATCTCAGATTTAGGATTAGTTATTGAAAGTTATTGTTAATTTCAGATTTAGGATTAGTTATTGAATGTTATTGTTAATGTCAGATTTAGGATTAGTTATTGAATGTTACTGTTAATCTCAGATTTAGGATTAGTTATTGAAAGTTATTGTTAATGTCAGATTTAGGATAAGTTATTGAAAGTTATTGTTAATGTCAGATTTAGGATTAGTTATTGAAAGTTATTGTTAATGTCAGATTTAGGATTAGTTATTGAATGTTACTGTTAATCTCAGATTTAGGATTAGTTATTGAAAGTTATTGTTAATTTCAGATTTAGGATTAGTTATTGAATGTTATTGTTAATCTCAGATTTAGGATTAGTTATTGAAAGTTAATGTTAATTTCAGATTTAGGATTAGTTATTGAAAATCTTCAACATAAAAGATAAAGGTCCTACTAAGTACATCTTTTAATTGGCTAAACTGTTTTCATTTACATCTATTTCAGTCAATTGCAATTTCTTTCCCTTGTTCGAGGCACCAAACAAAAATGTATTACCAATAGTTAATTAACTAACTGGACATTTTTTATTTTACTAATTTGTGTGTTGTCAGCTAAAAGAACTAATTGTGCAAAATTCAAGCTTGATCCGAGATTGGGTGTGGGAGATATCACGTGTTATAAACTTGATATAAACTTTGTGAAAACATATTGTAAGCCTCACAGCTTTTTTAGGTCAACAAATTCTGTTTTCCCTTAATACTGTTTCCAAAGCACAGTAACCCTCCTATTCATAGAAGTGAAAAAATAATATTATCTCCCTTGGAATGGCTAGAGGGGAAGCTCCTAATGGCCAGCGTTTTGTGTACTTTTCCCCCGAAATTGACTCTTAAGATTTCGGGCTGATCTTGTTGATCTTATTACAACTTCAGGAATTGTAAATATGTTTTGTAAAATGTTTTACATGTTTCGGATGTTCCTTCAGAGTTAAAGATAATTTACTTTTCTAGTCCAAACCTCCAGCAGGACGACAGCGGAGGTAGAGGGCAGGGTATGAACCCTGGACCATTGAGGCAACTGAACGACTGTCCAGCGCGCATACCGCATGACCAGGCAGCCATCCAATGTCTAGACTCTAGACTTTTTCCTATGCTATGGCGTCAAGTAACGATATTTTGTTGCCAAGTTTTTAAATCACAATTCTGACCTTTAAGAAAGGATCTTGCATAATTTATCATTTACCTCAAAGGGGGTCCACACACGAGCATGGATCACAAGATATATACACTTCAGAATAAAAAAACAGATGGCTTCAGAGTTTGTGTTACATAAACTCTTGCGCGACCCCTGCGGCTTAGTTATGTTAGCCATCAGGTACCTAAAACAAACACCTAAATGGCAATAAAAAATGTTGATACATTGACACCGATCCATTCATTGACCTATTTATTGCATACTTACATATGCATAGTATATATAAGATATTGGGTGTGTAACCGTTTTTCTGATAATGTTTTGAAATTGGTTTATACTAATTAGCAAATACACTTTTATTTAATTGAATTGAGTACACATTCAGATAAGTTCCATCACAATGAACTAGATGATGACATTTTTTACACTTTTTTTCCTCCTAAACTTGACCTTGACACAATTCTGACATTTTCGCTCGCTGCTAAAAACAAAACAAACAAATGAACGTTAAAAGTTCACCAAGTGATCAATAATTTATTTGTTGTTGTTGTTGACATAATGAGTAGAACGACCCTTGAAACTGTATTCCTAAATGTATTCAACTACTTTAGTTTATCTTACTTTTGCTACATAAAATGTCATTACTTCACACCATTGCGATATTGTATTCACATCAGATTGCTATTGCATTACTTGTAATTAACAGCTTCGAAATACTGAGCTCTTCAGTTGCTGTGATTTGATCCGTAGTTCTACCCCACAAGCATTTTTTTGTTTGTTTTTTACTTAATTTTTTTGTCCGTTCTCTAATCGCGAGCGAGTGTCTCACTGGTGGAGGAGAATGAAAATAAATGGGAGGAAGTGAGGGAGTGAGTGAAACGATTGAAAATTAATTAAAGATAGAGAAACACGCGCATACATAGTGCGAGACATACAGAGCGAGACACACAGAGCGACACACGAGACAGAGAGCAATGCGAAGGTAGAGAGCTGATGAAAAAGAGAAATCGTATCAAGTCTTTTGGTGACAAAAAAAAAAAAGAGAGAGAGAAAAGGATCAAAAGCAGCGAAAGGGAAAGAGATATAAGAGATATTACTGCTGAGAGAAAGAGAGAGGGGGGGGGGGAGAAAGAAAAAGGGAAAAACAAAGAGTCAGAGAAAGAGAGCGAAAGATAGAAAGATAAAAAAGGAAGGTGGAAAGAGAGAAAAAGAAAGAGAAAAAGGGGGGAAGACAAAAACAGACAGAGAGAAAGAGATAAAAGAGAAAGAAAGAACAACAGAGCGTGTTAAAGAGACAAGAGTGATTAAAAGAAAAGGTTAGATAAAGACCTAACATAGAAAGAGAAGAAAACACAATTCTATCACTGATTTCAAAACCTGAAATTTGAAGAGACCTAAACCTTCGTTTCCATTAAATAACCTGGCCCTAACCTTGACCTTCTTTTGCTCTCTAACGTTTAAATTGACCAGGAACTAAATTTAATCATCATCAATTCTACAGCCCCATCACCTATTGAGAACTCTGTTTCTAGATAGCTCAGTTTGATATAATTTAGCCGACCCTGAAATTACACGTAACGGACATTATCGAGTGCCCAGGCTATAGTTATATTGCCATTAATGTTTTTTTCCTGTATGCCTGCAAATGAATGGCCGTTAAAATAATTAACATTATCGGCGTCTTATTCTTTTTAGCAACTAAGTTCCAGTTTTAAATACGCTTCATGTTTATTAACAGAGTAACAAGAGACTTGTACCAAGTTTATCGCACTATTACGTACGTCATTAACCAAATCTATTCCCACTGCTGGGCCTAAAGCTCAAGCGCTATAAATCAAAGGAATCAGGACCAAAAATTTCTTAGTAACATTTTTAGTATCTGATACTATACAGATAACTATGAGACCTCATTCACCAATCGTAAACAAACAGTATTTAGCCACGTGATTCTCTATATCTTCTTTACATATTATGTAATCCATAAAAGGCTGTCACGTGATACGTATTTTTCAATGTCTTATCAATATTATGACGTGGCTAAATGTGTTTATTTACTATTGGTGAATGAGGTCCATTACTACAGACTAGGGATCGGCAATCATATTAGCCCAGTGAGCCACAAACATTTCAAAAAACTCATTATAGGCATTACAAGAGTTTCATTAAAAATGTAAAAAAACGTCATTCACAATATATGCGGTAGATGTGGCAGAATATGTAGGTCGTAGCTGTGGCTGCGTAGTCACGGGAAATACTGCATTCCTCATAAATCTTTGGACTCTAAGACAAGCCTTATTATTAGTATGCTCAGTTCATGCAGACCTTGGCATAGTCTATAGTTGTGATATGTATGCAGACCTTGGGATAGTCTATAGTTGTGATATGTGTGCAGACCTTGGGATAGTCTATAGTTGTGTGAGATGTGTGCAGACCTTGGGATAGTCTATAGTTGTGAGATGTGTGCAGACCTTGGGATAGTCTATAGTTGTGTGAGATGTGTGTAGACCTTGGGATAGTCTATAGTTGTGAGATGTCAGACCTTGGGATAGTCTATAGTTGTGTGAGATGTGTGCAGACCTTGGGATAGTCTATAGTTGTGATATGTGTGCAGACCTTGGGATAGTCTATAGTTGTGTGAGATGTGTGTAGACCTTGGGATAGTCTATAGTTGTGAGATGTCAGAACTTGGGATAGTCTATAGTTGTGTGAGATGTGTGCAGACCTTGGGATAGTCTATAGTTGTGAGATGTGTGCAGACCTTGGGATAGTCTATAGTTGTGTGAGATGTGTGCAGACCTTGGGATAGTCTATAGTTGTGATATGTGTGCAGACCTTGGGGTAGTCTATAGTTGTGATATGTGTGCAGACCTTGGGATAGTCTCTAGTTGTGAGATGTGTGCAGACCTTGGGATAGTCTCTAGTTGTGAGATGTGTGCAGACCTTGGGATAGTCTATAGTTGTGTGAGATGTGTGCAGACCTTGGGATAGTCTATAGTTGTGTGAGATGTGTGCAGACCTGGGGATAGTCTATAGTTGTGAGATGTGTGCAGACCTTGGGATAGTCTATAGTTGTGATATGTGTGCAGACCTTGGGATAGTCTCTAGTTGTGAGATGTGTGCAGACCTTGGGATAGTCTGTAGTTGTGATAATGTGAAGCGAAAAGTTTGCACTTCCATTTTGAATAACCTTTTTACGTTTTTAAGCAATTGAATATAGTCAAAGAAAACAGAAAAAAAAGAAGAAAAAGCAACATTAAGAAATGTGGTGCAATATAATGGAGGCTAAAGAAAAAAATGTAAGAAAAAAAAATGGAGGATTGGGATACACTGAACTAAATAAAGTCAACAATGTCGAGGACACCATATTGAAAGATCACTGCTGGCAAGTCAACAATGTCAAGGACACCATATTGAAAGATCACCGCTGGCAAGTCAACAATGTCAAGGACACCATATTGAAAGATCACTGCTGGCAAGTCAACAATGTCAAGGACACCATATTGAAAGATCACTGCTGGCAAGTCAACAATGTCAAGGACACCATATGGAAAGATCACTGCTGGCAAGTCAACAATGTCAAGGACACCATATTGAAAGATCACTGCTGGCAAGTCAACAATGTCAAGAACACCATATTGAAAGATCACTGCTGGCAAGTCAACAATGTCAAGGACACCATATTGAAAGATCACTGCTGGCAAGGCAACAATGTCAAGGACACCATATTGAAAGATCACTGCTGGCAAGGCAACAATGTCAAGGACACCATATTGAAAGATCACTGCTGGCAAGTTAACAATGTCAAGGACACCATATTGAAAGATCACTGCTGGCAAGTTAACAATGTCAAGGACACCATATTGAAGATCATTGCTGGCAAGTCAACAATGTCAAGGACACCATATCGAAAGATCACTGCTGGCAAGTCAACAATGTCAAAGACACCATATTGAAAGATCACTGCTGCCAGCTAAATAATAAACACTAGTCTGTGCTGCAGGCCAAAGCGTTTAAAAATTTAATTCTACAATCCTACAATTCTACGTTGAAGATTTTCTTGATCTAAACAGCACAATTAATGATCGTGGATGCCGAGGATTTAGAAATCGTCAGTTGATAGGATGATCATTTAGAAGTTGCTAGTTGATAAGATGATCATCTAGAAGTTGCCAGTTGATAAGAGGATCATCTAGAAGTTACCAGTTGATAAGAGTATCATCTAGAAGTTGCTAGTCGATAAGACGATCTAAGAATGCTATTATTATAATCAATGAAGAAACTTCTCTTCGACAAATATAAATACTTTAATTCAGAACTTGGAAAAGCTATTCAAAATAGTTACAATGATATATTGGGATTGAATAAAACATAAAAATGTAGATTCCTACTAATTTAAATGATCTACACAATAATATGATCATGTCATCTTCCTTTGAGTTCCAACACGAGACTGGCGGTAATATCTAGAATCTTCTTAGACCTTTGGGCGTTACCGTGTGACTAATATCTCTTTGTCGCTTGGTTAATCAATTGACCAATAAAATATAGATTTGCGTACAATAATTAATATTTCTAACCAATCACATTTATTCCAAAACAGAAGTTTGTTGCATGCTGGAATTTCCCCAGCTAGCTGATCTTGCCGGCAGACCTTGGGCTAAATATAGACAAAGCGTACGTGACACTCATCAACATATGACATTACATTGTATAATGTGCATATTATTAATGACTTTAAAAAGGTATTATTCGTCATCATTTTATACTAGGAATTTTCCAACGTTTGGTGGCCCGAAGGGCTTGACCTCTTTGGGGTCCCCAGCATTTTGCGTAGTATTTAATTTTAAATGTAAAAAAAAAAACATGTGGGGACCCCCTTCAAGTGGGAGCTACGCTACTGAGGCTGAGAGAGACTTTGGCGCGTCACATTTGACCCGTATGTCGCGTGTTGCCGATCCAGCTCTAGAATCTCAAGACATAAATTTCTTAAATGCCGTATGTTCATGCAGCTGCCACATTGCTGTTTGTAACACAGGGACACGTGAACTTGGTCTATATCAGTGTTTCCAAAACTGTGTTCCGCGGAAACCTAGTGTTCCGCTAGGCCTGAATGGGTGTTCCACGAACTAATGGAATCAACTAGTAGGCCACCAGGTAAATTAATCTCTCTAAAAAAAAATAAGCAAAGTGTTCCTTTGAATATTCATAATGTGCGAAGTGTTCCGTTTAAGTATAAGTTTGGGAAGCACTGGTCTATACTGAAACTTATTCTTGCCGCTGATGTGATACTTTGATAAAGTAGTCTGTTGGCTGACGTGCAACGATAAACACTATAATGTTTACATTTACACATGACAATAGTTATGACAGACCAAGCTTTCAAGCTAAGGAAAATTACAAAAAAAAAGAAGCAAAAGTATTATAGGAGTTTGTGTTTTAAAGAAGCTCAGAGACGGCCCCCAAATGTCCACCCATGAATCTGCGTTTGACAGACAGTTAGACTGCGGCCAAAGAAAAATTTAGTTTTTAATCCTCTTATATTCAAAATGAATTTCAGAAGCTATGAACTGCAAACTATCAACAACCATAACCCAATCTCCGCCAATACAAAAGACTTGTACGTAATTAAAATATTGCCGACACTAATGTTCGGCCGATTAACGATATTTAAGATACTACAGTATACGGGGATTTATTAATATCATTATTTCATTGTTAATATTTAAATGTATTCCATGAATAGAAATATATGATGATACGGTTCAATGTGACACTGGCCTAACTATATAATTGAATGATTAGCTAATTGATGGTTTTGTAAAGGGCCATTCTCACAAACAAGGTCTCAATGATGTGTGTGTATGGAGTGGCATTTGTTTACACTCTACTTTCACAATACGATATAATGCTTATTAGTTGTTGTTTAAAATTATGTTTGACTATATTTATACTAAATGCATTATTATTGAAAACAAAAGTAAACCTTTTATTAAAAATATAAGTAGTTTGTTTAACAGAAAAAAACTTCAGTTTAGTTATACAAATATTTAAAAAAAAACACACACACACATTGCATATGTAATTTAAAATATTAACGAATTACATTACTTTTTAATGTAGTCTTTCGTGTTAATAAGTAAAGTTCCCCCTTCAGACCTTGCAATCTATGGGGCAGATGAAGTTTCTGTGACCCATGGTTAACGAAGTTATCAACCAACGACCAATCGCCTTTCGGTATAACGACTATTTTTTTGAACCAGCGTGCAGAAAAAAAAATTGGTATAATTGGTCTTAAAAATAAATTCTGTGTAAAAGTGTCAGATTGTGTTGGTATATTCTCACATTTCATATGCAAGATTGCTGCAACTCTACAACTAATGTCAGGTAACCATTAGAGCTGGTTGGACTCAAAGGCGCCCTAAAATCCCAAAATTCAAAATCCCAGTCTTCACCAGGATTCGAACCCGGAAACCGAAAAGCCAAACGCTTTACCACTCAGCCATCGCGCCTTCTTTCGTGTTAATATTAAAAGTAAAATGTTTTGCTTTGAAAAAAAACCAAAGAAAAAAAACCGTAGTATCAGAAATATGAGCGATAAAAAAATGCATCAATGGGAGTTAATCTTTGTTGACAAACATTCAGATCCTGTTCAATTGCAAGTTGAAATGACTCATCTTCAGAGAAATGTAATTTTTCTTTTCTTTTTTTTTAAAATATCTAACAGAATGTTGCTTGTTACAACAATGGGTCTAGTTAAAATGAAAGAAATGTCTTGAAGAATAAACAACTATTTTTTTTTTAGTCAAGCTTGCAGAAAAAAATTGGTATTAATGGTCTTAAAAATAAATTCTGTATAAAAGTATCAGATTGTGTTGGGATATTCTCATATTTCATTTAAGACGTTAAGCAGAACCACCGTTGGGGTGACTATGGACCGATTCCATTGCACTTATGGGGATGGAAGAGAGCTTTAGCAAACATGTCACTATTCACACACTCAAGGGGCAATTTTTATGGAGAGCACCCGAAGGGCTGATGTGTTACAGAGAAAGAATATACGGGACTTTCCTCGGTGTGCTCACCTATCGGGCCGCGCCTCTAGCCCGAGAGGCGTGGGTTGCGAGCCCGCGGTACTATTAAGGTTATTGACATCTAATTAAAAAAGAGAGAAGTAATTTACTATCTTGTGTGTATAGCACATCTCGACCATTTTTCGGGCAACCATCTCAATGTCGTGATCTTAATGTCGTGATCTCAATGTCGTGATCTCAATGTCGTGATCTCAATGTCGTGATCTCAATGTCGTGATCTCAATGTCGTGATCTCAATGTCATGATCTCAATGTCGTGATCTCAATGTCGTGATCTCAATGTCGTGATCTCAATGTCGTGATCTCAATATCGTGATCTCAATATCGTGATCTCAAGAAGAAATCTGACCTTGCATAGGTTGTATGTTTTACATATTTTGTATCTACCTTCATAAAATGAAGTATAATACTTTCTAACTAAAACCTCAGAGACGACGGCGGGGAGGGGGGGGGGAATGCTTGGGCAGGTTTCGAAGGCGGGACCATCGAGACGGCAGTCCCGGGATGATATCATTTTTTAAAATACGCAAAAATTCTTAATATTATTTCCCTAACATTTAAATATTGTTTTAAAAGAAGTATACTTTTATGTGAAAAGAACAATTTATTTTAAAATCAAAACTTTTTGATATGTGTTTAGTGACATACATTATAATTTAATTTTACAAAATACCTTGAGCTGATAAAAATATGTTTGACAATGTAAAAACTACAAAGACATTGAGGGAATACAATTCTTGAATAATTAGTTATTTTACAGTTTTTGCACCTGACTTTGACGTAATTTTACTGAGGCAGTATAATTGAAGATGTAATCGCTAGGATCGCAAAAGAGAGCTAGTTCTGTTTGAGTAGTTTCAGATACGAAAAGACTATGCCAAGGAAATGAAGGAAATCTACTTTTCTTTTGCTTAAAGAAGTTTGCTGTTTGAAGTACTGCGTCCTACAAGTAATCCTACTGTAACTAGAGAGTGGGAAAGGGGCAGAGTGACACAGAGAGAGAGAGATACATACAGACAGAGAGACGAGTGAACATGAGAACATGATGAGCAGGGAGAAAGAAGAAGTGAGCGAGAGAAAGAAAGAGAGAGAGAGATAAAGAGAGATTGAGAGAGAGATTGATAGAGAGAGAGAGAGAGAGAGAGAGATGGAGATCTAAAAGATAAGGAGGAATAAAGCGCTATTCTTGGCTAATGGATATGAAGAGCACTTCCGTGGGTGCTAATGGATCATGGGAAATGTGTCAGGCTATTAGATCTATAACTACAAATTATATATTATATATATATAATAGAGAGAGGCAAAGACACACAGAGAGTTAGACAGAAACAAGTTAGGCCAGTGATGCCCAAAATACGGCCGGCGTGCCATATCCGGCCCGCTTCGTGGTTTCTATCCAGCCCGCAGAAACGTCAGCACAAAGTGCTGAAAATCTCCCGTCATATGTAAAAAAGTTTGAAAAAATGCATCTTTTCCTACATTAGTGCCTTCACTATTAACCTATAATATTTGTGCGTTTATGAAATGGTACTCTGAATATAGAATCTACCAGGAAAAGTGAACGGATCTTTTCTTTCTTGTGGAACATGATAATAAACCACCATATTTGTTTTGTTAAGAAAGTGTGGCTATTTAGAAAACAACACTAATAACGGCATCATAAAACAAGACGGCATTCTTGAATTGAGCCGTGAATAAAAGCTTCTTAAACTGCGCCTAGAGATTGTAGGATTGATGGGAATATTTACTACAAAGCGACAAGAAAATAAGTCGGTGGTAAATCTAGCTACAATGTTGCTCACATTTTAAGTAGAGAAATGAAACCACTTTCCCACGCGTCAAAAAGGATAAACTTTTAATGTCTCATTAATTAATGTAAGTTTTTAATCCAATAGTTTCAGGCCGATTTCATTACGTTTTTGAACCTTTTCGGCAGGGGCTATATGGGCAAACGGGCAAATGCCCGGTGGGCCGGCACCAAATGAGCCGGTCTGGTCGTGACCAAAATTTTTTTTTTCAATGCAGACAACTTTAAAAAAAAAATATGGCAGCAGCAAGACACAGATGCCAGACACGTCTTTTTGTGTGTGTGTGTGTTTTTTTTAAATTAAAATTAATTTTTTTAAAATTAAAGAAGAATATAAAATAAATGTACACTGTACGTATTATCATTATCATTTGCAAAACGTTAGACTGTAATTTTTGCTATGCACAAGCGGCATATACTTCAATCAACACTGCTCTGATATCTTCGAGGCTGTGTTTGGCTTAACCATTTGCTGGTCGGCATGGACGTTTAATGGCACTTCCATTTGTTTTTCCTCCTTCCCTCTCCCGTCTTTTGATGGTTCCATTGACAGTTAACGAAAAAGAAGGATGAGAGAGGTTAAGTTATAAAACATTGATATAACTCAGCCAAAAAAAAGGGGGCGACAATTAGCTCTTTAACAATACTTAACAGTTATTAAATTTAACACACACACAGCCGCGAAATTGCAAACCACCCAACTTATTCACAGCTCAATATGGGTATAGAGTTATACTTTCTGCGATTCTTAAAGAAAAAGTAAGTTTTCTTTTCACTTTTAATAACATAGATCTGAAAATACTACACTTTTTTTACTTAAATATTGTTTAATAAAAAAATTATAATATCGATCTACATCGGTATTTCTAAACTATGACAATGGGTAGCGAACCAGTTTTTAGAATGTTCATTAATAACGAAAGTTCTTATAATAATCTATATAGCGCTGTCACATCATTTAATGAAAGTAGATTTATATTCATTTACTATTCGCATTTTTGAGAATGTGCTAAGACGAAGCAAAAGCGTTTTACATTAAGTAAGTGCCTTTCTAACATCTCTGCATTCTATTACTTTTAATGGAATGGGTTGCCTGAGTCAGCCAGGAAAACCAATGCCACAGCATATTTCCAGTCACAGATCAACGTACATGACTAGATTGACATGAAATGCGTAAGACGTAACTATCTTATTTTTTTGTTGTTGAAGAAACGTCTGTAATCTATAAGCTATACCAAATGTTTCAATCTCATTAAGGCTGCTATTGTATTGTTTATAGTTTTCAGACTACATACATGTGTGAATAAAATACAGTACGTAATCCTACGCAAACATACATCCAGTTTTCGATGCGTTATCAAACTTTATATATCTTGAAGAGAAATAGGCTTACACCTATAATATGACAATTGGGCGTAGCCGTGAAAAGGAAGGGGGGTTCAAACCATCATTTGCTTCAGACCACATTGTCTGAAATGGAAACCTTACTTACTGCCCCAGTGCAGCCAAATTAAGCAAACCACAGTCACCAAATTTCATGATAGTAGCCAAAAGGGGCTTAGTGGTTACCCTCCCTTCTAATG
Organism: Biomphalaria pfeifferi; assembly: GCA_030265305.1. Taxonomy (NCBI): domain Eukaryota; kingdom Metazoa; phylum Mollusca; class Gastropoda; family Planorbidae; genus Biomphalaria; species Biomphalaria pfeifferi. The sequence goes on along the minus strand of JASAOG010000092.1, from coordinate 1,049,850 downwards.
CAAAAACTAGAGCAAAACTATAGTTACCATTTTCAACCAGTCGCTGCATTCCATTAATTAAGAGCAGTGAATAACAGATTTGGTTTTTTTGAATTTTTTAGCGGAAGATTAACAGGCTAATTGCACTGTAGATACCTCCGAATCTGGGGGAGCTCACATCGCTTCCTCAGACTCCCAAGCTGTTAATGGTGGTGTGTACTGTCTTTCCACTAATTATAGGTAGAAAGTATTCTAGTGTAGCAAAAACACGTTTCAAAGAATGAAAGGTCAGAATGTAATAAAGGTACACAAACTACATATATATATATATTTATTGCGGAGGGTGGTAAAAAAAATCTATTCTCCCCCACCGAAAAAAATCATGGCTACGCCCATGATATGACATGCCATTTGTGGACGGCTTTTATGGTAATGCCCGGGCCGGTTTTGATATCCAGTTCGCCCCTGCTTTTCGGTTATGTGGCCCCAAACGAGTGTCGGAAACTAAAAATGGCCCGCAGGTCGAATTAGGTTATGCATCACTGAGTTAGGCAATCCAAGACCGAGTATCGGCACCAATCCTTTAAAAAAAAAATAAAAAAATAAGCGCTGTGTATAGTACACGGTATTAAAAGAATACTGTATAATAATACTAATAAGACTGCAAAAACACCAAGGTTATATTGAGCCGAATATAAACTACTAGAATTAAAGTTTTAGAGGTCTAAATGTTTGAATAGATTTGTCTGTAATCAGTGTTCATACTCCGTTATAGTCTTAAAACATTACAAAATGAACCTTTACCATTTGTTTCTTAAAAACATTCATCCCTCTCCAATTAAGTTTAGATGTATTGTTTGTAAGTTTTACATGCATCAAATATTCTTTCGGAGTTGAACATCCGGCTTAGCTGAAACATCATACATTACAACGAGGTATAACTAAGTTAATGATTCGAACCCGGGCCAATCGAGGCAACAATCGAGAGCGCAGACCAAGCACATTGGCAAAAAAAAAAAACAACAACCCAATTTGGGCAGCTGTTTGAGACAAACATTCCTAAAAAAGCTAAAAAGATTCTAGAAATAAAAAATCACCCTTAGGGTTAGGATTTTGTGATTTACCATCCCAAAAGAGATAGAAGACACCGAGAGCAAAGACAGACACAAACACTCTTTTGTTCTCCTGGCAATCAAATCATTAAATAGAAAGTACCTGTTCTAAACTTTTCGCATGTAAATTATGAACAAGTCTGGTGTGAATGTATATTTTGGTTTTCTATAATTAAAATGTTTTTGTTTGGTGTAATGCACAAATTGTATGAAAAATTTCCTTATAAATAATAAAGATAATAATTATAATTATAATATATATTATATTTTAGTAATAGAAGGAAAACATTTTTCTTTAGTTTAAGAATCAGACAACTGTTATAAAAATAGATCTGTCTAACTCTGGAAGGATGACTCACCCAATAGATGTATATCTAATAAACGTGTGCATCACATCGTAGGATCCAGTCTATCGACCGACGTCACTAAGACCACAAACAAATGATAAAACAAAAGAGATGTGAACAATGCGGTAATACGATCTGCTTCTGTTTCCTTGACAGATCTATGTTGGGCCATACTTTTAAGAACTGTACATAGAGTCGAATCATTCAGTGATCATTTAAAAAACTAAAACAACAAATTGTTTTGGTTGAGAATCGACAGGCTTTGGCTTACAATACATCACGATATATCCAAACACACCTCTAGTTGTATATTCAAAGTCATTATCTGAATCCATTAGTGACATGAGACGCCATGTGGGTTATCATTTGATCACTACATCATTTGTCACTTCCTTTGTTATTTTTATACCGAACTTTTGTTATTAATTTATTTGATTATATTTTTATTATTAAATCTTATTTTCTTAAAACATTGAAACGAAACGAAAAAAACAAAACATTTACAAGTCAAGCGGTTGGAGGCATTCAGAACATAGACACAATGAAATATAAATATTATAGTTGCATTGTGTGGATGTAGTAAAAAGACCAAGAAATGTGCGACGCAATGACGTCATGGTAAGAGCGGTGGGCGTAGTTACATTTACAGATACTCACGTTTTTGTTAAAAGTAATTGATGACTAGTTTTGAAGCGTATGTAAAAGTATATAAAAATATAGAAAAGTATAAATTATAGAAAAGGAGAATGAATGTGTCCAAACCTTTGACCAGACAGCAGAGTGAGTTGATTTAAGATTCGTAACAATTGGCCAACGACACTCGAGCTATTGGCACGACACTAACAACTTAGCTAAACCTGCTCTGCTGCAGCCACTGACCGAAGAGTGAGCTACCAGTAGGAATAGAGAAAGTTAACAGAATCCTGCGATGGAGGAAGTTGTAACATTTTGTTCCAATTTATACATTACAAAATATAGGCTTAGTAACTTCAGTACAAACATATTATGCAAATAGTTAGAACGTAACATAAAACAAAAGAGAAACAGATAATTAGTGTAATGATAGACGCTTTTCTATTTTTAGATCAGCAATTACCAAATAATGAAAAAAAAAAACTCAACCTCTTGGCCTTGGCAAAAATTGTCACCAAAACTTAATTAGGCGTCGCCAGGATTGGTGTCGTTTTTATTTTTTATTTTTTGGGGAGGGGGTTGGGGAGGCATCACTTCTTTTTTACTTCCCCATATATCTGTATGGTAGTTTTGCTTTAGTTTGTAATAGGAGGAGGGGTTAAGAAATAAATTGTACGAAATTTGTACTAGATAGACAGACGGAGCGAGATTAATATAAGCTTGGTAAAACAAAGGTTGTAGTTCCAGACAGCTGGTCCAACTAAACCATTGTATGCGTGTTATTTTCTTTTGTTTATATATATATATATATATATACTAGACATATGTTACCCGCGACCCGCGGGCTTTATTTGCGCATTACTGTCGATATAGTCATTGAGAGTGTTTTGTAAACAATTAAACGAAATAATAATGTAATAAGTAAGGCGAATGTGTCAATGTAAAAATAGTGTGAATGAAGCTATCAAATCAAAATAGCTAATAGGCTTAAATCCATTTTTTCAAATTAAAACATTTGCTTGTAGGCCTACATATATTTGATTAAAATTTGAGATGAATAGACTTAATTTTGTATGTTCATGTGTTAACGTATAAAGTAGATCTTGAGGTAGACATAGATCTAAATCTACACTAATCTAGAGTTAAAAATTGGCTTTTATAGAGTTCATTCTGTGTTGCGCATGCGTGACCTTTTTCATGAACGAATATAGGCCTATCTCAACACGGCTATGCAGCTTTAGCGAACAGCGAACGAATGTATTAAAAATGCTTTAGAAATACAAATTTGAATGTTAATTTGATTAAAATATGAAATGAATGGACACTAATTAGTATGTTTATGTGTTAAAGCATAAAACTATCTTTGCGAAAAGAAGTTTTATCATCTTAGAGTTCAATAAAAGTTTTAGGCCTAGGAATAGACTCAGTAGAGAGATGTGTTAATGTGTAACCATTTGGTAATGTCTAATGAAAGAATGTTCTCCAGGAAATCTGTAATCACAGATATCAGGAACTTATTTATTTAAAAAATGCTTTTGAAACACAAAATTGAAGGTTAATTTTATTACATAATGAAATCAATGGATCTTCTTTTGTATTTTCATGTGTCAAAGTAAAAAAAACTGTCTGCGCAAAGTGTATTTCTTAAAATTAGATCTAAATCTAAATTTTTTCGATCTTTTCTCATGTCAACATTTGTAGACATGGCCTAGATCCATAAAATAGCTGTAATAGAGTCGGACAACTTTATTTTTTTTTAGGGTCTTAAGTTTGTTTTAGGGCTACAATACATACACTACGGTCTAAGTTGGTACCCAAGAAACATTCCTGCCAAGTTTTATCAAGATTGGTCTAGCGGTTTTGATGTCTATAAGTCATATACATACACCTCACATTCTACTTTATAGTATAGATATATCAACTTACAATCTAGGTTTCTATAGAGAACACAATATGTCAAATTTTCACCATTCGCTCACCCCCATATTCATACACTTCTTTGCAGTAGTCTTACGTGTGATTACATCAGAATCTTTTCAGCCCATGCACATACTCACACACACACACACACACTTCATAACACTGATCTTGAACACTGAGCTCTAAAATCTAGACATTAAACAACTGTTGCAAGTGACAATGTCAAAAAACATTGAACAATAACTGTACAGACACCGTTTTAAATATGAATTTATTATTATCTCGACTTGTCTACACCCATGCAATGGCCGTTCTATCACCTCCCAGAAGTATGGTCGACAGGGAGATAGTATTGACGAACGGATCAAGTTCTACTTTTCGCGGTACTGCTTCATCTCTTCAGGGTGATTGGACACGGACTGACACTTAAAAGGACCAGGATACTCACAAGATAGCCGCTTCCTCCTACCTCGTCGACACGCCGTCCAGTTCAATTGCAGGCAGCCAGACCTGAAAGTGATCAGATGGTATTCGAGAACAGGCGATTTAACACAATGACATGGAAGTGTATGTAATAGTAAGAGAGAGAGAGAGAGAGAAAGAGAGAGAGAGAGAAAGAGAGAGAAAGAGAGAGAGAGAGAGAGAGGGTGAGAGAGAGAGAGAATACTCTCGTACAAGTGGGCTTGTAATTAAATTGCTGTATTACGTGAAAACTGAAAAACGGATGTTGTAGTGAAGCAGTTAACGGAAACAAGTACAAGTGAACGGTAATTCCTGCTACTGAAATAGAACGGATTGTAAATCGAAACACAATACTGAAAACAATTAGGGGAAATCGAATCGAATACAACACAATTCTGATATTTCTGAAATTTTCACCCGTACAAGGAACTAGAATTTTAAATTCATTACAATATTTTTTTTTTATGGTTTCCGGTTAATCGTAACAAAATATGTCAGATATTTTAACGATACAAGTGTTAGATGTAGATTTTATCAGAAATCTTATATTAAAATGATCAGTATGACTAGTTTATAGTCAAATGTATAGAATGAAGCTCAACAAATATTACTGGGTGACTAAAAGAACTAAGAGACTAAAGGCAATGCATTGAACTATTAAAGGTCGCTCTTTGTTCTGGTAGAGACGACCCTAGCAGTAGGTGGGCCTGTAGAGACTGTCATAATCGGGGCTCCGGGTAAGTGTCATACGCTGGACAGAAAGCGCGCCTTTTTGCATTACGTCATCAGAATGAAAGTGAAACTCTTCAGGTTGAATTTTTGTAAGAGTTGATCAGCAAACGATCTTTCAACGTTGATTTGACCTGACATCAGACTTTCCTTCAAAAATGATTATTTGGTAAGGGAACAACAGTATTCCACTTAGAACTTGAGAACAGTCTTACAACAGTATTCCACTTAGACCTCAGAACCAGTCTTACAACAGTATTGCCTTTAGACCTCAGAACCAGTCTTACAACAGTATTCCACTTAGATCTGGGGACCAGTCTTACAACAGTATTCCACTTAGACCTCGGGACCAATCTTACAACAGTATTCTACTTAGACCTCGGGACCAGTCTTACAACAGTATTCCACTTAGACCTCAGAACCAGTCGTACAACAGTATTCCACTTAGACCTCAGAACCAGTCTTACAACAGTATTCCACTTAGACCTCGGGACAAGTCTTACAACAGTATTCCACTTAGACCTCGGGACCAGTCTTACAACAGTATTCCACTTAGACCTCGGGACCAGTCTTACAACAGTATTCCACTTAGACCTTGGGACCAGTCTTACAACAGTATTCCACTTAGACCTTGGGACCAGTCTTACAACAGTATTCCACTTAGACCTCGGGACTAGTCTTACAACAGTATTCTACTTAGACCTCAGAACCAGTCTTACAACAGTATTCCACTTAGACCTCGGGACAAATCTTACAACAGTATTCCACTTAGACCTCGGGACTAGTCTTACAACAGTATTCCACTTAGACCTCAGAACCAGTCTTACAACAGTATTCCACTTAGACCTCGGGACCAGTCTTACAACAGTATTCCACTTAGACCTCAGAACCAGTCTTACAACAGTATTCCACTTAGACCTCAGAACCAGTCTTACAACAGTATTGCCCTTAGACCTCAGAACCAGTCTTACAACAGTATTACACTTAGACCTCAGAACCAGTCTTACAACAGTATTCCCCTTAGACCTCAGATCCAGTCTTACAACAGTATTCCACTTAGACCTTGGGACCAGTCTTACAACAGTATTGCCCTTAGACCTCAGAACCAGTCTTACAACAGTATTCCACTTAGACCTTGGGACCAGTCTTACAACAGTATTCCACTTAGACCTTGGGACCAGTCTTACAACAGTATTCCACTTAGACCTCGTTACTAGTCTTACAACAGTATTCCACTTAGACCTCAGAACCAGTCTTACAACAGTATTCCACTTAGACCTCGGGACCAGTCTTACTACTATTCTAACCACATACGAAACGACACGCAGACATCCTGACAATGACAGTGTGTCCAGGGATTTAAAAAAAAAATCACTAATTTCAGGAACTCTGAGTGACAGGTTTCTTTGGAACAGTTTTGATTAAACGAAGGCAATGAAAACAAATTGTTATCTTTCTGTTATTAATAAGATTTTGTGTTTAGTCTCAAATTATTTAGATGACTTAATTAGATCAATGGATAATGTGTAATTGAGTAGATAACAGTTAAAAAACCCGGACGTATTCCAACTCTAAGCCCATGTCTGCCGAGCGTTGAATACGTCCACGAGAAGTAGGACATGACCTTCTATCACTTTTACGTCTGCTAACTAGACTTTCCCAGTTCATGGACAGCTCAGCTTAGTAATAGAGACACATCAAAGGGAAGCAATCAGCAGAGAAATAATCGTAACCTTTCCATACATTAAATTGTATTTTTTTAGAGTAATTGCTTACCCGTACTGAGAGTCAAGAACTTTGGTAATTGTTTAGCCCTATTTACGGGTGTGCCAATAAATCTGATCTGAATAACAGATTAAAAAAAACTCTGATTAGGATTGTTAAGACAAAGGATTGTCAAGCCAAAATACTCTTCATTTAAAATGCTGACTAAGCTGTTTGCAGATGTAAACAAACACTCTTACCACAGCAAATAGGTTCAAAACATTGCTAAAGATCTTTTTTACCTTTTAGCCCAATTTTGCTACCCATGACCCCTAACCCTAACTCAATGACTTAAAACTGTAATTTAAACTTATTTAATTTCTGTACTTTACAATAAAATACTAAAATACGACCTTTCCATTATGTTGAGAACATATTCATTCAGTACATACTTAGATACAAGCTGTCTTGCCTTTACTTGGGGGTGGTAATATGCAAAAGGAATATAACTGATACTCAGTAATAAAAAAAAATAACAACAATGTAATTATTAGTTCACTTGACTACCACAGAGGGAGCCCCGGGCTATATCGTAAAAATTTTTTTTAATTCAATGATAAATGAAGTAATTTTTTTAAAATTTTAGTATAATGTGTAGTCACGTTGAACGAGTTTATCTGTGAAATTTTTCCTCTTTAGGATAATGTAAAGTTCTTGAAATAACTGATCTAATTGTTTGTACTATGCTGAAAATGGAAAAAACTTGCAACTAAACACGATCAGTTTCGCACAGAGCCGAAAAATAAGGTAAAACAGTGTCTAGACATTTAGAAATTAGAAAAGAAAAATTCACTTGTAACACTGACCATTTCCATTTAATATTTAGTTTTGGAAAATTGCTACCAACGCTATGAACAAACAAAATCATTTAAGAAATAATACATCTTGGAAAATCTTTGGTCAATTGAGAAGACATACTATGAATTTTATGCCAGGTTAACTAATCACGTTATTTATAGGGACATTGTTATTTTATTCAGAGTGCGATTTTAGAGTTGGCCTCTATTCCTGCATTCTCGCTCTTGTGATTGCTCTCAAAGTAATACGCCTGGAAAAAAGATTTGATAAGTATTAGTTCTATAAGAAACGATGATCAGTGACTTGATAAAATCAATAATTCAATGAATAATTCTGTGGCATTTTACCTCTCGAGAGACGAACTTTTCCTTTTGTAACTTTTTGTGTGACCAAACAATCCAATCCTTGATAATAATAATAATAATAATAATAATAATCTTTATTGTCCGTAAGAAAATTCGTCTTACAATTTGTGCATTATACCAAACAAAACATTGTAATTATAACAAACCAAATGTAACATTCACACCTGACAGATACACAGATACATAGTTACACAGCTAAGGTCACAGGTTGGGCATGTGTAACCACCAGGCGCCAGTTGCATTTTCACCCTTCTTTCTACTATTGTTGTGTAAGGCATTAGCAATCTGAATAATTACGAAACTCAAATCAGCACACATATATATATATAAGGTAAAACAAAAGGGGGGGGGGGGGGAGGTAAGTCTTCCTTTCGCCGGACGTCTGGTAACTCTACTCTCAACACATCAGTTGTTCATGCCTTAACTCTTTCTCTCCGTAATTATTTTTTCACGTTTCGAAGGAATTCTTCATTTTGCTCATTGCTATTTCACACACCTGTTATGATTGGGCTTTAATAGCTTAGTTGTTTGTTATCAGAAAATGTTGTATTTGGTATAGAAATAAGGGGAAATGCATGCTCTTTTTATATAACGCAAAGTAAAGTTTAAAAAATTAAACATTAATTTAATTTAATGAGGTCAAAATCAACGATGGTATCGTCAATTAGGAGAGAAAGAGTTAAACTAATAACGGTACAATGGCACCAGGATGAAGTGATCTAGATCTTCATGTTCTGATAACTACAAACTGGGGGCTAACCAATCCTATTGAATCTGAAAATCCCAAGTGATCAGCACGCTTCGCAAGACAGAATGCACTTTTAAATATATTTCTCATTTCCGCGATCTCAGAACTCGTTGTAGTTTTTGAAATATAGGCTCTGAAGATTCTCGTTCGTCGAGTTTTACTGCATCGACCAGCAATGTAGTGGCACTGTGTTACGTCGGCCATTATGTCCGTAAATTGAAATGTCTATCCAAGAGATCTCTTGTGCACCAGACAAGTGGTCAGACAATGTCACATTGAAGATTCGTTTTTTGTTTCGGTCATGCATGAGTAACTTAGTTTAGTGAGAAATTGTAACCAAGGCTTCTGTGAAACTTTCATTTTCGTAAATTATTTTTTATATAAAAAAAGTGGCTCCTTTTTTATTTATCCGATGCCAAAAAAAAATTATTTTAAGGGAGTTAAAAGAATGAAATTCAACGGAATAGTTTTTAGTTTTGACAAAAGACATTCTACAAATAAAATGATCGAAAACCCGCAAGGTTTTCAGTTTTTTTTTTTTTTTTTGCTTCTTTAATCTATGTCACTTTTACTTTTTCTTCTGGTATAATGGAAGTAGTCTGACAGTGATACATACATCTAGCACATTTGATTTCTTGCCTGATTACAATCTTAAATTTTGAGAAGCATTGTTTAACCCCCTAAGAAATGTATTTTCTTTTTCCTAAACACAAATCTAATGCATGGCTTATATTTAGAGGTTTGGAGATTAGCCTAACCCTATGCATCCGTATACAAATATTTATTTATTTATTTTTTCAATATATAACACAAAAAAAAAAGAAAAAAGAATGCGTGCGAACACATATAAACTGGTTGGTATCGTAATTTTGGCACTCTTAAAGTTTCTTAGAAGAATAGGATAATGTCATACAAATTTGACCTGACATTAGATAATAGTCAATAATGATTCCATTAAAGCAACATGTCTTTACAATAGGTCGATTGGTACTTCTCTTTTTTTTTCTCTCTTGACACTTAATTTTACTAACTGTACTAACAGATAATAGATTTGGGGGCCGGAGGGCTTGACCTCTTTATGGGCCCCAACAAATTGACATTCGACATCATGACATGAGATAATGGTATAATTTTTAATGTAAATCTAAATTTTGACACTTATTTGGGGGCCATCCTCAAGTGGAGGCCCAGGGGGATTTTTTAATTTGGATCCCCTCCCCCCCCCACCTACGCCACTGTGTAAATGACACGGTTATTGAGTAAGTGCTACAGAAAAAATGCCGGATATCAGATACCAGGATAAGAACATATGAGTTTGTACTTGTACAAGTCAACACTCAGGCTGGCAAAAAAAAAAATGCAATGAAAAAATGTTTCATGTTTCAGATGTTCCTTCAAATTTGAAGATAATTTACTTAATATGTGCCAATAGCATACATCCAAGCATTTATTTTCGCTGTTTGCTCAAATGCAGTTGGCCAGATTTCTCTGAGCCATGATGCTATCAACGTGCTATTCGGCTGCAGTATAATGAACATTATTACACACTTGATAGCTTCTACAGACATCTGTTTAATGGCTTCATTTAAAGCGTCAGAGCCCATGGAAATAGAAACGTGAGTATCACAATTAAGACAATAACATTTAAAATAACGAAATGAATTTTTTATAAAGTTTCTTCAAATTAATGTTAAAATAAATGCTTTTAGGATTCAGGCAACTAAACAGAGCCATGGAATGAAGAGTTCTTAAAGTGTTAGGGCTCATGAAACTAACGTAACTGGCTAGAAGCGTTTGGTTACTTTCTTAAAGATCATGTAAGATGTCATCGGTATGAAGAAATGTCAGATCTGGAAATAGCAAGTACTAACTTAAATCTGTTCAGGTCACTCCTCTCATTGACATAATGCACCATGGACGTTCCACAGCGGCGCTGATGTGAGCGAACCAGAACGAGACAGTTTCTGACCATATGGCCATAAACCGTCTTGACAAATGCAAAGACATTGGGTGAAAGAAAATATTTGTTCTCTTTTTTTTTTTTTTAGTAATGCTTGCTATTTCAAACTTCTCAGTACAAGGCTTATCGATGGCATAAAGCACATATTCACTCAATTGCTTTTTATGTTAATTAATAATATTTTAACATTTTGACCTACATTAAAAAGTATGATTAGAGATATAAGAAGCTTTTTTTTTTTAGCCTATCGCATCTCCAGGTTCTATAAATCTTTTAAGTGTTGAAATGAGGGCTTGTGGGAAGGGTTTATAAGAAACATCACCAATAATCTTCACTTTATGTTAAATCTCTATGACAAAGAACAAAGCAGCAGCCCATTGAAGTAGATATCCTTCTGAGACGCGCTGGAGATGGATAGGTCACATCCTTCTCAAGCCGGCATCCAACATTACAAGGCCAACCCTAACTTGGAACAACCAAGGGAAGAGGAAGAGGGACGGCCCAGGAATACTTGGATACGCGATTTGGAAGCAGATGGGCAAGACAGTTAGAGACTAGTTCAGAACCGAGACTCCTGGAGCAAGCTGATTAGTGGCCTATGCCCTAGACGGGACCACTGGCAGAGATGAATATTAAATTTTAACATTAAAATTAGCTACTGTCCATTCAGAGGGGAAACCATGCCGTCTCTTTTATGCTAATTGAATTTTTTTAAAAATAAGTGACTATAAAACCTAATTGCTTAGACACCCAAAAGTTTGTAAAGCTATTCATTTCTCTCACTTTACAACTGACTACTAAGTGGTACTGAATTCTTGTCATTCTGGCTGTTGATTTGTATTTGCTATTATAATATTTTTATTGTTATAAACTGTTTACGTTACAAAAAGTATATGACATTTTTAATTCTTGTAATTTGAGTCGAGTTTGTGATAATACAAATAATTAGTAATGAGACTCTAGTTTCAATTTCATTTCAAAAGCACCATTTAATTACGATTATAAAGAACATGTCTTCGTTCTCTGAAGATTTTATCTTTAGTCACGTGATTTATATTGTTATTCCTATGAGAGCATTTATGTAAATAACCGGGGTCAAAGTAATGAAAACTTATATTTCCAGCAAGGACTCAAATACGTTGTGAGTAAATGGGGAAAGGGGGGGGGGATCGAACCTGGGGACATCGAGACAATAGTCTAGGGGGATATAAGTGCAAATGTGAGTAAATAGATCGATATACCTTTGCGTGAGTGTGTGTGTGACTATTTGTGTGTGTGCGTGTCTCTCTCTTTATAATATATATCTATATAATTGTAAAATTTCCCCAACGAAAAAAAACAACATCTTTAGATTTATTGTTTATTTTGGCCAGTTCAGTCATTATATAAAAATATATTTTTATCTTAAGAGTTATAGAAGCGTAATACAAAAAAATTAAGGATTACTTTATCCCTTTGGCTTTAACTTCTAATGCTGCTTACACCGTCCATCCTCCACCCTCCTCGTGAGAGAAGTATTTAAAGAAGCTCGGCTTCCGACTCAAGGGCGCTGTCTTATTCATTATCAAGACATTGGCCTTGTGGCTGGCCATCTGGAAGAATCAATGTTTACATATGGCCAGTGCTGACCAGATGAACGTCTTCACGATATTTATCTAGAGAATATCTTCAACTTAAAAATTGGTTAGCGCCGGTCCTTGGTGAAATTAAAGGCAGGAGATGTATTGACGTTTAAGATCAAAGTTTCTGATTTTTCTTTTTAGTTAAACAGTTTAAAACTCTGATATTTTCAGATTTAGAAAATTGTTATAGATTAAAATACCAAACACTATACATTGACAAGTTATATGAGCATATGAAGTATCGAATCACCTTATCTTTTAGAGCAATTATATCATTAATCTGTTCATTGAAAGCCAGTCTATAACATAATATTCGTAGCTATCAATCAAATCAATCAATCAATCAATCAATCTATCTATCCATCTATCTATCTATCTATCTATATACATATCTATCTATCTATCTATCTATCTATCTATCTATCTATCTATCTATCTATCTATCTATCTATCTATCTATCTATCTATCTATCTATCTATCTATGTCTATCTATCTATCTATCTATCTATCTATCTATCTATCTATCTATCTATCTATCTATCTATCTATCTATCTATCTATCTGTCTCTCTGTCTGTCTGTCTGTCTGTTAAGATATCAATCAATCGATCAAGCAATCAATCTATGTATGTATGTATGTATTTTCTATCAATCTATGTATGTATATATGTATGTATGTATGTATGTATGTATGTATGTATCATTCTATCTATCTATCTATCTATCTATCTATTTATCTATCTATCCATCTATCTATCTATCTATCTATTTATCTATCTATCCATCTATCTATCTATCTATCTATCTATCTATCTATCTATCTATCTATCTATCTATCTATCTATCTATCTATCTATCTATCTATTTCTTATTTATATAAAAGTAAGCATCTTTGATTGATTAAACATTTTTTTTAATGTAAAACATTTTATGAAAGAAATCTCATGGAAAGAGACATTTAATTTTGTTTATTCCTTTTGGTTATAAAACACAAATCTGAAGTTCTCGTGGACTGTACAATGTCATCTATCGAAGCAGCCATCTGCCATCCCTTTCCACTCAAACAATGTGTTCGCCTTTGTCCAAATATCACTTTCTCTTTCATTTCATAAACATGGTCTTTCGTAAGCACCCACATGACACTAGACTGAACATCGGATGTCATTCATTGACGGACTTATCCATGATAAAGACTTATCCATTAAGACGTATCCATTATAAAGTCATCCATTATCAAAGTTCAGCCTTTACCACAGTTTCTTATTGCTTCTTTATCTAACGCACGTATCGCCTCTAGGTAAGTTTCACATCTACTGCGCATGCCTGAATTTAGGGGGATCACATTTCATTTTATTCTTAAAAAAAAAAACAGACTCATTTTTTTTTATTTCTTCATTTTCTCTAACTTCAACCATTTTGTTGAACCTTCTTCTTTCATTCCTTGAAGATACAGTTCTCTCTTCCGTCTATCCCAATCAACGACAGGCAGCAGATGGATGGGTTCAAAAGTTCCGTTTTTTTTTTTATTAAGTTGGCTCATGCAGTTTTATTATCATTATGCATGAAATTGTCGCAAAAAAAAAATCCTTTTTGGAAATGCCCATGCAATGAATAGAACAATGTTGGTTCAACCATCAAGATAAAAATGGTGATTTCTGTTCTGTAATTTTGTTAAATGATTCGAACTTATTTTAAATAAGTCAATCTTTGATTTCGTATAAATTTTAAATCTATTAATGGAAGTTTAATGCCTACATATTAAAAGGATATTATATTTCCGATAAGACAGTATTAAAAAATAAAATTATCCAAATGATTAATTTGTTACATTAAAAAACACGCACACAGACACACACACACACAGGCAGAGGTAGATTGAATTTGAATTGTAATATTTGAAAAAAATTTTCTTTCTAATTTCTCTCTCTCTCTCTCTCTCTCTCTCTATATATATATATATATATATATATATATATATTTATATAAATATATTTATATTCCCAGCAAAGTGCTAGTCATACAGAGTAAATGTTTATATAAACACCATTCTCCTAAAAAAAAAATCGGTCTAATTTTCTCGTTTAAGGCCCAATCGTTTGTCTTGAAATAAAGCCTTTTTTTTTGTGTCTAGGTCTAAGTCAATTTTTAATACATCCTTTTAAAGACATTTGTTTGTTTCGGTCAAGGTCAATTGTTTTGCCAAAAGCTATCATTAGAAAAATCTCGTTCTGACTGATATCATGTCCACAGTTCTCTATATTTCATAGTCAAAAGTCAACCGTATTTTTTTTACCTAAATATAAGGTGGTCCAGCCTCTCATATTTTTGTACCTAAATATAAGGTGGTCCAGCCTCTCACATTTTTGTACCTAAATATAAGGTGGTCCAGCCTCTCACATTTTTGTACCTAAATATAAGGTGGTCCAGCCTCTCACATTTTTGTACCTAAATGTAAGGTGGTCCAGCCTCTCACATTTTTGAACCTAAATGTAAGGTGGTCCAGCCTCTCACATTTTTTAACCTAAATGTAAGGTGGTCCAGCCTCTCACATTTTTGAACCTAAATGTAAGGTGGTCCAGACTTTCACATTTTTTTAACCTAAATATAAGGTGGTCCAGCCTCTCACATTTTTGTACCTAAATATAAGGTGGTCCAGCCTCTCACATTTTTGAACTACTTTTCCTTTTTCTGGCTACAACATGACGAGCTTTCTTGCTGCATCACGTTTCGTTGTGACGAGCACAGCTTCCATCTTGTCTTAGTCTAAAGAATCTCCTTCTGTTTCTCTGTCAAAACCTGTCGCGTGATCTCATCATCAGTTATCTTCCCTTCATCTCGCCTACACGCCCACTTTCGTCATGTTGGGTTGGTCATGTTCTCTAACTGCACGCGTGAACTGTGAACATCGCCAGACATGAGATTCTTATTTATTTGAGGGGGCTGAACAAAAATTAGAATTCTTAGTTTGGTGATTCTGGAGGCTAGCTAGTTAGCTGGAGGTTAAGTACGCAAGCTGGAGGTTAGCTGGACGCTAGCTGGACGCTAGCTGGAGGTTAGCTGGAGGCTTGCTGGAGGTTAGCTGGGGGCTAGCTGGAGGTTAGCTGTTTTCCAAAGACTGTAACAAGTTACATTTTTCTTTCGTATAGTTAAGTATATAGGAGAGGAGTGTTCAGATTGCATATAATTAAGGAACTCATGCAATAGTCAATAGTCAGTTTTACAAAGGATGTCTTGATGTTAGTGCAGTGCAGGAAAATATTATTCTCGGAGTGGTTTACCCAAACTTAATGAAAAATGTCTGGCCATTTTGTTGCTCAATTCAAGGAACACATGCAGGCAAACTATTCAATAACAGAACAGTTGTCTTTGAAATAATACCAATATTTTATCTTGTATTCAAAATCTGTATCCTTTTTTTTAAATAGTGAAAACAAAACATGTGACGGGCCGGATGAAACTTCTCGGTGGGCCCGATTCGGCCCGCGTGTCGTAGTTTTCCCATCACTGAATTTTTTTTTTTAGTTTGTCTAAAAAAAGTAACAAATTGAATCAATGATCTCCGGTATTTCCAAAGATTTGGCGAGGTCATGAACTTTTACTTTTGGCTACTTAACACTTTTTTCTTCCTGACTTAAACTTTCGTTCCGTTTTCTTCGTCTGTTCCTTTATCTGACACAGTGACAGCAGACGCCTCAGACACAGGACAGCAGACGTCTCAGAGTAAATTCCCCGCGCGTTGAATCAACTCCCCTGGACGACTAAATTTTGTTACGTAACTTTTTTGTTTGACCCGGAGTCTGTCCCAGCCAGCGTGTTTAACTAACCTCCTTTCTCTTTAACAGCACATTTTCTGAACTGATAAATGAGATTTACTTACATCCGCTGACCAGGAGCGCCTTACTGTGTCAGTGACTATAAGACAGAAGATCCCCACAGGTCAGTAAAGTGTTCTGGTATTTGAAAGTCCATTATTTTTTCAAAGCTTCATTTAATTATTACTTAACCACATTGTGTTAGATGGTCTCTGCAAGTCATGGTTAGGGTTAGATGGTCTCTGCAAGCTAATCCTGGGATTTAGACAAGCTGGCGGTAGTCCATTTTACAACAAAACAAAAGTATATTTAGTTACCATAAGAATGTCATAGAATTCAGAATCTAAAACTAAGTTTAGAACTGGTTAAAAGTAAGACTAGAGCTGGTTTATTGTTCCTTCTTGGAAATGTGTTGTGATTATCAGGATTCTTTTTTTTTGAAAAATAAAAACAGCTTTAACAAATATTAACATTTTTGACATCAAAATCTCAACATTTTTGTCTTTAAAATATGAAAACTTTTGTCTTTAAAACCTCAAAATTTTTGTCATTAAAATCTCAAAATTTTCGTCTTTAAAATCTTAACATTGCATTTTTCAATGTTCAACATTGCGACCTTCAAAATCTTAAAAGTTTATTTTTTCAATTACTTCTTAATCAACTGAAAAAAAAAATGAATTTTTAAAAAATGAGATTTTCCGAGACCCGGAAAAAACTTTTCTTATGCGAATTTGAAAGAGCACTTCATATTTTGTAGCTATTTCTATCACTACCATCCGAATATGTGAAATAGTTATATTTTCACAGTTATAAAACACGGGGGAAAGGGGGGGGGGGAAGGGGGAATATACCAAGAAATTTAGAAGTAAGAAAAACATTTGCCCGAAATTCCCATATTTGAAGAGCAGACGGTCTCAGATTCCCCCCCCCCCCCCCCCCCACATTTGCATAGCCTGTCTCATAAACCAGCATGTTGTACTGAAGGTGTCTGTTTCCTTAAGAAAAAAAAAGATAATACCAAGACATCCCTCCAGGCTAGGATGGACTCGAGTATCACCACTCGGATACTGTAATAATCTATTCACCACGATTCTCTACTGGACTTTTCCAATCCTGAGCACACAAATTTGACGGCCATCACTCACGGGCCATCTCTTCCAACAGGCTTTATCGCCTTTCCATTCCCCCTCCCCTCTCCCTGCACCACCACAATTTCTACTCACATACTAAAGACTGCCCAGCAGTGGTTCTCAAGTTTTAGGGAACACAACGTACAAGTGACTATTTTCATTGGTACTTGGAAGTTAACGAAATGACATCAGCTGTTGATACAGTTTCAATCGTTTGAGAGACTAATTATTTGTACACGATTACTAGATCTATTATTTTAATTATGGATTATCAAAAAAAATAATTTCTAAAAACTTGGAGACTAAATAAGACGAAGTCCAATGCTAAGCCAGAGGAAAATAAAAGGTAATGTATTGAACCGTCTACAGTCAGCTGAGCCTTTGGTGGCTGCTTTAAGTCTGGGAGCTGATACACAGATGTCTGTAGCTTAGGATCCATAGATATGTCTCCTTAAACAGGGATTTCTGACAGGGGCGGACAAGATGTCGAAATCGGCCCGGGCATTTATATACAATGCGGCCCTCAAATTGTATGCCATATACTCATTCCTGTCCTTAAAGCATTTTGTAAAGTTTAATAATGTATCGAAAGTATTTTGTTACATGAGCAAATGATTTTGGAACTATCTAATAAAAACAATAAAAACAATTGCTAAATAAATGAAGTAGAACACTTGGAATGGGGAACCCATTGTCACAATAAACTTTCTACTACCATATACATTAACATATACATGTATTTGACATTCATATTTCAGCTATTTAAAGACAGATATGGGACAGATGATGATACAAATATTTAAAAAAAAAAGAAAGATAAAATAAGTAAGCACAATATAGTGCAATTTTTAGGTATTTATTAATTAGATAATAAAAATGAAAAACATTAATTCTTTCCAACAGTTATCTACCTTTGAAGGATTGACCTGTCGTTTTTTTATTTTCGTAGTACAACGTCATAGAGAACTCTAGATGCTTTTTAATAAGAACATTTCGCATTTTATTTGATTATAAATATTTTTTGTCCAATTTTGTGTCAAATCTCATAAACTAAAATGTTTGTTAAATTCATCATTATCAATATTTTATAAGAAAAAAATTTTTTTTTGGGTATTTATTGTAATAAAATTTACATTTTAGGAATGAAAAACATTTCTATTGTAAACCAATATTACTCCAAATTGTATGTTTATATAAATAGACACTACATCAAACATACATATGTGCCTGCAAATGTATATAAAAATAAAATATAAAACGTGAATCATTTGCTATTTACGTCACTTTGGAAGGCACGTTGTACATTATATTTTGAATTTCGGGATTTTCTCTATCGCCTCTCAGTCCACCCAACAGGTACCCGACTTTATTTATGGTAAGTAAAGGCGGTTGGTCGCTGTGCTGTTTGTTAACCATTGGGCAACGAAACAGGTGACCCTCACATTATCTGCCCTATAGATCGCAAGATCCGAAAGGGGAATTTAACCTTACTCACAAAGTGAAATACTGCCTTCTCAGTAACTTGGAAACCTAGTTTGACTGTCCTCATCTTAGAGCTGGTTACACACACAACAGAACAACAAGTCCACCTTTTTGACGGTAATTTAATGTCCTTACGTTCAGTAAAACATGCTGTCAAGATTATTTCATATTTTAGCAAAACCTCTATATATTTCGACACAAGTGCATATCCTTGTCGTCCTATCGCGTTGAGTCTGTTCATTCATAAATGCTGTCATCCTAATGTTTGTGAATCTCTAGTGCTTGTGAGAAAATATAATTCATTTTACTACATTTTTTGCACCTAATTCTACCAATAGTTGCCCCTTTGATCTGACTCATTTCCTGTGCCCCTTTCTTCGATTCTTCTGCTTTTGATTTCAATAGTAGCCTAACCCTAACCCTAACCCATTTCTACACTGTTCAAGAGAATAATTATGAGTTAAGAAGGACCTCAACCTGCCACAACTCCACCAAACCAAACAATAAATTCGTTTGTGACTGGACATGCTTCTTGTTCATCCTTGAGTGTATATAAGGAATTGACGTCAACTAGAAGCACTCTATACGAATGTACGGTACTTACGACATGCTTTAGATTAGTATTAGACATTAAAGTGTAAAAAGTTTTCTTTTTTAAAATCACTACGCTCAAAGTATTGCTTTTAAAGAGAATATTATACAATCTTAAAACATTTTACTGGCATTCATGCGGCCCTTTCGGTGGTAGGCCCAACTGGGTACCGGCCCAACGGGCATTTCCCGAATGCCGCTGTAGCCAGTCCGCCCCTGACAATCGATGTATGCCTGAGTTGTGTGGAGCTTACAGATCTGTGACTTTGGCATGGGGGTATCTGGTATATGTGCTCAGAGGTCTTTAATGCAAGAAACTATGATGAGTCATCTGTTTGTAGCCTAACGATCAGAGTGCGTTACTGTTTGGGTGTTTAAAATGGCGGTTAAAAATACACTGAAGTGACAGGAATATTTTGTTGATTGAAATGAATCTTTTCAATCTCAATCCACAATAAATATAAATCGATGAAAGAAAAGAGCAAAACTAAAACCATATAAAGTGAACACGTTTAAATACAAGAAACGAATAATAAGGTAGCTTGATTGACAATACCTACCATCCACTGATAATAAGGTAGCTTGATTGACAATACCTATCATCCACTGATAATAAGGTAGCTTGATTGACAATACCTACCATCCACTGATAATAAGGTAGCTTGATTGACAATACCTACCATCCACTGATAATAAGGTAGCTTGATTGACAATACCTACCATCCACTGATAATAAGGTAGCTTGATTGACAATACCTACCATCCACTGATAATAAGGTAGCTTGATTGACAATACCTACCATCCACTGATAATAAGGTAGCTTGATTGACAATACCTACCATCCACTGATAATAAGGTAGCTTGATTGACAATACCTACCATCCACTGATAATAAGGTAGCTTGATTGACAATACCTACCATCCACTGATAATAAGGTAGCTTGATTGACAATACCTACCATCCACTGATAATAAGGTAGCTTGATTGACAATACCTACCATCCACTGATAATAAGGTAGCTTGATTGACAATACCTACCATCCACTGATAATAAGGTAGCTTGATTGACAATACCTACCATCCACTGATAATAAGGTAGCTTGATTGACAATACCTACCATCCACTGATAATAAGGTAGCTTGATTGACAATACCTACCATTCACTGATAATAAGGTAGCTTGATTGACAATACCTACCATCCACTGATAATAAGGTAGCTTGATTGACAATACCTACCATCCACTGATAATAAGGTAGCTTGATTGACAATACCTACCATCCACTGATAATAAGGTAGCTTGATTGACAATACCTACCATCCACTGATAATAAGGTAGCTTGATTGACAATACCTACCATCCACTGATAATAAGGTAGCTTGATTGACAATACCTACCATCCACTGATAATAAGGTAGCTTGATTGACAATACCTACCATCCACTGATAATAAGGTAGCTTGATTGACAATACCTACCATCCACTGATAATAAGGTAGCTTGATTGACAATACCTACCATCCACTGATAATAAGGTAGCTTGATTGACAATACCTACCATCCACTGATAATAAGGTAGCTTGATTGACAATACCTACCATCCACTGATAATAAGGTAGCTTGATTGACAATACCTACCATCCACTGATAATAAGGTAGCTTGATTGACAATACCTACCATCCACTGATAATAAGGTAGCTTGATTGACAATACCTACCATCCACTGATAATAAGGTAGCTTGATTGACAATACCTACCATCCACTGATAATAAGGTAGCTTGATTGACAATACCTACCATCCACTGATAATAAGGTAGCTTGATTGACAATACCTACCATCCACTGATAATAAGGTAGCTTGATTGACAATACCTACCATCCACTGATAATAAGGTAGCTTGATTGACAATACCTACCATCCACTGATAATAAGGTAGCTTGATTGACAATACCTACCATCCACTGATAATAAGGTAGCTTGATTGACAATACCTACCATCCACTGATAATAAGGTAGCTTGATTGACAATACCTACCATCCACTGATAATAAGGTAGCTTGATTGACAATACCTACCATCCACTGATAATAAGGTAGCTTGATTGACAATACCTACCATCCACTGATAATAAGGTAGCTTGATTGACAATACCTACCATCCACTGATAATAAGGTAGCTTGATTGACAATACCTACCATCCACTGATAATAAGGTAGCTTGATTGACAATACCTACCATCCACTGATAATAAGGTAGCTTGATTGACAATACCTACCATCCACTGATAATAAGGTAGCTTGATTGACAATACCTACCATCCACTGATAATAAGGTAGCTTGATTGACAATACCTACCATCCACTGATAATAAGGTAGCTTGATTGACAATACCTACCATCCACTGATAATAAGGTAGCTTGATTGACAATACCTACCATCCACTGATAATAAGGTAGCTTGATTGACAATACCTACCATCCACTGATAATAAGGTAGCTTGATTGACAATACCTACCATCCACTGATAATAAGGTAGCTTGATTGACAATACCTACCATCCACTGATAATAAGGTAGCTTGATTGACAATACCTACCATCCACTGATAATAAGGTAGCTTGATTGACAATACCTACCATCCACTGATAATAAGGTAGCTTGATTGACAATACCTACCATCCACTGATAATAAGGTAGCTTGATTGACAATACCTACCATCCACTGATAATAAGGTAGCTTGATTGACAATACCTACCATCCACTGATAATAAGGTAGCTTGATTGACAATACCTACCATCCACTGATAATAAGGTAGCTTGATTGACAATACCTACCATCCACTGATAATAAGGTAGCTTGATTGACAATACCTACCATCCACTGATAATAAGGTAGCTTGATTGACAATACCTACCATCCACTGATAATAAGGTAGCTTGATTGACAATACCTACCATCCACTGATAATAAGGTAGCTTGATTGACAATACCTACCATCCACTGATAATAAGGTAGCTTGATTGACAATACCTACCATCCACTGATAATAAGGTAGCTTGATTGACAATACCTACCATCCACTGATAATAAGGTAGCTTGATTGACAATACCTACCATCCACTGATAATAAGGTAGCTTGATTGACAATACCTACCATTCACTGATAATAAGGTAGCTTGATTGACAATACCTACCATCCACTGATAATAAGGTAGCTTGATTGACAATACCTACCATCCACTGATAATAAGGTAGCTTGATTGACAATACCTACCATCCACTGATAATAAGGTAGCTTGATTGACAATACCTACCATCCACTGATAATAAGGTAGCTTGATTGACAATACCTACCATCCACTGATAATAAGGTAGCTTGATTGACAATACCTACCATCCACTGATAATAAGGTAGCTTGATTGACAATACCTACCATCCACTGATAATAAGGTAGCTTGATTGACAATACCTACCATTCACTGATAATAAGGTAGTTTGATTGACAATACCTACCATCCACTGATAATAAGGTAGCTTGATTGACAATACCTACCATCCACTGATAATAAGGTAGCTTGATTGACAATACCTACCATCCACTGATAATAAGGTAGCTTGATTGACAATACCTACCATCCACTGATAATAAGGTAGCTTGATTGACAATACCTACCATCCACTGATAATAAGGTAGCTTGATTGACAATACCTACCATCCACTGATAATAAGGTAGCTTGACTGGCAGACACTGACAGTATGAACCGATAATAAGGTTGATCGAATGACAGACACTGACAGTATGAACTGACAATAAAGTAGCTCGAATGACAGACAATGACGGTATGTACTGATCATCAATACTCAACATAAACCAACAATGGACAATGAACACTGTTAGGCTTGTGTGCGATTTCCTTATATAATTAATCCTTCAACAGCGAAATTAGCTCTTAGCTTGTTCACGTAACTTCAACTTTTATTAAGGTCAGTACATTTATACATATACTACACTGCTTCTCTCTCTCTTTCTCAAAATTTCTAGCTGTAACTAACCAAGATACAAGACTTTAATATATACATTTTAAGTGTACTTGTTCATTAGCATATTATTTAATTAACGAAAGGCACCCTCACCAAAACATTGTTGATATTCTCGCTAACAGCAACATTCGCTGGACCGCCTGGACCACTGCCCACTAAAGAAAGGCACGCACGAAAACAAACATTCCCTTAACTCTCTGTTCTTATTGACATGCCCATGACTCCACAAACCCCAACATATCGTTTTCTCTAAAGAACTTTCTAGAAACGCAATAATCCTTGACCCTTTCTTTGCTTTATAGTGAAAAGTTCTTCACTGGGTGCCAGTGTCTTTTTACACAGCTGGTCAAGGTCTCAACTTGAATCTTGCTGGACATCTAGAAAACAAACTTTCGTTTACAGAACTCAACGAACGTACATTAGGGTGTAGCAAAACATAACAAGCAATAGAAAAAAAAAATACTTGAAAAAAAAAAAAAGCTAATCTATGGGAAAGAACAGCTAATTATTGTCATTTATCTGATAATTGCTGGGTTTAGCTCCCTTCCTGCTATATAAAACAAAATTAGATAAATTAGAGAAAACATTTTAAAACTTTTTACCGGTCAGACAGACAAAGAGACAGACAGACAGTGTGAGTGATATAAGCTTAGTAAAAAAAGGTCTATGATCTTAGAAAAAGACAAAGTTATATGATCTTAGAAACATTTGCAAATGTCTTTCTCTTAGAAACAGACAAAGGTCATTGATCATAGTTTCAAAAATGTTTTCTTAACAATCAATTTCAATTATTTAGAGTATCAAAAGTAGTAAAAACCAAACATAAAAGCTTTATAATGAAAAGTTATCAAAATCGCAATGATTTTCAGACTTAGTTATCGATCTCGCTTTATTTTTGACCTATAGGAATAGATAAGATCCAAAACATTCATAATAATTTCAATTCATTCTAATAAATGTTGTCGGTTCTATGACAATATACAAGTTAAAAGTTCTAAAGCGAACTGATTTCTTTCGACCTAGAAATATAAAAAATAAATCTCTAAGCGTGCGCAACAAATTAATGACTCGAGTTGTATGTAGGTTTGAAAGAGATGTTGCCACTTTGAGATCTTAAAGAAGATGGCATTTTATAAGTCCTCCTCTCTACTTTGAGAATCTCTGATCCAGAAGAGCTTTTTGTAAGTCCTCCTCTCTACTTTGAGAATCTCTGATCCCGAAGAGCTTTGTGTAAGTCCTCCTTTCTACTTTGAGAATCTCTGATCCCAAAGAAGCTCACTGTTTGTAAGTCCTCCTCTCTACTTTGAGAATCTTTGATCCCAAAGAGCTTTTTATAAGTCCTCCTTTCTACTTTGAGCATCTCTGATCCCGAAGAAGCTTACTTTTTGTAAGACCTCCTCTCTACTTTGAGAATCTTTGAACCCGAAGAAGCTCACTTTGTGTAAGTCCTCCTCTCTACTTTGAGAATCTCTGATCCCGAAGAGCTTTTTGTAAGTCCTCCTTTCTACTTTGAGAATTTCTGATCCCAAAAAAGCTCACTTTTAGTAAGACCTCTCTTCTTTGAGCATCTCTGATCCCGAAGAAGCTTACTTTTGTAAGTCTTCCTCTCTACTTTGAGAATCTCTGAACCCGAAGAAGCTCACTTTGTGTAAGACCTCCTCTCTACTTTGAGAATCTCTGATCCCAAAGAAGCTCACTTTTTGTAAGTCCTGCTCTCTACTTTGAGAATCTCTGAACCCGAAGAATATCACATTGTGTAAGACCTCCTCTCTACTTTGAGAATCTCTGATCCCGAAGAAGCTCACTTTTTGTAATACCTCCTCTCTCTGGTACTTGTGAACACGTTTCCTCTTCATTTCCTCTCCAAGCACTTGGCAAATAAGGAATTCAGAGATTACAGGGGCGGATCTGGGGATAATACAAAAAGACCAACAAAAAAAAAGAAGTGAAGGTTAAACCAGATGACAGACACCCGACTGCTTTGTCAGGAAGTGACATCTACGTCTCCACACGAGCGAGCTGATGCTGAGAACACACACACACACACTTACACAACACACACACACACACACGTGGTTTTACCTCCACAAGTAATTTAGCAGAATGAAGAGAAAAAGAATGAAAAGGGCGACATCAAGTCACATGATTGAAGCTATCAGCTCATCAGCTCATTAGACAATGTGATGGAAGTGTGAAAAGGTCGGGCGCAAAGTGAAATATCTGCCACGTGCTGTTATTTAGTAACTTAGCAGACAATGAGAACAAAGAACACAGTACGCGCCCTTAGACAAGAAGTTAGGATCTTTCATTTGCTTTTCATTTTAAATAAATTAATAAGTGCATTAAGTGTAATATCGCCAGCCTCCCAAATCCTTGTGGAGAAAGAAAGAAACAGATGAAAGAAACAGAAGAAAGAAATGGATTACGTGTACATTTAATGTCATTTTAGTTTCTTGTAACCTACTGACTTTGATCCATGGTGAAACATGTTACATTTTTTTAAATGCGAAACTCTCCCCCCCCCCCCCCCCCCCCCCCAAATTTAATGGCAAGGTCTTGAGAAGCTACGAGTCGCCGTACTGTCGCCTTAGGCTTTTAATTCACTGTGCGTATTACAAATAGAAACATCAACAACAAAAAAAACCCAACTATTTCTGGCAATGAGCTCGGATAAGAACATAAGTAGCGATCCCGTTACATGAGTGATCCCATCACAGGGAGTGATCTCATTACATGAGAGATCCAATTACATGAGAGATCCCATTACATGGAGTGATCCCATTACATGAGTGATCCCATTACAGTGGGTGATTCCATTACAGGGAGTGATCCAATTACATGGAATGATCCCATTACATGAGTGATCCCATTACATGAGTGATCCCATTACATGAGTGATCCCATTACATGGAGTGATCCAATTACATGAGTGATCCAATTACATGAGTGATCCCATTACAATGATTACATGGTGTGATCCCATTACATGAAGTGATCCCCTTACATGAGTGATCCCATTACATGAGTGATCCCATTACATGAGTGATCCCATTACATGAGTGATCCCATTACATGAGTGATCCCATTACATGAGTGATCCCATTACATGAGTGATCCCATTACATGAGTGATCCCATTACATGGAGTGATCCAATTACATGGAGTGATCCAATTACATGGAGTGATCCCATTACAATGATTACATGGTGTGATCCCATTACATGAGTGATCCGATTAAATGAGTGATCCCATTACATGAGTGATCCCATTACATGAGTGATCCCATTACATGAGTGATCCCATTACATGAGTGATCCCATTACATGAGTGATCCCATTACATGAGTGATCCCATTACATGGAGTGATCCAATTACATGGAGTGATCCAATTACATGGAGTGATCCCATTACAATGATTACATGGTGTGATCCCATTACATGAGTGATCCGATTAAATGAGTGATCCCATTACATGAGTGATCCCATTACATGAGTGATCCCATTACATGAGTGATCCCATTACATGAGTGATCCCATTACATGAGTGATCCCATTACATGAGTGATCCCATTACATGGAGTGATCCCATTACATGAGTGATCCCATTACATGAGTGATCCCATTACAGTGGGTGATCCCATTACAGTGGGTGATTCCATTACAAGGAGTGATCCAATTACATGGAATGATCCCATTACATGAGTGATCCCATTACATGAGTGATCCCATTGCATGAGTGATCCCATTACATGAGTGATCCCATTACATGAGTGATCCCATTACATGAGTGATCCCATTACATGAGTGATCCCATTACATGAAGTGATCCCATTACATGAGTGATCCCATTACATAGGTGATCCCATTGCATGGAGTGATCCCATTACATGGAGTGGATATAAATGTTAAGAGAATAACATTGATGACATTGTGTCAAATCTTTACATTGAAGTAACATCTTTACAAGACAGTACAGTTCAATGCTCCAGGTTCATTAAATAAGCGATCTCATGTTTTTATTTCAGCTTCTCATCTACACTTATCAAAAAGTGCAAATATTGGAGGTGCACTTTTGGATGTAAAGGCTGATAGAAATATTTAATGTCATCTTGAAGAGTAAAAACTATTCAGACCATTAGGTCTATTGATCTGACTATAAATATGTCAATGCGTAACATTATTCACCCAGACATTTCAGAGTTACCTTACAAATAAAAGCAAGATTTGAACTGTAAGAAAGACGCTCCAAAAATTAACTCTTTCTCTCCTAACTGACGATACCAGCGTTGATTCCACCAGAATGTGTTAAATAATTACGAAGAGAAAGAGTATATGTTGATTGGAAAGATGTTAAACTAGTGTGGCTAAATCCAAGCTTGTCAGAGAGCTGACTTCTTAGAGCGATGTACGTGTTTTAACGATTCCACAAAATATTACAAAGACGTAATTATGGAATCTCATTGATGATTGGGAGAACATTCTATTGACATCCGAGGAAAATATCCTTGCTGTTAATGTATCCCTGGCTATTGTATAATACTATAATGATATCACGCATCCACATTTACTTCACACTTGTCAAAGAAACAGACGTAATGGTTTTCTGATCGCTTTTTTTGTAACGCAAATATCACACACTTCTTGTTAGTTTTAAACCGAATTTGGATCTTTCGCGACGTGACCACTAAATTCTGTATATTTGGTTTGAATCATGTTTGTGATATATTAAATTCTGTGTCTTACTTTACAACAGAAGCAGCAGGCTTTTTCTCTTTCTGTTAAGTACACGATTCATTTCTGAGTATCCCAACCATAATCAACTATTCCCTCCATAGTCTTCCCATCATTCAAAGTCACGTGGCTTCCGTCTCTTAGTTCTGCTCTTCTTCTACGCCGCGGTCGTTATACACAAACAAGTCAATTATTTTTAAGCTTTAATTCTTTTGAGATCACTCTCAACCGGTTCACCTAGTGGCCCCAGGGTACTCGTACAGCAAGTGGAACCACCACAGATCCCCAGGACTGGGTCTTAGTGTAGAGACGATTTGTTCAGTCAATTAATATCGTAGGCAGAATTTTGATGTTCCGAAATCTAGTACAAGTATGAAATTATAGTGTTTTTTTAAAAATCTAAACTCGCTGGAAATTCAATCACAAAATAAACTTGTTTTCTGAACTTAATACAAGTCCTAACATTAAATGACCATGTTCGCGGATCTTTCCTTCTGTACAATGTTGTTACCGTAAAAAAGAGATGTATTTCTATTCAAATTAATGAAAGGTACTATTTTTAGAAAATGATGGATTGACATGTAGTTTATTTTTAAACTGCACGTGCGGGACGTTGAAAGGAAGTAATGGCTAATTTTTTTAAAAAAAGTCACGAATGGAGTCTAAATGTCGAGAGCAAGCAGATTTGAGTGGGTGGTGATCTAATATCCGCATCACTCACACAGTATGTCATTTTCATTTCATTTGAATATTCCTGAAGTGATGTTGAAAGAATATAGATATTTGTGAATAAAAAGTGTGGTTTGAAAAAAAAGAATTCGAGCTTTAAGTAAAACGTATGTTTAAAATTATACTTACTCATACACGTGAGAGATGTACTCCACAGTCTAATGCTAGAGCAGAGAAATTCAACATATGTTCCTATTGCTAAGGGCGAAAAATGTGTGAAAACCTTTAGTGGTTCTGACTCCCATTACTACCATCACTACTACCATCAATATTACTATTGTTACAAGCCATGTTTGTTTATATTCATGGTAGGGCCTAATTTATAGTTTTACTCTACCTCGAGTATTGAAAGGTTTACCATTGGTATCATGAGGGTTGAGATCTTTATCAACAGGACCCTGTGAGAGCTAGTCAGCGTAGGAGACTGGAGTTTAAGAGAGTTAGTCATTATGTCATTAACTATTTTGTTTGCATTGATCTGATGATCCACATGACGACCAGTGTGGATATGATAATCAGTTTTAAACAAATGATTTATTAACTATACATATGAGTATTGGAGAGTGCTCTCTGACTTCTATTGTATCGACAAAGATTGAACTAGTGCTTGTAGTTTCTCTTCAGTGATCCAATCCCTTAGACAACGACATCTACAACCGCCCATGGCAACCCGTAGATAGAGGCGGTTTGTGACCAATATCAACACCACTACCTTCAGTACCATCATCAATACTAATATCAATACTCTCATCAATACTATCAACACCACTACAGCAATACTATCAAAACTACTACCATAAATACTCTCATCAATACTATCAACACCACTACCACAATACTATCTTAACTACTACCATCAATATTATCATAACTACTACCATTAATATTTTCATCAATACTATCTTCACCAGTACCATCAATAATATCATCAATACTATCATTACGACTGCCACTAACATTACCGCTTCCATCATCACTACCATTGCCATATATTGGAATGATTATTACATTTCTTCATCTTTTGTAATCTGCTCCTTAATCTGATTATTTAGATTGGAAGAAGAGAATTGAGACCAAAACAAGGTTAAAATATAAATAGTGGTATACATAGTTGTATAAATAATTCTAAATATTTACAAGTTAAAGAAAATACCCCTCCGTCTCGATGTCGCCACTAAGACCATTAACCTTTTGGTTTCTTATTAAGGGAATTAAGTTTGAAACCCGAGCTGAGTTGTGTTTTTTGAGCGCCTTAATGCAGTACGAAAACTTTCCCAGAATACTCTAAACTTTAAACTTCTATGACAATGTTTTCTCAAAAAATATTTAAATCTGCTTTAAAAGAAAACAAAATAAATGATTGCTTAGAGAGTTTGTGTTATCATACAAACTCAGAGGTGGCCCTTATCGGATCCGTCAAGAGGCATGGAATATTCAAAAGATGATTTTTATTTGCTGCTTTTAACTTAAAAACAAACTGAATAATCTATTATCGAGACCTTTATGCTACAAAACTAAATATATTACGTCAGAATAATCAATTTAGATAATAATAGTTGAGCTCCTTGTTGACTTTTAATAATTTATTGGCAGTTTCATTGTAAGGAGCTAGATCTACCTAAAGCTAATAGACTAAATCTAGATATGGCACTTCTAATCTAGAACTCCGGAGACCAATGGCTTTGTTTTGGGCTGGTCAAGCCATTAGTCCGTTTCTTTAAGTCTCTCTTGTGAGTTTTATTATAGCCCTCGCTGCATGCGCACACATTTTATCATCATCATTATTTTTATCAAATTTGATTGGCCAGCTAATGGCTCAATTTCTCTTCTTAATTAAATAATTAGAAATCATATTGACAATTGGATCCTTTATTTTTTTAATTCTCAGAATAATGTGTAAAAATTCTTCACTTTATTCATTAATAAATGCATTTCTTCATAGTGACTAGTAGGAACCACTTTCATTGTAATGTCGTAGAAAAAAAATCAGACGCCGTGAACTTGTTCTCGCTGCATCCAATTTAGCTTCTTTTTCACTGTCAGTCAGCATTTCCTGATGGCATTAACTCTTACAAAGGCTACCGATAAATAACGTTTGGTACGGTTGACTTACATGCTACAGATCCCTTATTCCAGACAGGCGATGCAAGCAAGTTTGCCAAGTATGGTCAAGTCAATATGCTGATGACTGTGTGGTTGAAAGTACTGTGTAGTTATTACTTACAAACGTAATTACCAAATAGTAAAAAACTATTCTGAGAACTAAACAAGATAAAAAAAAAAGTTCATTTAAAAGACTATTTCTCCTTTATGTGTCTGACAACAAATTAAGAGCGATTATTTTCATCTCAAGAACTAAAAAAATGCTAGATAAAAAAATATAAAAGAACAGCCGGAAAACTTAATTACCACTTCCTGATTCCCCCTCTCACACACAAAAAATCGAACATAATGTGTATAAAATTCCAAAGATTGACATTTAGATCAAGTCTGTAATGGTGTTATAATAAATGTAAAACTGGCATGGAATTCACACATTGATGAAACTATCAAAATATCAAACAAAGCATAGGGTTTATTAAAAGAAATTTCTATAAATCAAATAAGAACATAAAACTAAAATGTTATTTAACCTTGGTTAGGCCAATAATAGAATATGCATCCTCCGTTTGGGACCCCTCAACTTTAAGAAAACATTAAGAAACTGGAACAGACACAAAATTGAGCAGTAAGATTCATAACAAACGAATATTCACATTTGATTAGAGTAACACCTTTAGTTAAATTACTAAATTTAGAAAGCCTTCAGGATAGAAGAATTCAAAGTAAAGTAGCAATTATACATAAAACACTGAACCATAATCTTCAAATACAAAAACCAAATTAAATAAAATATTCAGAAAGACACAAAAATAAAGGCACATTCCTTGTCCCATATGCTAGAACAAATTTGTACAAATACTCCTTGTTCCCTAGTGCTATTAGAGCATGGAATGGGTTGCCTGAGCTAGCCAGGAAAACCAGTGACTTGGCAGAATTTAAGTCATTGGTTTATATGCATGACTAAATGCATGACGCGTAGGACGTAATCATCTTCTTTTTTGAAGTAATGTAATTTATGTAAATTAAGAATAGTTGTGGACCCAAGACACTTCCTTGAGGTACACCTAAGTTTACTGTTATCGGTGTTGATTTAGAGCCATTTATTATTACAGTTCGTTTTCTCCCTATCAGAAAATCTTTAATCCACTGATGCAGTGGACCATTAATGTCGAAATATTTTAATTTTTTAAGCACTATGGTGGTGAACTTTGTCAAAAGCCTTGGAAAAATCAAGTAAGATAGCATCTATTAGTTCACTATTATCTGATCAGAAGAATTGTAATAAAAGAATATGAGAAATTGTTCTTGAATGTAGTAGTCTTCTTTTACTTCTGATGAGGTTCACTCTCTCAGATCTGAAGATGGACACGTTTAAGTTTGGCCCAAATGGAAATACATCGCCTCACTAGTCACGTGCACAGAATACTGCTTTCGCATTTTAAATAGAAGTCAAAATCTGCAGTATTATTTCACAAACACACGCACACAGATAGTTTAAAATATATTAAGACCTTTCAATCAGGATGAAATAAAACAAACTAAAGTATATAATAAAGTAAATATTATTGTCTTAAAATGACCAAATAGTTTCTTAGCTACAAAGAAGGAAGGCGGAAGTACATACGTTGTAAAGGGAAGTAACTCCACTCCTATTGTCATATTATCGATTTTATTCGTCTTTATCCTATTTTCATGATATTGCCAACTTTATTTCATCCTTCCGCCTATACCTGGGAATGGCTTACTTGACCAGTCGTGGTTACAACAACACTCATTTAGCTAAATGGTCCGGGTCAAAATTAGATCCCACTTTCAATACTTTGTTTCCACTTCCAATGTCAAGGACGGAGGATCCTCGTAGCATCGGCAGTGTATTACTGTACAACTTCAAAAACAACTGATTTTTGTTTAAAGGGGAGAAAGGTAATTGTATAAACATTTAGTTCTAATGATTTCAAGATCTTACATTAAAGCAAACTTTTCTTTGTTAACTTCCTTTTATTTTCTTAATATAAATTTAATCTCCGAAATATAAAAGTACCGAAACTCCTTGACTGTTAGCCATGATAAAAATATATTTAATGCAAAAAAACTTTGAGCCAATTATTTTTATAAATGTAAAATTACGTCACAATTTTACTCATCAGTGTAAGTTCATTTTTACAATTTCTCTTATCAGTTTGCGAATCTTGCATGGGTTCAAAACAAAAACCTGGATGGGTAGCATTTTTCTCGTAAACGGCTCTAACGATTTTCATAGAACTTTGACTGTTTGTGTATATCTAGAAAGAAGAGTGAAAGTACAATGGCACCTGGTGATTTGCCCAACATGTGACCGCAGCTGTGTATCAATAATTGGCCTCCTTAGTCGCACAAGAAGTTGCAAAGAGAAAGAATTGTTTCTTGAGACGTAAAATGCCACAGAATGAATGTATACCTTTGAGGAAAAAATTACTAGCTAATTAGCCACAAAGGGAAAACTCTTGGCTTGACCGATATAATTTTTCAAATACATGTATCCAATAACTAAATTTCATCTGGAGGCCTAACACCAACTAGAATCTTCATTCTATACCATATAACTAGATCCAGTATTCTAGTCTTGACTAATTACTATAATGTTGCCCTAAATAAGAGCAAAGCAATAGCTGTTACAAAAATTCATCAGGAGGAATTGTCTTTAAACAAAAGAAAAACCTTTTTTCAGTATTTCTTGTTTTCATTTTTTTAAGTAAATTGTAGAGAGAGAAAGAGAGAGAGAGAGAAAGAAAGAGGAAAGGAGAACAATAAAGAGGTAGAAAGAAAGAGAGAGTGGAAGCGAGTGAGAGGAAAAAAGAAAGAGAAAGAGAGAGCGAGAGAGCGAGAGAAGAGTCCAAAAGAGATTTAATGTTTACGTTTGTTTGCAGTTTAATTTTGCTCTTCATTTAAAAAGATATTTCGTGTCAATATATGGGCGGGGCATATATATAAGATTTATAGTGAGAGTCCTGTGTTAATTACGTACAAAACAAAAATTCTTTATTGGCTGAGACAAAAAAAAAAATGAACAAGAAAAAAAATGGCTAAGCTACATATTAATGTACTCTTGCCTTCAAGTCTAGATCGTTTGTTGCAAAATGTCCAAATACATCGACTCACAATCTCCCATCAATAACCGACTCCCCAAACGTTATTCCCAGATAAACAACTTCACTGGTCCATTTTTTATCTTACATCAGTTTGACCTACACCAAGGACGCCATCAGTTTTCCCGGCTGTCTGAATAGATTTCTAGTCTCCGAAACTCTGAATACAAGAATATAATTATTTTATTGCTCTTCTTTAATCTTACACGAACGAAGAGCTCGTAAAGCAGATGCAGGTCTCTATCGACTCTAATAAGTCAGTTCAATGCTAGTAACAAAAAAAAAAGTACACTGAACATTAATGTACGACTTGGACAAAAAAAAATATATATTACCATTAATATCATACACCAAGTGTTACCACTCATTGCTCTATTTACCCCGGACAGCTTTTCTTCTTTATCTGTTTTAAAGGAGAAGGGACTAAGAAAAAGCATTAGGGGACCTCTGCATACAGGATCTATCACACAGCCAGCCCATTACCTTTATTGCTATGTCGATATTTATGAAGCCACTTTGTGGGCTTTTTTTCTACTGTAATTTAGTACATTGGTTCAACTTTCTAGTACTCAGCTTACAGCTAAGACGGAAGGTGTAAAAATCTATGGCTGTAACGTTATGATAATTTATCCCCGAATGAAACAGATTTTTTATCAGCAGCAAAAGGGTTAAATTATATTTAGAAATGAAAAAAAAAATTTAGAAGTTGAAAAAAAAATTTCTTAAAAAAACAAAGCAAAATAAACCTTTAAGGAAAAAAAACTGCTCAGTTACTGCGATTTTGTTACTGCGATTTCTCAATACTGCAAGACTTATTTTTAATTTAATACGAATCTACGTACAGCTCGTTCATATCGTTCCATCGACAATGAATATTTGTGCAAAGTTGTAACTTGATTATGGTCAGTTGAAGAAAAAAAAGGAGTAAAGACAAAAATTTTGCCAGACAGACAGAAGGGGCAAGTTGATATATGCTTTGAAATAATTATTTTCTCAAAGATACACACGTACTGTCAAATTTCTAGGAAAATTGTTGGAGCCGTTTTCGAGGAACGCGCCAAAACCAGGGTTTTAAGCACATAAAATTACAAGCAGAATATAGGAATACTAAAAATATAATGTCCAGTCATATTTTGAGGGAATTAGTAAAAAAAAATAGATCTATAAAACATTGTAAAATTTGTTTCTGTATAAGACTAGCAGAAATTCACGGTGTTGGCAATGCTCATTTTAATAGCAATAAACAAAGTCAATAAAACCAGATAAAAACCTTTTTTACAATGCCTCTATTCAAGTCAGAACTTCGTGGAGGATGGGGGAACGCTGATCTCGCTTCAAGGATCTTCCTAAAAATTTAAGAGTTGATGTATATTGTTGAGAAAAGAATGACTAGCTCGTTGGTTACACTTGCCAAATTCTAATTTGAACGTTTTGATTTGTCCAAGTACTGAAAGAAAATTTAAATTCAGCTAAAGATCTAGAAAATAATTCTCTCTCTGTTTGTTGTCCTGTCGACACTTTTTGTTTTTCTTGATCTTTCTCTTTTTTTTCTTCATTTCCTTTTTCTCTTGAAGAATTACAAAAAGTGTGCACAACATCAGAGCCGTCTCTTGGCTTATTTTGGTTAAAGGAAACACGCGACAATCAAGCGGACAAACTTTTAGAGTCCAGATCTACATCATTGGTACACAGGAGATAAACATTGAGTTAGACGTCTGCTTGGACTGGGGGTATTCAAGTCACGCTGACCCCCCCCCCGACCCTGTTTCCCTTCCCCCCTTTCATTCCGTTAACTACGTGTCTCCAGCAGTTGCTGATCCCTGGACGTTTAACTGCCGCTTTTCACTCTGATCTTTTCAATCAATAGTTGTACAGTTTTTGTTTTCTTTTCTCCCCCCAAAAACAACATGACGTTGTCTAATAACACGAAGAATAAAGCAGATACCCAAAGGGAAAGAAAGCACTTAGTCAGCAGACGACATCTGAAGAACAAAGTTAGTATAGGACTTATTTCGTCAGACTTTTTTTGTTATTTTATATAGATGATAAGAGAGACAAACTTTTGTGAGATATTTGGATTCAGAAAATTTAGAAAAAAAAATATGCTGTTATTAGACTTTTTTTGCCCAATGGAAATTTGTTAAAATAATTAATAAATTACAATTAAAATTTATTTATTTTATATATGTATTACCGCATTTTTTTCTATGCAATTGCTTAAAAAATCTTTTCTTTTTTTTAAAAATGTAGCGCCCTTATGTGTAGGTCTACGTCGTTATGTCTGTTTGTCAATCTTTGTAGCTTCTACTGGTTAGTGGGCGCCACCTTTTCCTCATTGTACCATATTTGATGCTCTGCTTCCCATGTCTGTCTGTGGCTGGTAAGCACTTAGTCGATAATGAAAACTCAAAACTTCTAGGTGTGCTTTTC
This sequence comes from Biomphalaria pfeifferi, assembly GCA_030265305.1. NCBI lineage: Eukaryota > Metazoa > Mollusca > Gastropoda > Planorbidae > Biomphalaria > Biomphalaria pfeifferi. The sequence goes on along the minus strand of JASAOG010000092.1, from coordinate 1,013,229 downwards.
ATTATTATTATTATTATAATATATATATATATATATATGTGTCATTATAAAGTGCTGTTTTGTGACGGTACGCACCAATACGGCATACCGCATCTTTTTCAATGAGGGAAACAATTATTAGTTTTCTTGTATTTTAAAGTTTATTATTAATTTTTTAGTACTTAAAAATTAGGCAATCCATCATTAAGTACCGGCTACTTCTTTTTTTTTTTTAACAAAAAAGCACTGTGCCTATATATATATATTGTAGCTTTGTCAAAGGAAAGCTTCCACTTAGGAAAGCGTAAATTGACTTCCATTGTATGCGTTACATGTGGCGAAATATTAAGCTCACTTCTGGTTCAGACTCAGAGTGTTCAAATAAATTACTGCACACGTCTTTTAACAGCGTACTTGGAAACTATTCCACATGCAACATTGTTTGACTCTAGTAATGCTGAACCAAATCAACTCATGATAAGCTAAAATGTTCCATGCTGTACAGCATTCAATATCCTCACATATTTTATTTGAGTGCAAAGCCTTTGTATTTCTCATTGGTCCCTAAAACTTTCGTCTAGGTGCGTGCTAATTAATGTCCACAGAAATGTTTCCCAGAAAGTGTTGGGTGAGTCAATCTTGCAACTGCATCAGATTGGTGCTAAAATCTCCTCCTCTCGGCGTCTCTCAAGTTAAGTGTTGGCTTGACGCCCAGACTTATTTGCATAAGTTCATCTGATAGGGCCGGGTGCTTGGAATAGAGATACTTAATGGAATGTCCAGCCACACAAAACTATGGCCACAGAATTCAACTTATCGTTTCTATGACGTATGGAGATGAATTGGAGGTGAATATAAACACACACACACACACATCACTTACACACATTTACTTATATAAGAGTATAGGACCGATATAGAGATGATATAGATGGGCATAGAAGGATAGAATGACGGACTCTAGTATACACACACACACACACACATACATATATATATATTTGTGTTGTATGTTTATGTCATCGTTGTTTAGAAAATCTCTATTAATTTGTTCCCACAATCTAGTAAACGAGACACTATGGTACTTTGAACGCATTGAGAACAAATATAAAAACATAAGGGCTGTCCACAATGAAGTCGGATTGGTCAATTGAAGCTAAACTAAGGTTTACGTATATATCCTGTAACGGACAGAACTAGGTATTTATCTACATAGAGAGATGCTAGGTGGTGGAGGAGACTGATTGAGAGAGAGAGATGCTAGGTGGAGGAGACTGATTGAGAGAGAAATGCTAGGTGGTGGAGGAGACTGATTGAGAGAGAGATAGGATGCATAGAATGTTCAGGAGAAAAGGAAAGAATAAATGGCCAGCAGAAAACTAAAATAATACATAAATACACATTTCAGAGGGACAAGATTTTATTTTTGTTTTGTTAATACTCTACAGAAAGACGGACAGAGAAAAGAAATGGACACGTAAATATTCTCCTGTAGTTAAAGATGCATAACTCTTTTAGACGTATTCGATTCCCATGCAGACCCATTTATTCATGAACAAAAGGCCCCGTTCACACACTTGGAATAAAAGCATTACTTGTGAAAATATTTCTCATATTTACAAACATACATACACACACAAACACACACACACTATAGAGAGTATAAATGTTTTGTATAAGCATACAGAAACAAAAAAATTATGTGAAGTGCCATGGATTAGTTTCGCGCACCAAAACGTACGGACTGTGAACGCGGAATTAAGGGTGACGTGATGTTAGAAACAAGAGTAATACATAGTTACTCATTGACAGTAAGCGTAGGGCCTTCACAATACACAATGATATATTGGTAAAGACTCGATTGATTCCAGTTATACTTATATTTAATCGATGCATCTCTGTTCAACTTTGAGGTAGGTTTCGGTCACGAATTCAAATGTATTCACAATAATACGCCCGCACAGTTTTTCTCTTATAGTTTCGATATATTTTTTCAAACAAGTGCTACTTCTCTAGCCAACAAGTAAACACATCACAGTACCATGCAGCAAAAGACCTTTATTATCAGCAAAGGTAAAGAGCAGTTCGTAAAAGGGGTATAAGAGCTTTAAAACTTCTAAAATACAGAAAGAAAAATAAAAGCTTCAATAAAAATACAGAAAAAAAAGTAAGTAAGCTTCCTTAAAAACACAGAAAAAAAATAAGCTTCAATAAAAATACAGAGAAAAAGTAAGATTCTATAAAATACAGAAAAAAAGTAAGATGAAGCTAGAATTGACATGTCTCTATCAATACCGTTACAAATGACCAGTTACAGGAAGAGATTAACGTGTGACCCCAGCGAGATGACACAGGAGCGAGTGTTCTCTGGAATGTACATGTATAAACAGAGACAGGATGTGACGTGCCCTTACGTGTTGTTCCAGAAGGTACTAGCAATGTCCAGTGACAGGTAGAGGTCACTACGTGTGACCCTGGCTTGATGACACTGCAGCGGGTGTTTTCTGGAATCTACATGTATAAACAAAGACAGGATGTGACGTTTCCTCACGTGTTGCTCCAGAAGATACTAGCAGTGTTTGTGCAACTTTGGAGAAGCGATTAGGTACTCTATATAAACCAGAGAGTTAATGTAAAAAGTTAGTCGTAGGTAGAGTCGTCGGTACAGACTTCGTTACTGTTGTCTACTGAGCGAGACAGTAGAAGAGAGATGTGTACGGCTCTGATTCGGTAGACTTGAGAACGACTTGGTTCAGCTTTGGGAGACCTGGAACGACACTGGGAAGTGTGTCGGTGGTCTGTTCTGTGGAATACAGCTCGATGCAAGTTGGGAAGAGATGAATTGCAACGAAGTGAAGAGATGAATTGCAACGAAGTATAGCTAATTTTGAACTGACATGTTACAGTGACGAATTGTTAGATTTAATAATCAATAAAGTTATATGAAGCTGAAAGTTGAGTCGTCAAGGTCTTTGCAGTGCTTTAATGTGTGTGCCTACTCATACATTTAGCCAGAAGATCAGAAATACGTAACAGTGTAATAGTTAGATCCACGCAGCATATATGTTACCTACGAATATCTATTAAGAAGCAAACAGAAAGTTTCCATATAAACACAGCCTTCGCTTCAGAAAAAGAAATAATTCCATCTTTACTACAGATTCGATAATCCGCACCGCTGAGAAATCTTATATGCCCTATCCGTTAAACTGTGACAGGACCAGCTTAGAAGACTTAAGTCGCTTCCGTTTTGAGTTGTGTGATGTCAAAGTCCATTCTGTATCGAGTTTTCTATTATTATTATTAATCTTAAGTTTATTTTTCAAGTTACAGTTTGATGTAATCCTGTAATCACTTATTGGATAATGTGCTATGTATGATAGAGTTGTGTTCGCAAGACAGGCCTAACGTCAATAAGTATGCTACGCCGCCGGTCGACTAGTATAACATTAAATGTCATTTAGTTCAATGTTTTTGTTGTCATTCAGTTTCTGTCTCATGTAAGTAAATGACCTTTCCATTTGTTAAATTAACAATAAAAGCACGTTGTCGATATCTGTCATGTGTATACAGATTTACCGTATCCGCATCTTAGGTTTGGTCATTTGTTGACATAGCTGTTAAGTCCAACAGACCAATGATTTATCCCTCGTCCCAACTCCCAACGCAACATTGACCATGACCTGGGTCCCAACAGGAAGGGACACTTCCTAGTACGACTTTGGTTACAGCGGGCATTACCGTTCACTTTGTTTTGGGAACGTGCTGGGCAATAAAAATTGAGCAATCAGAAAGTTTGTTTCGTGTTGTGTCTGGAGATACTTTGTCCAAGTGCTGCCGGAGTGTTTCTTGACGTCATCTTCAGCCGCGTATTCGTTTGAAAGCTGCCTGAAGCTGTCTTCATGTTATTGTTGATTATATCTGTCACATACTTTTGAGCGCATTTAAATTTGAAGACACCGATGTGAACTTTCACTGTTTCAAAGTTTCTACTCGTTGTTTTCAATCAATCACCCAACACGTATACGTTGATCGAATAAGTCTATTGAATGTATTGTGCCCTTGAGTAAAGTGACCAACTCTATTCCCTATACGATTACGGGGTCCTCCACTAACACAGTGTGATTATTAATTCTATTGGTCAAGTGATGGGTTAGTAAAATTTCGTAGCAGTTATAATATGAAAGTATACTATAACAGTGTCTCAAGCTTTAACTACGTTAGTTTAGAAAAGTGTAGATGTGTGTGTTCGTGTGCGCATCTACTTGACCAAATATACGAGGATAGCTTGTAAGTATGAGTGTTTGTGTGCGCTCATGCATGTACGTGAGCAACTATATGAGGGTAGCAAGCTTGCATGTGTGTGTGTGTGCGTGTATATGCATTTACTTGAGGTACTCAATGAGGACAGCAGGCTTGTAGGGTCTCAATTGGAGTTTGTAAAGAATTGATGTTTCCTCAGGACCTCCACGAACTGTGTATGTAGGGTGAAACTTGTTGACATTGAGATCATCTTTGATAGGGGGGAGTGAATCTGTGGGGCGATGGGGCGGTATGATAGGTTCTAACACTGACGTAATCAACAAATTTATAGGAAACTTCGGATCAGAGAATAAGTTAGTAAATGGAAACACGGGTCTCAGACTCGGCGTGTCGTCACGTTTCTCTTTTTTTTAATTGAAATTCCCACTGAGATAGATATGGAAGAATGGGAACTTTAATGAACAGAGTCTAGACCAAAGATTCTCATATTATCAGTGATACTTTGTCTGGTACTCAAACATTTTGTAAAAGGTGACGAGAACCACAAGCTGGACACCAGCGAATAGCTTTGCTATAGAAATTAAGGCTACTAAAATAAGTAGTTAGTAAAGTTTCTAGAGCTAGGAGTTAGATCAAGGTGGTAGCTCTATCTGTTGTTGTTGTTATGTTTAGTTGTAGTTAGATATAGTTTATAAATCTATATCTAGTTGCAGGGCTAGTTGTTTGATCTAATTGAAGCCTAGTAGTTAGATGTAATTGAATCCTAGTTGTTAGATCTAATTGAAGCCTAGTTGTTAGATCTAATTGAAGCCTAGTTGTTAGATCTAATTGAAGCCTAGTTGTTAGATCTAATTGAAGCCTAGTAGTTAGATGTAATTGAAGCCTAGTTGTTAGATCTAATTGAAGCCTAGTTGTTAGATCTAATTGAAGCCTAGTTGTTAGATCTAATTGAAGCCTAGTAGTTAGATGTAATTGAAGCCTAGTTGTTAGATCTAATTGAATCCTAGTTGTTAGATCTAATTGAATCCTAGTTGTTAGATCTAATTGAAGCCTAGTTGTTAGATCTAATTGAAGCCTAGTTGTTAGATCTAATTGAAGCCTAGTTGTTAGATCTCGCTGTTGCCTACTTGTTAGATCTCGTTGTTGGGGGAAAGTAGGCTGTGTAGTCTAGTTGTTAGAACTAGCTGTTGTGTAGCAATAGTAGTTGTGGACCTGGTTTTGTTCACTGTGTTTTTGTTTCATTGTTAAGTGTTTTGGTGAACAGGTTAATGTGAAATTTCAAAATTTAAATTCTGTTGAAGCATTTTTTGTATCTGAAAAATGATCTAAAATGCTATTTTCTAAAATATTATTATTTGGAGTGGCATTGTCTGTGAGGTATTATTATCTAAAGTGTTATGTACATAAAGTTTTTCTATCGAAAAATAGGCACTAAAACTGAAGTGTATGTATATGTAAGCCACGAAATCTGAAGTGTTTTTATGTGTTAGAAACGAAATCTGAAGTGTTTTTATCTGTTAGGCTCGAAATCTGAAGTGTTTTTATCTGTTAGACACGAAATCTGAAGTGTTTTTATGTGTTAGACACGAAATCTGAAGTGTTTTTATCTCAATGCAAAAGACTGGATTCTGTATGCTATTATGACAATATCACTTTAGGGATACTTTTCTGAATGAGTGAATTCCTTTAGAGCTCCTCTGCAACATTTCAGATTGTATCCGTTAAGAAAGCTGAGATGTGACACTAGGCTCATTAACGTTTCCTGACTGTAAATGCCCTTAGCAACAAATAAATACAAAAACAACATCCGACAGCTGTACACGTCATCTCAAATATTTCACAGTCTAGCAGACGTCATTAACTGGCTTCATTACTGGCCACAAGAAAAAACAACAAATCTAAGTTAATGTTCCTATATCCCAAGCTCTGTTACAGAGTTGAAATCCTAAAGTATATCATTTTGAATCTATCTGGATATATTTCCATATTTCTAAATATTGTTACTATAGCTGTATGTGTATTCTATGGCTTTCTAAGCAATATGTTTTAAAATCAATACTGAGCATATGTATGTATGTGTGTGTGTGTTTTGTGGACTAGTGGACATTTGGCACTGATAGAGGGGGGATAATCCTACCCAGTCAATGTTCCGTGCTTGTGGACTCCTGGCTCAAAAGGTATACATTAAATTTATGACTTGATTTCTGTAAATGTTAAATTAAACACAAACAATGAAAAACTAATACCTTGGGCTCGCAGCGCCCCCACCACGTCACCTGTAGAGCCCAGTTTATGACCCATTAAAATGAATGTATTTTTTATAGGCTAAAGCAGATGCAAATACTCGTGGAATTATTTGATTATGGAAAATAAACATGTATAAATACATTTAAAACACTTCTGATTTGAGCATACCAAAATTGGATACTAATTCAATACGTGTTCAACGATAAATGAAATGTGGATCATTTTAATTATTATTGAACTCATTTCTTCTCAATTTATTCTATGAAAGTAACTTCTATGACATATACATTTCAACGGTATTATTTACACTCTGCCACTTTTAGGCTCTAGTGTTGAATTTCTATCTATTTATGAGATCTACGTAAAGCTGACCAGATCTCACTAAATATGCTATTAGAATAAAAGTTGTGCTATGCAGGAAAAACAATGTAGAGAAAAGACCCAAGTTAAAACAAGATGCTACAGTGCAAGTAAACAACTTCATGTTACATACATTGCTGTTAATCAGTGCGAATCAAATACATGTCGCCTCCTTTCAATCCCATCATTCTACTTCCTGTTTCTAAGCCGCGACCTTGTAATTTGAAAATATTGCATTCTTTCGTAAAACGCACGAACACACACACATTGTCATTGTTAGTTTTATGGTCAAGTTTAATCATTGTATTTTTCTTTAATCTTGTACGATATCTTTTTCTTATCTCTGAGTAAAAAAAAATATCTTTCCTCTCTCTCTCTCTCGCTCTCTCTCTCTCTCTCTAACGGATTGTATTTCATTAAAGAAAGGTATTTTCTTCATATGAATTTGCACATGTGAAACTGCGTCGGGTTATAGCTATCAGGAGTTAGATCCTAACTTTGCAATAACAAGTACAGACTCTGCTAGTACTTCCTAGTATACTAATATTGGATTTGAAAGTTTTCGTAAAAAAAGAGCCTACAATCAAGGACAGCTTGTCTGTCCACTCTCCGGTATTGATATTTCATCTCGTGCTGTCTCCCAGCATGTCCACTCTGTCACCGACTGACCATCTGAGCGGACACGAAAAGGGCGAAAAGGTTAAACGAACTCTTCCTTGTAACAAATGCAAGTGGGACTTGAACTAGTCTACAGGAGATGGGCAGAAGGACAGAAAGAAACAGATCTACCAGAGACTGACTGAGAGTATGAGATATATATATATATATTATACATCACTCTAGTAGGCCTATAGATAGAAAAAAGATGAACACAGAATGGGATGGAGAATATATTTATCTCTGTTTACGTTTTTCTTTTAATCTCAAACTTTAAAAATATTTGATAGAAAACTAAAAGTTGGTGAAAGAGAAAGTTGGCAATTATTGGAAGAGAAAGTTGGCTATTATTGGAAGAGAAAGTTGGCAATTATTGGAAGAGAAAGTTGGCTATTATTGGAAGAGAAAGTTGGCAATTATTGGAAGAGAAAGTTGGCTATTATTGGAAGAGAAAGTTGGCAATTATTGGAAGAGAAAGTTGGCTATTATTGGAAGAGAAAGTTGGCAATTATTGGAAGAGAAAGTTGGTAGTTAGTTGAAGAGAAAAAAATTGTAGAAGACACAAATTATCATCTTTACTGCATTGTTTTATCTTTCTCAAAGAAATAAATACTTTAATAGAATAGTGTTTAAGGAGGCGCGGTGGCTGAGCGGTAAAGCGCTTAGCTTCCGAACCGGGGGCCTCTGAGTCCACCCAGCTCTAATGGGTACCTGACATTAGTTGGGGAAAAGTAAAGGTCGTTGTGCTGGCCACATGACACCCTCGTTAAAAGTGGGCCACAGAAACATATGAACTTTACATCCTCTGCCCTATAGACCACAAGGTCTGAAAGGGGAACTGTACGCAATTGTACTGTAGAGTTTAAACATTTAGCGATGACATCTATCTATCTATCTATCTATCTATCTATCTATCTATCTATCTATCTATCTATCTATCTATCTATTTATCTATCTATCTATCTATCTATCTATATATATATCTATCGTGTTCTGTTTTAAACAGTTCCAATCTTATGATATCTATCTATCTATCTATCTATCTATCTATCTATCTATCTATCTATCTATCTATCTATCTATCTATCTATCTATCTATCTATCTATCTATCTATCTATCTTGTGCTGTTTTAAACAGTTCCAATCTTATGATATCTATCTATCTAACTATCTATCTATCTATCTATCTATCTATCTATCTATCTATCTATCTATCTATCTATCTATCTATCTATCTATCTATCTATCTATCTATCTTGTGCTGTTTTAAACAGTTCCAATCTTATGATATCTATCTATCTAACTATCTATCTATCTATCTTGTGCTGTTTTAAACAGTTCAAATCTTATGGTATTTATCTATCTATCAATCTATCTATCTATCTTGTTCTGTTTTAAACAGTTCCAATGTTAAGGAAATAAAATTACAATTTCGTTATTAAAAGCGTATCTGTTTTGTCTTCGAATTTCCTATAACATTTTATGCAACTTTCAAATACAAAAGCGATCCTTCAATTCTGAACCAAACTGTGAGTCGAAATGAATGAATTAAAGATTGAAGTGTAAAATAACAGAAATGGCAAAAGATTCCCTTTGGACGAGGAGGGTAAATGCAGGAGGTGGAAGACTTTTAAAAGGTTCATCTCTTCTCACACTGTAGCTAGAGTTCAATATTGATCATGGGGTATAAGGCTGCTGTATTGGCGTATAATGCCAGAAATGACGGATCCGAAATGGAGAAACAATTAATATTTATTTCATAGAACTATTGTTTAAAGTTAGATTGAAAGCACAAAACTATTTTTGATGTCATAAACTAATTTGGAATTTTAAATTGTTAAATATTTAGGAGATGGAACACACAGACTTACTGTAGGTGGAACAACTAACTGCATCTGGAACACACAAACTTATTGCAGATGAAACACAAAAACTTATTGCAGGTGGAACACACAAACTTATTGCAGGTGGAAGACACATTTACTGCAGGTGGAACACACAAACTTACTGCAGGTGGAGCACACAAACTTACTGTAGGTGGAACACACAAACTTACTGCATGTGGAACACACAAACTTACTGTAGGTGGAACACACAAACTTACTGCATGTGGAACACACAATCTTACTGCATGTGGAACACACAAACTTATTGCAGGTCGAACACACAAACTTACTGCAGGTGGAACACACAAACTTACTGCAGGTGGAACACACAAACGTATTGCAGGTGGAAAACACAAACTTATTGCAGGTAGAACACACAAACTTATTGCAGGTGGAACACACAAACTTACTGCAGATGGAACACACAAACTTACTGCAGGTGGAACACACAAACTTACTAAAGGTGGAACACACAAACTTACTGCAGGTGGAACACACAATCTTAACGCAGTTGGAACACATAAACTTACCGTAGGTGGAACACACAAACTTACTTATGGTGGAACACACAAATTTACTGCAGGTGAAACACATAAACTTACTGCATGTGGAACACACAAACTTACTGCAGGTGGAACACACATTTACTGCAGGTGGAACACACAAACTTACTATAGGTGAAACACACAAACCTACTGCATGTCGAACACACAATCTTACTGCATGTGGAACACACAAACTTATTGCAGGTGGAGCACACAAACTTACTGCAGGTGGAACACACAAACTTATTGCAGGTGGAAAACACAAACTTACTGCAGGTGGAACACACATTTACTGCAGGTGGAACACACAAACTTACTATAGGTGAAACACACAAACCTACTGCATGTCGAACACACAATCTTACTGCATGTGGAACACACAAACTTATTGCAGGTGGAGCACACAAACTTACTGCAGGTGGAACACACAAACTTTTTGTAGGTGGAAAACACAAACTTATTGGAGGTGGAACACACAAACTTATTGCAGGTGGAGCACACAAACTTACTGCAGGTGGAACACAAACTTATTGCAGATGGAACACACAAACTTACTGCAGATGTAACACACAAACTTACTTCAGGTTGAGATTTAACTCGCTATGGTATAACTAACAGTATGGGCGTGGCCGGGGGGGTTGGTGTTTAAACCCCCTCCCCTTGAAATGAAATCCCCCCCCCGAAGGGGGCGATCGGAATTCAGCAATTGATTTTTTGCTTTGATTTTGTTTATTTTGGGTGACATTTTAATACTATACCATCACTTGACCCAGCGCAGCGAAGGGGTTTTAAGTTTAAAACCCCTACCTGGGGGTTTTGAGTTTAAAACTCCCTACCAGCGGGTTTTGAGTTTAAAACCCCCTACCAGGTTGTTTTTTTTTCAGTTCAATCCCTCTCTTCTAATACCAAAACAAAACAAAAAGGAAACGACAATCCCCCAAGAGCCACAGTGTCAGGAAGATTGTGATTTTATAACTCCCTAGTCAATATAAAAAATCAAATTACACACTCAAAATTCTATGAGCGTAGCCAAAGGGTTTTGAGTTGAAACCCCCCCCCCCTCCTCTTCAGTAGGGTTTAAAGCTAAAAAATACCTCTTAAACATAAGAAAAAGCAAATTACGCATTTAAAATGTTATGAGCGTAGGTAAATGGGTTTCGACTCAGTTTTGAGTTTAAACCCCTTTTAGCGGGGTTTGAAGGTAAAAAAAATACCTCTTTAATATTAAAAACAAAGCAAATTATACACTCAAATTTCTATGAGTGTAGTCAAAGGGATTTTGAGTTTAAACTCCTCTCCAGTGGAGTTTGAAGCTAAAAAAAATAACTCTTTAATATAAAAAACGCACTCAAAATGCTATGAGAGTTGTCAAAAGGGGATTTGAGTTTAAACCCCCTTTTCAGCGGGGGATATTTCCAAGACTGTTTCGTGTATATTTTGCAATTTCAGGAGATTTCTAGGAGGCTATGGAAACCCTGTTATTATATATAAATTATAATGATTTAATTTAATAGTTTACACCTATTTACACCAATTAGCGCGCGGCCTATGAAAGTGCGGGGCCCACTGCATAGGTTGCAGTGCCTTAAGGCCGGCCCTGCCTAATTCCAAGAGCGTATTCAAGAGAGGTTAGACATTTCTACCAGTGGCGGGGCTCCATTAATAAAGTGCTTTGAAAAGTCATCTATCGAAATTGAAAAACACTAAATGTGGCTAAACAAAAGATGGCTAAGATAGATTTCAGGAGTCAGTTACAGAGATCGGGTCTAAATCAAGGAAATCCTATGCCGAATTGGGAGTCGACCCCTTTATAAGGTTGTGACAGAGCATCGCATGAGGTTTACAGGACATGTTCTCCGACAAAATGAATTACTCATACTTAAGGGTTGCGATGACATCCTAGTACAACTTAGCGCCAGTAAGGCAGTGAGAATAGCATTTGAGGTTTTTGCAATAAAAATTTTTAATAGCAGGAAAACTTACTGTAGATACTTCAGAACATTCATTTTGTTGGCTTTCAATACCAAAAAGCGCTCCCCCAAACCCCATTGCTATCAATGGCGGGGAGTTTACAATTTTTCCACTAACTCCAGGAAGAAACATTGTAGGGCATAATAAAAATCTTTCAAAAGAATGAATGTAATGTAATAAAGATTATGTACACACACACATACATACTATACATTTTTTTCTCGGGGGAGGGGGGAGATCCCCCCCAACCCCCCCCCCCCCCCCCCCCGAAAAAAATCCTCGCTACGCCCATAACTAACAGAATGTTGCATTATCATCTAAGCAGAGAAGCATTGAGACATTTACAACAGGATGGGCTTCTGACATAAAGTGTAAAAGTGTCAATATTTCAAAACCAGAAAACAAGAAATGAAAACAAGTGCCAAAGTGTCATCAGTCTTTCCTTAAGATGACTTGGTGAATAGTGTTGGATCTAAATATTTGGACAATATTTACTCGTCACTAATAAAACACAATTTTCAAACCAGGATTTCAGAAAAACAAGCCAGAAAAAAATAAAGAGATAGACAAAGAGAGACTCAAAGACAGACATACAGATATGACGGTCCTCTTTTTACAGACTTGCTAAGAACAGCAAGAGACCGCTACAAATGGCTTAAAGTTGTGTAAGTGTCAACAACATCGACAGCATTAATGACCCACATTGTTATGAGGCAGAAAAAAACAAGTTAGAAAATAAAAGAGCAATAACATTTCTATGTCAGCTCGACTGAATTGTAAATCTATTTGATGTTTTCAAACTTAGGATACACGACTTAACGAAGCATAAATCAAAATCGTCTTATTTAAACATAATATTATATTTTAACTTGACGTTTTTCTGTATTCCTTTTATTGATGTTTTTAAAAATTGAGGAAGGAAAGAAACCAAAAATTTTTTTATTGATTTGTCGTTTTCTCTCCAATTGTTTCATAGATTGCAGCAGTTGATATCAAAGATGATTGAAAATGCCAGCATGTCTTCAGAATATATTGCATTCAGATATTTTTACGTTTTCATCATCTGCGCATGTCTGAACCTTGAAAATAGTTGAAATGTATAGTCTATCTTTTAAGTCTAAAACTAATGACATTGAATTGTTTCTTGAAGTCTACAACAAATCATTTAGAAAAAAAAAAAAAACAAATTAATTAAATAGCAGAATATTTTTTTTATGATAGAAGGCTTCAGCATATTTTTTTTCTTGGAAAGAAACATTTTAGAAATGCCCAGACACATCAAAAGTTCGTCTGCTGCTTTAAGAAATGTTAAGACGTTATGTCACGAAAGGCTTTACCCCCAAAATATCATCGTCTGCAAACTTTCAATTGACTCAGACGAACGAGTTAGGGAACAATTTAGAAGCCTGATTAGGCTGTCCTGAACTGAGTTGAACTAGGCTATTGAAATGTTTTCAAGTCAATTAGGTCACGAGTCCTTGACAGCTCTTTAGATTAGCACATATCGATCTTCCTCTTTTAATATCTCATAAAATGTAAGATAGAGTTGATTCTTAAAAATCTAAGTTTGATTATTTTTAACAGAGGCGTAGTGAGCAAAACGTGCTCCCTGGACAAGGTATTATACTGGCGCCCCCCCCCCCCTCCCAGTTTCCATGAAAATCACATAGAAATGTAGACTTATAAATAAAAGTATTTAATAATAATATAATACAAATGATCTTAAAATGTATTACCTAAAAAACTAAAACATGTAAAATATTTGTTGGCGCCTCTATGAAGTGGCGGCGCCCTTACCTTGGCGCCCGGGGAATCTTGCCCCCTTGCCTCCCCTCCCCCCAATCTACGCCTCTGATTTTTAAGTGCTTGTCCTTATGCGAATGAGGATAATTTAATAACTATTCTGGTTCGTTCATAAAGGTGAAGCCACGTGATAATATTGATAAAACAACGAAAAAAAAAAACTGTCATTGTGTATTACTTAATTTGTATAGAAGAGATAGAGAATCACGTGGCTAAATTTTGTTTGTTTACGATTGGTGAATGAGGTCCATTGGCATTCTAAAACCGAAAACAAACTTGTGTTTAGACGTACATTTTTTTTAATTTCAATTTTTTTTTTGAATATTAAGCTTCTTGAAAGAAACATACTTCTATGCAATATTTTATTAATTATTCTTCAATTCTTGAGTTTTAAGTGCTCTGTTAATTGTTGACACTTTAATTGCGTAGAGCCGTGTATTTAGTTTTTACTTTGGTGACAAAGCTAATAGAGTCTACAATAAGAAGGTGCGCAAAAGTTTAATTAGGTCTACTGTTTCATTGAAAGTTGTTCATGTTTTATTTTCATAGTAAAATTTTTAAAATGTGAAGGGAACATTATCCATGTTAGACATAGATTTATTTAATTACACTACATCAGTAATACCCAAACTAAGGCTCGCAGGCCGCGGGTCATATCCAGCAAGCATCCACATAAGCATTTCTTTTTATTTTCTCTAAGGTGACGTGAACAATGGCTTGCAATAACACAACGTACATGGAACTGATAAACAACAGCACAGAGCTGCAGTACGACTTTCTCAAGTACAAGTTCATAGTGAACACCTGGAACCACAACGTCCCCATGGCCATGATGGTCAACAAGTGCGTCACGCCCGTCTGGATTATTATTGGCGTCTTCGGCAACGTCATCTCGGCTCTGGTGTGGGCCAACCCACGCATGCGCACCTGCAACACGGCGGCCTATTACCTGACATGCTTGGCTGTGGCTGACCTAACCTTCCTTATCCTTCACTTGATATACGAGCTGGAAAACCCTTGGTTGCTAGGGACATTGGACGTGTACATATGGTGCCAAATTTTTTCCATGTCAAACATGGCGGTTCAGTATTTTTGTGTATTCCTAGTCCTCGCCTTTACTGTGGAGAGGTTTCTCTCGGTGTGCCACCCGTTCAAGGCCGAGAAGTTCGGCAAGACGAGAACTCCAAGAACGATCTTCTTTCTTTTTCTGACATCACTGGTGCTCAGCTTTCCTCATGGATACTTCTGGGACATTTCTTTGGTGGGAGAGTGCGTGGTGCGCATGGACGAGTTCCAGCCGGATTCATTCTTCTCCATCTACACCTGGTGCACGGAGCTGGCTATCTTCGGGGTCATCCCTTTGATAGTCCTCCTGCTCAACGTAGCCGTCCTTTACAAGGTCAGAACGGTCGGGCAGCTGAGGATCGGTAAGCCGAAGCACCTCGCGTACGAGAGCCGGCAGTCTCAGGACAGCAGCATGTCCGCGTTGGTGGTGGACAATGACCACCGCTGCGTCAAGCGGTTTAGCGGAAACACCAACGGCGGCTACAACGCCAACTACAAGGGCACCACAGTCACGCTTCTCTGGGTTTCCTTTTATCTGATATTCACTATGTTGCCCAACACTGTCCTCTACGCCATGCAGGCCAACATCCCATTCGGACCTATGCCTTGTCTTATAGAGGAAATGGCCGGAGATGTAAGTATGGTGATAATCATTTAATTATTTTGATTTAATATATCCGTGAATTCTAACCTTAGCAATAAAATACACCAAATTTTCTTGTTTGGCGATGTTCCCAATCAGATAGAACTAAACATTTACTTGCATCCGCGCAAGGTAATTTAAGTATTATAGCACTACAGTAGATAATCCTTAATATTGTACATTATTCTCTTTTCACTACACAAGAATTCATTTTAGTACACAAGCGTTTCTTTAGCGATCCCGAAGAAGGATGAGACTGTTCTTGCATAGGCTTACATGTTGTAACCGTGTGTCGACATCGTGTATTTACATAGCTAAAGCTAGCAGTATTATTGTTGGAGTGACTAAGTTAACTTTTCTGTTATATAAGTATGTTTTATTGTGTTTCAATGTTTCAAAAGGGGAAAAAGCAAATTAGTATATATATATAAATCAAATAGATTTTAAAACAAGATTTCATTAGTGTTGTTTTATATGATATAATACAAGTACAGTACATAAACAATGCCCCTTCACCAAAACTTCTTCCGTGAGGCCTTGATTGAGTTATTGCCCTTTGACAAACATCAATAAAGATTCGTTAGGCCAGGCTCACACTGAAGCATATCGTTATAACAATTAGCTCATTGAATACAAGTCAATATTAACAATGTAATAATAATAATAATAACATTATATATATATATATATAATATATCTCCATACTCTGTGGTATCATGTCGTCAGTTGGCTTGACACATAAGAATAGAGGCAACACTCTCGACACGCACACAACTCGTCTATTTAAATAGACCGAGTTAAGGTTTTGTCATGAATAATTTGTAATTTCTAGCTTCTGATATTCGTGATGAACTTATTGCCTTTTTACCTGCTAGAGTGGACCACTTCGGGAGGCCGATTCTGAGTTTGTATTTTCCACACAAACTATCTTGTACCTTTTTTAAAAACAATCCTATTAAATTTGTATGATTTCTGAAAAATCCTTGATCTGATTTAAGGTTAAGCTCCTTATTTTCCTTGTAACGATTCTATTTTATTCATTTCATTCTGGGAAAATAAGGGCGGGTGGGGCGGGCTGGTCATTTGATACTGATCAATGGAAAGAACCACATCTAAATGAAATTGAAGTCGTAATCACAACAAGATTCTTTCACTTCTAGATGTCGTAAAAAGTCTTTTTTAAAAAATTGAGTTTTCAAATAAATGCTAGCTTTAAAATATCAAGAAAGAAGTCAGAGTTTAGGGAGACAGTTTTAGCTCTATCTACGATCTAACTATCCACCACGACATGTCTGTATAGAAGTACAGTTTTGGACATGTTATTCTGTAGTATTATGTTTGTCTTTGATACTTTGTATTTTCAGGAAAAAAAATGTGTTAGTGATAGTATTTGTGTACGATTTCTAGAGTTTATTTCAATGGGCTTGCCCTGATATTTCAATATTACAGCAAATGCCGGTCGATTGTGATAGAAAGCAGTTTAAAAAGTAATGAATACAATAATGCTCTCAATTATTTGACTTTTTAAAAAATTTCCAATAGTCATACACAGTATTTAATATCCAGTGATGCGAAAAAAAAGAGAAATCTTATCTTGAAAAAAAAAATTGAAAAAAAAAATTGAAAAAAAATTTTAATGTACTACTTCCCTTTGCAATTACTTCCGACAAACTTAGTTTAAAACAACATGAAAATCAATGAAAACAGTTGATGAGGCCAACTCGAACATTTTGACATGCATATTACTCTTTTTCTGTTTCCCCATACTGTCTGCAAGCTTACAACCACCCCAGCCCCTAAATAGATGGGATGAAAACATCTCTTCTTCGATCTTCTTTCTTTTCCCATCTCTTCTTCCATCTCTTTTCTTCCATCTCTTTTCTTCCATCTCTTCTTCCATCTCTTCTTCCATCTTCTCGTCCATCTCTTTTCTTCCATCTCTTCTTCCATCTTCTCGTCCATCTCTTTTCTTCCATCTCTTCTTCCATCTCTTTTCTTCCATCTCTTTTCTTCCATCTCTTCATCCATCTTCTCGTCCATCTCTTTTCTTCCATCTCTTCTTCCATCTCTTTTCTTCCATCTCTTTTCTTCCATCTCTTCATCCATCTTCTCGTCCATCTCTTTTCTTCCATCTCTTCTTCCATCTCTTTTCTTCCATCTCTTCTTCCATCTTCTCGTCCATCTCTTTTCTTCCATCTCTTCTTCCATCTTCTCGTCCATCTCTTTTCTTCCATCTCTTCTTCCATCTCTTTTCTTCCATCTCTTTTCTTCCATCTCTTCATCCATCTTCTCGTCCATCTCTTTTCTTCCATCTCTTCATCCATCTTCTCGTCCATCTCTTTTCTTCCATCTCTTCATCCATCTTCTCGTCCATCTCTTTTCTTCCATCTCTTCATCCATCTTCTCGTCCATCTCTTTTCTTCCATCTCTTCTTCCATCTTCTCGTCCATCTCTTTTCTTCCATCTCTTTTCTTCCATCTCTTCTTCCATCTTCTCGTCCATCTCTTTTCTTCCATCTCTTTTCTTCCATCTCTTCATCCATCTTCTCGTCCATCTCTTTTCTTCCATCTCTTCTTCCATCTTCTCGTCCATCTCTTTTCTTCCATCTCTTCATCCATCTTCTCGTCCATCTCTTTTCTTCCATCTCTTTTCTTCCATCTCTTCTTCCATCTCTTTTCTTCCATCTCTTTTCTTCCATCTCTTCATCCATCTTCTCGTCCATCTCTTTTCTTCCATCTCTTCATCCATCTTCTCGTCCATCTCTTTTCTTCCATCTCTTCATCCATCTTCTCGTCCATCTCTTTTCTTCCATCTCTTCATCCATCTTCTCGTCCATCTCTTTTCTTCCATCTCTTCTTCCATCTTCTCGTCCATCTCTTTTCTTCCATCTCTTCATCCATCTTCTCGTCCATCTCTTTTCTTCCATCTCTTCCTCCATCTTCTCGTCCATCTCTTTTCTTCCATCTCTTCATCCATCTTCTCGTCCATCTCTTTTCTTCCATCTCTTCATCCATCTTCTCGTCCATCTCTTTTCTTCCATCTCTTCATCCATCTTCTCGTCCATCTCTTTTCTTCCATCTCTTCATCCATCTTCTCGTCCATCTCTTTTCTTCCATCTCTTCATCCATCTTCTCGTCCATCTCTTTTCTTCCATCTCTTCATCCATCTTCTCGTCCATCTCTTTTCTTCCATCTCTTCATCCATCTTCTCGTCCATCTCTTTTCTTCCATCTCTTCATCCATCTTCTCGTCCATCTCTTTTCTTCCATCTCTTCATCCATCTTCTCGTCCATCTCTTTTCTTCCATCTCTTCATCCATCTTCTCGTCCATCTCTTTTCTTCCATCTCTTCATCCATCTTCTCGTCCATCTCTTTTCTTCCATCTCTTCTTCCATCTCTTTTCTTCCATCTCTTCATCCATCTTCTCGTCCATCTCTTTTCTTCCATCTCTTCTTCCATCTCTTTTCTTCCATCTCTTCATCCATCTTCTCGTCCATCTCTTTTCTTCCATCTCTTCGTCCATCTTCTCGTCCATCTCTTTTCTTCCATCTCTTCGTCCATCTCTTTTCTTCCATCTCTTCGTCCATCTCTTTTCTTCCATCTCTTCATCCATCTCTTTTCTTCCATCTCTTTTCTTCCATCTCTTCATCCATCTTCTCGTCCATCTCTTTTCTTCCATCTCTTCGTCCATCTCTTTTCTTCCATCTCTTCTTCCATCTCTTTTCTTCCATCTCTTCTTCCATCTTCTCTTCCATCTCTTTTCTTCGATCTCTTCTTCCACCTTTCTTCCATCTCTTTTCTGCTACCTGTATTCTTCACTCTGTCTTTTCCCTCTGTCTTTTCCCTCTGTCTTTTCCCCTCTGTCTTCTTCCACAGCCCATCCCCAAGATTTTATATCTTAAAAAATCATTGCTCAACAAAACTCCAAGCCTTCAAGCTTCCATATAATTAGAAACTGATTTCTAAAGCGTACAAGCTAAAGTGTGTGTGTACAGGAAAGAACAACAGCAAGAGGAACTTGATGTATCATTGCCACTAGAGAAACAAGAAAAACATTTTTAAAAATACTTTTTAACAAAAAAAAAAAAAAAAAAGCTTTTACCAAGTGTAATTGTATCAATTAGTTTGGATAAGTCATGTCATTATATTTATAACAGATCTAGACCAACAACAAATAATTCTGTGCGATTAAAAATATTTTTACCTGTTGTTTTTATTTTAGCGTAATTACATGCTTCTAGCTTTCTCACTACGCTAGGATCCTGTCACTTGTCTGGACCAGACCGTAATTTGGTTTTTAAAAGCATTTTCCAAATGCTAACCACTCTGCTAGTGAGGTACTTACGACTGGAGAAGATTGTACAGTTATAAAATAAAGATCTATAAAGAGAACTAATTCAGCTTATACCTACATTGCATTCAAGTACTATTTTTCCCTTGTTTGAGATATTAAACAAAATAATTAGTTACCAATATTTTTATATATTATATTTTATTTATATATTTTTTATATTTAACTAATTGGTATTTTTTAAAAATTGATTCTGGTGTTGTTAGGTAAAAGAAATAATTGTGCGAAGTTTCAGCTAGATCCAAGATTTGGCTTCGGAGAAATAACGTGTACAAACTTCTTACCAGACAGACAGACAAAGAGACGGACAGAGTGAATGAATTGATATAAGCTTTGTAAAAATAAAGGTAAACATGATGGCAATTGACTAGCATCTCTAGCGTTCTCAAGAATTGTTTTGGGAAGATTTATAGAAAAGATTCAGTAGGAATAGTGTGACCTTTCCATATGAAATGGGGGGGGGGGGGGGGCGGGAGCGGAAGAGTAGTTTAAATATTTTTGCACTTATATCATAGTCTATAGTCTTTACTTTTTATTGCTGCTATTACTATTAATTTGCGTTTCAATTTGTAAAAACTTTGTATGTTCAATTTGATTTTTTTCTATAATGTTTTATTATCTACTTAAATAATGAATAGCTAAATTTCCTTTTTTTTCAGCCTGACTGGCGTAATTATTTTTCCTTCATTTCCGTCAAGATTGTGGTCAAGGAGCTCAGCCTCTCGCACCACGTGGGCAACGTGTTCATCTACCTGGCCACCAGCAGGCGCTTCCTGCGTCTGACCCTCAACAGTTTCTTCACCCAGACCAAACGGTGCGGCAGCGAGACCAGGGAAACCTCTTTGCACACCATCCGTGCGGCACAAAACAGAACTCTGGGAGACGAGGTGTAAGCAGACGATGTTATCGTACTAAAAGTAACCCAAATATTTCTGTGATTCAGGTTCAATCGTGGATCATTAACTTCGTGGCTGTAGAGTCACATGAGACAGAACCATTCTTTGGTATTACAAGACTGACTTGCTGTAATGCACGTGCAATGATACGCCCTTGGATCCATACATAATCTTGAAAGACTATTAGACAGTTTAAAACTAGTCACCAAAAGTATACGTTTCACTCAATACATCGTCTTTATTCAGAATTCCAAGGAATCAACTGATCTTATGATGTAGAATAAATTTAACTTTCTCATAAGAAATTATTGACCGAAGAATGATTCACTGCATTACTGGACAAGCTTACTCTAGCTGTATTTAACTAACATAACTGGATGGACTTAAAGGAGTTGTCTGATAATTGTTAATTGGAACCTCATCTGCCTGTTACTCAAGAACTCGATGGCTCGGCACAGCATTCTAGTGTCTATGCATGTGACTGGTGAGAACTATTTGAAATGTGCGGCTACAATCTGGCATGTTGCTTTTGTTGCCTGTTGGGATACGTTCTGTTGTCTCTATTTTTGTAATTAGTGATGAGACCTTTCAGTTTACACTATGTAATAGACTAAAGGAATCTTTATTCCAAGTGTCTGAACATTTAATTGTGAGTCTTTCTCAGGCACTTGGATGATCAATGCAGTAAGACTAGATCCTTTTTCAAGTGTTGCCATTCTATTTTCATACTACTCCCTGTAAGGAGTGTGCTATTCATTCCATGGAGATCTAGTGTGCCACAAGGTCTATACAAAAGTATGAGGGGATAAGCAACTTTAAACAAAATGTTACACGGAGACATGGAGGCGCAGCGGCTGAGTGGTCAAGCGCTTAGCTCCCAAACCGGAGGTCTTGGAGTAGAATCGGATTTTTATTTCGCGATCTTTTAGCCTCTGAGTCCAACTAGCTCTAACGGGTACCAGACATTGGTGAAAAGTTGGTTGGTCATTGTGCTGGTCAAATGACACCCTCGTTAACCGTGGGCTACAGAAACAGGTGTTCTTTACATTATCTGCCCTATAAACTACATAGTCTGAAAGGGAAACTTTACACGGAGATATGCGTTGGTTTCTTGATTCATATCGCACATGTCTTGTATTATTTTCATAAGAGTGTAATTGTGACAGTAATAGGTCACAAAACCTTTACGTTATTTTCCATAAAATAATTTATGGAACTAATAAATAAATGCTATAAATAAAGTATGTATGTATTTATGCCTTAAATTGATAAAAAGTAAAAATAGTGTTGGTTTGTATTCACGTGTTAAGTTCTTACATTTACGATATAATTTCAATACAGAAGGAGCATTAAACTTTCACTCAATGACTTACAAGGTTATCTAAAAAAAAACAAAGTTGAAAGTAACTAGCGGTAATTAAAGGAGGTTCGATATCATGATCCACAGAAACACATTGTCAAAATTATAGCTCAATTCTTTTTTTTTATTTAGTTGGTAATGGTTATGTTCAGTTTAGCGTCCTTGTCAGTCCTTGATATTGTTTCGTTTATGCGAATATCTCTAATAGAAATCCACTGCCGATTTGATTCTATAGTCATTCCTTCTTCAGAGATTTCTGGGCCTGATAATTCGTGTCAATGCTCCAACGCCATTTTCAGTTGACAAGTCATGACATTGACCTGCAGAGGCTAATCAACAAACTTTATGTTCTTCTTATCTGCTAATTAAGATTTCTTTAGATGAGCAAGAATAACTTTATTTATTTTTGTATAGAGCAGAACGAAAGGCTTTGATCTAATTTTGCTGCAATGTCAAATCTTCTGCTTTTCAAATGGCGTCAACAAACTTCATTAATCAAACTTGATGTCAGCAAGAAAAACTTCAGAAGACAAGGAGACAAGTCCTACTGTGAATCTTGGTGCTGATGTGTCACTTTGATTGTGTTTGTGCTTCACAGCGTTCAGACAGAGGGGTGACACGAGATTGTAGTTCTAGATCAAAGATCAAATCTGGGGTTGGCTTAACTGAATCATATCTTGAACCTTGTTGACAAGTGATTGTGTTGATTGAATGCTGACGCTGGTCACATTTATTACTTTTGTGCTGTACGGGACGACGAACAAACATTAATTACATTTATTTTTAAAAATAGCGAAACAAAAACTTTCTTTTAGTAGAACAATGATTTTTTTTTCTTTGGGAGGGGAGATTTTTCTCTGAAGGCTAGGGAAAGAATCTTTTCTTTTTCGCGGTGACCACTTGAACACTAGACTAATGAATGCCATAACTAGTTACTGCTGATGACGACAAAGCTAGTACTCAATTTTTCAAGATTCTGCTTCTCATACCAACTATAGGAGCCATATCTTCACATCATTTTCAATGCTAACTTGCTGGAACATGAGTACTTGAATCTGAAGATTCAATATTTGTTTTTTTTTGTTTTTTAATGCTATTTTCAAGCGTATTCTACATAAAATCAGTTTTTTTTCTACATACTTAGCAAGGGTGTTATTGATAGAAACATTAATTCAAATTATTTTTTAGCCGGCTGAATGCGAATCTCGGAGCATAAATTTTATATACCTGTACTTGTTACTACTATCAAAGTTATAATGTCTTAAAAACCATATGTCCCTCAGAGAACACTGCGCTCCGTGGACTCAACGCTTCTAATGGTGCCATGTTTTCCCCAAAAGCTACGGTCTGCGGGCATTTTTAGTGCACGGACCAAATGTTTGGACTTCACTCCCCATTGATCTAAGACATCATGCTACACTACATTCAAGAAGAACATTAAGACATTCCTGTTTTTAGATTACTTTGTCTGTTTAAATCTCTTGTTTATGTTTCTAATATTATCACAGCACCTTGAACCTACGTTTTATTTGTTAACAGCGCTTTATAAATTAAATTATTATTTTCAATATCTACTAAACGTGGGAATAAGTTGTTTCAGCTGTGACAGTTTAGAGTTAGCATTTGTAAAACTCAGGTATTTCCTGGTCGTGCGATATGTGCATGCTGGACTGTCATTCTGTCATCTCCATGGTCCCGGGTTCGTACCCTGCCCGTTGCCATCCCCCGTCGTCCTGCGGGAGGTTTGGACTAGGAAGTAGATCTCCAACTCTGAAGGAACATCCGAAACATGTCAAACATTCTACATTTGTATAATACAGCGAGAGAAGTAATGTCGTATTCCTACTCTATCAGAATAACGCAATTAATAAGACAAATAGAGACCAAGATGTTAGCTCGCTATAAGTGTATGGCAGATGTGATAAGATTTTCTGACCATGTACTTAATTATTCCTGAGTATAAGGTTTTGGTTATAAGTTCCTTGACAACGACTTCATTCCTTTTACCTTATGTATGTATACTTTATTCAGGAAACATTTCAACATACCAACATGCATCAACCATGGGACTGTGAAGCCATCACAACTTAATTCAAGATTTTACGAAACGTTATGACACAATTTTAAAAGAAACAAAAAATGTTACACTTCTTCGACAACTTTAGACCCGGTATTTAGACGAAAATCTTTTTTCCGTTCATAATAATCATTTTTTTAGAAACCAAAGTTTAGTTTAGATAATTTTATTTGTCTTATAATTACACTTATAGAGAAAAGAAACACACATACAGTATCTACTGCATTATTCCACCTAATGATTAGGTTTTCATTAAGAAACATTAGAGCTACAACTCTAAACTTATTATCATTAGTCTCTTTGCAAGCCTCAAAATATTGTCTTGCTGCTATTTGACTAGAGTAGGGTAGACAACTTGTATTGAACGAGTTAATTTCCATAAAGACTGAATTGATTCTCCCAAAGTAAAAAACTTTACATTATTATCTTCATTTTTACATCATTATAAACAACAAGCAAGCAAAAACTATAGATATAAATATAAAGACTTACGTAAGGAATATGTTCTTATTTTGAACATTATGTATTCATACGATGTATGTGTAATATATAGTATGTATAAATACATTTCAATGTGATGTGATGATGTCATATCATGTATCGACTTCAACTATTTCGTATTATTTTGTAACTGTCAATAAAACTTTTCAAACTATGACAATGAGATAACTTTGTTGATTTTATTTTACATTGTAGTGTATAGCAGTCATATGATGGGGTGACTTGAAGAATAGTGCATGACAGACAACTGACAGGGGCATTTGAAGTCCAAACAGGAGTGAGACAAGGCTGTTTACTCTCTCCCTTCTTGTTTCTACTAGCCATAGATTGGGTCCGGAAGACAGCAACAGTCCAGAAGCGGAATGGTTTACAGTGGACACTGTGGAAACAGCTAGATGACCTTGACTTTGCAGATGACTTGGCTCTTCTTTCTTACACACCAGCAGATGTAGGAAAAGATAAATGTTGTTGCAGACAATTCAGCTTGAATTTTGACTTACCATAAACAGAGGGAAGAGCAAGGTGGTCAAGATTAAGGCATCCAACAATACACCCATTACAGTCCATGGTGAGGCGCTGGAAGAGGTGGAAAGCTTCAGACATCTCAGCAGTATCATAGTCCACCATGGAGGAACAGATGCAGATGTCAGAACAAGCATCGAGCAGCCTTCCATCAGCTGAAGAACACCTGGAGATCTAGGGAAATAAGCACCATCACCAAGATTAGTCTCTTTAACACCATTGTTAAGCCGATAATACTTTATGGAGCAGACCTGGAGAACAACGATCAACACCATGAAAAAAATCCAGGTATTCATCAATACCTGCCTGAGGAGGATACTTATGATCCGCTGGCCAGACAAGATCTCGAATGAGGAACTGTGGCAAAGAACAAAACAGCAGCCAATTGAAGTAGATATCCTTCAGAGACGCTGGTGATGGATAGGTCACACCCTTCGCAAGCCTGCATCCAACATAACAAGGCAAGCCCTAACCTGGAACCCCCAAGGAAAGAGGTAAAGGGGACGGCCCAGGAATATATTGCGCCGAGGTCTGGAAGCAGATGCCAAGCAGGTGAGCAAGACGTAGGGACAGTTTGAGAGACTCGCCCAGAACAGAGATGCCTGGAGGAAGCTGCTTGGAGGTCAATGCCCCAGAAGGTACCACAGATAGAGATGAGATGAGTGTATAGATAAGAATAAGCGTGTTATAATGTAAACTCTATAAGGGTTTAAACCTAGTTGGACATTAAATTGTAAACCTATTTGCAATCACAGGTTTGCAGATGATATTGACCTCATCGGAGAAACTGAAGAGACCAGGATTTTCCAAAATAATCGCTGCAACTAGAGCATGGAGTATGGAAATCAGTGTTGAAAAAAGCAGAATACTAGTCTGTGGTGGAGATATTAGGAGATGTTACATACAATTGCGTGGCCATACACTGAAAGATGTTGACTCATTTAACTACTAGAGAAACAATAAAAAAGATTGAAAAAAAACAAAAAAAAAAACCCTTTAAGCTTGGCCTTCGCCGCCTCGAGCAAACTGTGGAGAATCTGGAAGAAATAACATCAGCTTCTGTGTCAAATTAAAACTGTACCGTATTCTTCGCTATTGGTCTCTGTACTCCTACAGAGTTGTAACACTGAACGCTGAGGCTGAAAGAAGAATTCAAACCCTGGAAACCAAATGCTACAGAAAAGTTCTGGGTTTGAATTACAAGGAAAAGAAAACACATAAGTTGACACAAAACTCAGCCAATAGAACACCATTTCTATGTCGTGTTATTCCTTGCACTTTGTTCATCCTTATGTGCCATCACGGCTTTTTGAGACCAAAAGAAAATCCGCTGCCGAGGACAAACGCAGACGGCGAAAAGAAAATCTAAATCAACCGCCTGCGAACAATGGTTATGCTTGCCCTGGATGTGGCAAAATATTTAGGTCACAGCTGGGACTGCGCAGCCACTGGAAATACTGCATTCCTCACTAATCTTAAGACTCGAAGACTAGCCTTATTATTATTATTATTATGTGCCATCACGGTCTAAGTATAAACATGAGGGCGTTTTGTCGGTATCTTTCGAGTGTATACAATGTATAGCCTGTATTTTGTTAATGCTAATTTAAGTATGACTATTAGATTGTGTAAATAACAGACTACCATAGGATAAATGACATAAAGCTCAACTGTTTCTTTGTGGTCTGTACTTGCTGAACGATAAGGCTTTGGAACGAGTTCGAATCCTGCTGATAATTGGAACCTAGGGAAGTTTTTTGGCTTAGAACCACATTTCTAATATTATTTGACCAAGGAACTAGAATAGAGTTACTAAAACTTTTTTGCTTCATTAATGATGTAGGCTAATCCATTATTTACTTCTTAGCTTAATCTAAAATTATAATTATATAAATAGAAATTGAATATATCAAAGGCAACTAGTTCAACGTTAACATTGTATTCGGATTTAATAATGAAATATTTTTGTAAAGGGGAATACTATTACAAAGAGTTCTTTGTTTCTCATTGATTAGTAAACGTACAAAATGTTCTGTTAGATACCAATTTGAAGACCCGATGCTTAGATAAAGAGTTTCGAAACTACAGCTACCGCAATCTCATGACACCATGGGCATGAATTTGACCTAGGGAACATAACTTAAAATAATACGTTACTCAGGTTCTACATTGATAATGTCCCTTTCATAGAAGAAATTGAACTGAAACTGAAACTATTTTTAGGAATATAGGGGAAAAAAAAACGGGGTCAGATCTATATTAAGCAATTAGTTTTCTGCTTCTGGGAAGTTTACGATGAAAAAAGTAATTGACTTCTTCCTTGACTCTTGGCTGCATCCAAGGAACTCCAGTGGCTCAGATCTTGACTTTAGTACTGAGGACGTTAGAGACAATGTCGGATTCTTCAGATCATTCCCGTGACAATCAGGTAACATTTGTTCTTTATAAATCAGTGTGTGATCTCAGTCATGTTTACGCTTTCTCGCTCTCTCTGTATGTATATATATATATAGAAAATTACGAACTCAAAAACCTATGAGCGTTGCCAAAGGGGTTTGGAGTTTAAACCCCCTTTCAGCGGGGTTTGAAGCTAAGAAATACCTCTTCAATATAAAAATAAAGTAAATTATACACTAAAATTCTTTGAGCGTAGCTAAGCCAATGGGGTTTTTGAGTTTAAACCCCCTCCTCCAGGTGGCTTTTTTTTTAAATTTTAATTACCCTCCAGATGGTTTTGAGTTTAAAATCCGCCTACAGGGAGGTTGAGGTTGAAAACCCCCTCTTCAATACTATTCTAAAGCAAACTACTCTCACCAAATTCTATGAGCGTAGATCGTAACACATTTTTTTTTTCTAAAAAAAAAAGAGTGGGGGGCAACTTTTTTTAATTTCTCACGCAGGCGGTCACAAACCTCGCAGCGGCCCTGTGTGTATATATATATACCAGGAAGCTTCGGGCAGGAGGGGCTCGTTAGCCTTGGTTGGCTGCCCATCTAGGAGGAGGAAAACTCTGAATCCAAACCTCCGCTGCCCTGCGGCAATACCCAAACACGGGAAAGGCTTCGGGAGACAACCCTGAGGAAAAATCAGGAGCTGGTGACCCTTAGGCAGACTGTGGCACACCGTTCTACAGCCTGGCAGATCCTGCGGCGCTACTGATCCCAAACTGTATTGGATACTCCGTTCCTTTGGTCACATCAGCTGCGCGGAGAGGGGGGAACTGCTGTGTGGGCGACATCGTTCCGACTATAAACAATGCCCAGGCTTTCATCTCACTTATTCAAAGCCCTAACCCCAAAAAACTGGAGAGGACACTCCAGCTTCGCCTTTGGCGTCGGCCAAACACGGGAAGTGGCAGTCACAGGTTATAAGCTCAAATGCTCAATTGACGTAGAGCAGGGCGCCAGGGGCCACTTTCGTCGGTGGGAGGGATCCTAGGATTCCAATGGACAGCTACCGCCCGCCTCAAGCTGGGCAGCCCCCAGCCAATAAGGTGCTGTCCCGTCATGCCTGTCTTCCTCGTTTGGGTACACGAGGATAGGACTAAATCTGAAAAGCAGACACAAAGCCAATGTACCAGTCGACATGAAGAAAAAAAAGAGGAGCTCCACTCTTAAACTGGGCACATGGAACGTGCGTACTCTACAAACTGGACTTAATGAAAACCTACCAGACATAGAAGATGTCAGAAAATCTGCAATAATAAACGATGAACTGTCCAGGCTCAAAGTAGACATTGCCGCCCTTCAGGAAACTCGTTTAGCTGACTCTGGATCAATCAAAGAAAAAGACTACTCCTTCTTCTGGCAAGGCAAAGCCGAAAGAAGTAAAGGAAGAAAAACGCACAATCCGAAAAACGGCCAGCTCCTCTACCAACGAAGCAAAAAGCAACCTTAACCTGCGCTATCTGTGGAGGGAGTGTCTCTCCAAAATAGGGCTCCACAGCCACATGAGGAAGTGTGCTCTGAGATGAACCATAGTCGTCCTACGACTGAAGGAGGCCAATGATATATATATATATATATATATATATATATATATATATATATATATGTGTGTGTGTGTTTGTGTGTGTGTGTGCGTGGATGCTACAAACATAAGATATTAATATACATGGCACGTACTTAACGCAATGAAATACATAACCTTGTGATCAAGAACAAATTGTATATTAAATGGCAGATGCATTTCGAGTTCCACTGTAAGCTGTCATAGTATTTATAGATTTCTTAAGTTTCTATATATCCTATACGTTACAAAGATACAGTAGAAAAAATGCAAGGGAGGATTGGGTTAAGGGGTACTTATTATCAAATGCTTGGTTTGATTGTATTATATTACAGTTCAATTAATTAAATATACTTATTTTAAACAAACATAGTTACTGTTATGGAATGTAAAAAAAAGTAAAGTAAGCCTTTCAGACCTCGCGATCTATAAGGCAGATGATGTAAAGGTTAGCTCTTTGAGTGTGTCTTGTGGCCAGCAGAACGACCAACGCCTTTACTTTTCCCCAATTAATATCAGGTACTTATTAGAGCTGCGTGGACTCAGGATTCCGAAATAAAAAAAATCTTAGTCTTTATCAGGATTCGAACTTGAGAACCCCAGTTCGGAATCTAAGCAGTTTACCACTCAGTCACCGCGCCTCCAGTTATGGTGTATATGTTTGTATTTCTGATGTATCCATGAGAAAGGGTTGGCTAAATACATTCTGATGAAAACACTATGGTCTGGTCTATCGCAGCTTAAGTTAATTACTGATGTTAAATTTAAGATATAACTCTAGCGATGTAACAAATCAAACGTGCACTTTTAGTCAGTTAGATTTTGTTTAAAGTTTCATTTTCGAGTTGTGTCCTACATACATATTTATTGAAGTTAAAAGCTGTGAATATTTATTAATAATAGTTTTATTTAAGAAGTCTGTATTATATAAGATAAGATAAGATAAGATTATTTCAAGTTCTACGTTTGGAGTAGAATACGCTCAAACCGGCTTAGCTGTACCGGCTGTTTGGAGCTACAAACCAACAATAGTTACTATAAGCTCTTAACAAACATTTTCCACTTCATTTATGAAATTGACTATCTCACGAAAATCTACACCTAAATAGCATACTGTTAACAAAGCTCTATCCTTATAGAGCCGACTTTTAGTAAGACAAAAAACTACATTAGAGTTTAATTTTATTTATCTTTTAGCGCTCATACTATTTTTTAATATGTACGGACCGTATAGCCTGCACCCATGACGTATTTATTATCCTAGACATTTAACGTTGGAGAAAAAAAACTACTCCAAAAATATTTGAAAACTACGCACAAGAGATGACAATTGAAATTAGATTGAAATATGAATTACCAAACCAAACATTGATTTCAGGGGAAAAAAAGAACATCTCTAGTTCAAGTATTTTGGTCTGCATTACTGTCATTTAATGCTTCTATGTCAGTATTTATATTATCAAATTAGAATTTAAGTACTCTGAGTACATTTAAACATGCGCTATCTTACTTACGTAAACTTAGGTCCTCCCTCGCCGTTCGGCGCATTGGGCGGCAAGCTGTCTCCATAAAGATCTGTCATTGGCAATGTCTGAAGCCTCCTCCTACCTGGTGTTCACTGTTCTGAGGTCCTCCATGAAGGTGTGGCGCCAAGTAATACGAGGACGTCCCTGTGAACGCTTTCCTCGTATAGGCTTCCATGTCATCGCAACTCTTGGTATGCGTAGTTCATTTTGTCGTAGAACATGTCCCGCAAACTTCATGCGACGCTCTGTCACAACTTCCCACTAAGTGTTCCGGTCATTAGTTATTCGGAGCAAAGTCATCGCTTTAACATACAGCTATCAGCTTTATAAGGGAGAAATTGTTTGTTAAAAAGATTTTTTAAAATTATTTTATTTGTTCCTTTTTACTGGGTTTCATTAATTATTATGACTTAGTATCAGTAATAACCCTTTAATGTCTTCTCGATGCAAATGAAAAACGCAATCTTATATTGATCAGTATGTATCTAAAGTATGAGATATAAGGGTAGCAGCCTGGTCGTGTGGTAAGTGCGCAGGACTGTCGCTTGGTCGTCTCGATTGTCCCGTGCTCAAACCCTAACCACTGCCATTCCCTGACGTCCTTGCTGGAAGGAACATCCGAAACATGTCAAACAAATTTATAAACATTATATAAATATGTCTACTATTTGATATACATTTATTTTCTATGTAATATTAAATTACACTTTAAGACCACTGGGCTAAATAGGAATCAATATTTTTTTCTAGTACATGTCAGCTTTTAGTTTCAATTCAAATTTCAATTTCAAAGATCAAAGAGTTGAAAACATGACGTCAGAACCGAAAGAAAAGTGAACGTGCGACAAAACGTTGAATACACAGTGATCTATTTGTAACATGTTTTTATTTTGACTAACCTGTGAACGGGAAAACCCTGTTACCGGGTATCTGTCTAATTAATTTAAGACAGTGGTTCTCAGCCTTTTAAGCTCCGCGACCCCCAATATTTAAAATCCCCCACTCTGCCGCGACCCACACCCACTCACACACACACAGCAATAGAAGAATAGACAAAAAAAATCCATATTTTCTATGGTCTTAGGCGAACCCTGGCAAATCGTCCATCGACCCACAGATTAAGAACCCCTAATTTAAGATATGGTGAAAACAAAAGTCACTTAAGGCTTCAAATAATTGCAGTAATTATTGTGGCATTTCTCAGCAGAGGAGGGAGAAATTGGCTTTGTCAAGACTGTTGCCTGATCTATTTGCAAACGTCGCGGTTTATAGAGCTTATAAGGGCTGTTCGTCAACCTGTTTTCGGTGTTTGCTTTGTCTAAAAAAAATTAATATTGAAGGTTGTATAGAAATTATATATAGATAAATATAAACGTTTCACCTCACCGCTGATAAAATAAATTCTCGCAAGTAGATAAAATGTCTTGTTCAATGTTATCTTGTTATCTTAACTAAAGATTAAACGTAAAATCCAAAAGGCTATTTGAAACATAAAAGTCAGATCTATGCATTGACCTTTGGTGTAGAAGTGTAGAGGTTATACTATTATTTATAGTTCACAAGTCCGTGGCGGTTTGAATT
This sequence comes from Biomphalaria pfeifferi, assembly GCA_030265305.1. Taxonomy (NCBI): domain Eukaryota; kingdom Metazoa; phylum Mollusca; class Gastropoda; family Planorbidae; genus Biomphalaria; species Biomphalaria pfeifferi. The sequence goes on along the minus strand of JASAOG010000092.1, from coordinate 980,989 downwards.
ACATTCTAAAGACATGAACTGCTTAGGTGTTGGTGTATACGCCTACATACAAAGTCTGTATTTACGATTCGATCCAAACAATGAAGAGGATATTTTCTAGTAGTTTCCTTTGACCTCAAAGATTAGAATTGTTCATTTAAAGCGCTTTTAGTACACAATTGTAGTGAAAATGAAAGCAAATACAATTATATATTTTTATTAGAATTGTTCCTAGTTGATTTCCTGTGTTTGCGAACTTTTATACATTGCATTGACCTGGTGGCCGAGTAGCTACTGAATTGAGAAGTATCTAATTGTAATCCTGGTGAAGACTGAGATTTTTTTAAAAATCATTACTAAAGGTTGCTTGACATTAGTTGATGAAAATAAAGGTCGTTGGGCTATCCACATGACAATCTCGTTAAACGTCTGACAGAAACAGGTCTGACTTATTCACTATTTAAAAGATTTTGTATTTCGAATTTTTCTCCAAATCATTCGACACTCCCACCGCCCTCAGATTCTGCTTACAGAGAAAAAAGAATTATGTCCAAGAAGCTTTTGTATCTTATCCTTCCACTTTAACCTATTGTTTAATTAAATCTTGAGCCTTGCTGCCAGTACCTACCCGCTGACAACTTTAAATTCCCTACAAGCAAGTAGATAACTGAATGTGAGCTCAGCAGGTCTCGTGGTTGTTAATTTTCGGTGCTAAGCTTCCATGCTCATTGAACCTATGGGCGGGTTTAAAAGCCGACGTTGAAAAATGAAGCAACAATCTATAACGTGGCCCTCAAAAGAAAGTGGGCATTTAAAAGGTGCGTTGCCTAAAAGATATATGCGAGTTGAATACATTTGTTCAAGCTGCTCCTCGGCGCACATTTAAATTAGGAAGGTATATAGGAGATACCGAAGTAGTGAAAGAAAATAACACTAAGTTGAAATTTTCAATGCAATAGTTTTGTCTTTATTCGTGTATGTTATGAAGAACTCAGGGGAATAGGATCTGAATACATATTAGAGAGAAATGTGATGCTGTTGATGACCCGTGCAATTCGCACTACTCACAAATTACTAGTTACGCCTCTGCTTTGTAGTTCACCCACACTGAATCTCTCTTGTGAAAGGAAAGAAACTGTTCAATCTATTCCTCCATTGACAAAACCGTGTTTAGTTTGTTGTTATTTTTTTTTAGTGTTATTGACAACAGATAAATAACATAATAATTTTTGTATTTGCCTTTTTAGGCCCGGCGACTAAGAAGCTTACTGAAGGGAAGGTTAAGTCAAGAAACGGCCCTGAAGCTAATTGATGACTTCGAAGGGGAGCAAGGAGCCCTTGATTTTGTCTTGAATGGTTTGTATATTAGAGATGTAAGACCTATTTATACGTGTGTTTGTGACTAAGCGTATTTTAATTGCTATTGTTTAATTAAACTATCGAGAGGGAGAGGGAGAGAGAGACTTTAAACATTTAGTCGTTCTAATGTCCATGAGAGCTATATGAATTAAATTAGTTTCTTCTTAGATTCAAATCAGCCTATTTTTTTCTAATATGTAATCAGATAATAAATATTTGTCTATTATAATTTTGGAGTCGCGGCGGCTGAGAGGTAAAGCGCTTGACTTCTGAACCGAAGGTCCCGGGTTCCTATCCAGATGAAGAATGGGATTTTTAATTTCGCAATTTTGGGCGCCTCTGTGTTTACCTAGCTAAAATGGTTACCCGACATTAGTTGGGAAAGTAAAGGCGGTTGGTCTTTGTGCTGGCCACAGAACACCTTCGTTAACTGTGGGCCACAGAAAAAGATGACCATTACATAGTCTGCCCTACAGATAACAATCTCTAAAAGAGGAGCTTTACCTTTTTTTTTGCGCGTTATCCAAAATGTTTGAAAAAGCTTTAGTTTTCAATAAACAGTTTAACTGAATTTATGTATTTATTTCTGTATGCTCGCAGACCTAGAACTAGAGAGCAAAAAAACTTTTGTGAATTGTTTTCAAATGGAATACGTTTTTATTTGTTCAGGTACGGAGCAGGAAGTTCAAGAATACCTGAACAAGGTGATGAACGAGATGTTTTAACTACAATTCATTACTTCATCCTTTTATTTCTAATACTCTTTTTTCATCCCTTCATCATTGTGTTTAAATACATGTTAATGAATGCAAAGTGGATGAATGTCTGACCTTGCGCTCTGGACTGTCGTTCGATAGTCTCAATGGTACAGGATTGGAATTTGCCCCCCCCCCCCCCCCCCCCCCCGCCATCTCATGTCGTCCTGATGGAGATTTGGGTAAGGATGTTACTACCTTTCAAAACTGAAGGAATATCCTAAATATGTCAAACATTGATCAAACAAAATAAATGACCCAGTTCCTAAACGTTGTTCTGATTTAAAAACACACACTACAATCTCTTATTCTTTAACTCAATGACTCTGACAATAGTAATTAGTAAGTTGCTGCCATAATTAATAACTTAAAGACCTTTTACAATAATCATTAGAGTGGTAGCTAATGAAAAGAATACAAATCATTTGGGATTTATTCAAAGAGATGTTCACATTTCAAAATAAGAGGAGAGAATACTGCAGCCCTTCTCAAACTGTGGTGCGACCCGGCCCTTCATGGTTGTCACGAGAGGTTTCGAGAAGGCAGTCCTTTTATTTTATAAGGGCAAAACATCTGCTGTGTTTGTATTGTAGTGACCACTCCATATCTGGGAATGAATCTAGTAAAAATGATATAAAAAATTTATCAAATATTCCATAAGGTGAAGTCTTTCTTCTCGTAGGTAGGATCTCTCAGACTGTTCTTTCGGGAGGCTTCTGCTAAATAATTGATTCAAAATGTTCTTTTTTAATGAAGAATATGAATACGTCTTCGCCAATTGACCTAGAACCTACCCGTCTTTCTTGCATCAGAACTGTCGAACTTCTACTCCGTGACGTACCATCACTCTGTTGATGTCCTTTGCTGCACTCTAGCATGAGTAAAACAGGCCTTCAATGAGGATGACTTCTCAACGAACTTGCGTACCACAAACATCTCTGCGCAAATGCACTTCAGAAGCGACCCTTTATTTCACCTGCGTTTTTCTAAGTGGCTAGGAAAAGGCATTTCTTAATTCCCAAAGAAAAGAAAACTCTTGACTTATAGGTTTCCGCTAAATCCCCGCTAAGGCGGCTTCTGGGTCGAAGCGCAATAAGCAAGTAGTATGAGTAGGTCCCGCCTATGTAACAGGAGGGTTAGATATTGATGATGACAAATTTATAGATATACTAATAGGTTGCAGATATCGCTTGCCAATGAAGTTCAACATTCACGTTCTTTGGTATTTCATTGCTCATATATTTTCTGATCACCAGGACCCTAACTACACAAAAGCAATGACCGTTGACGCTCAGTTTGTGGCGTCTGAGCTGGACACTGAGAATGAAACAACAGTACGACAGTTTGCTTGCAGTGACTGTAAGAGAGCTTGGTGGATGAATGTACCAATAAGAAAACAGGCGAGTGAATAGATTTCTAATTACTTCAGTTCTATAGATTATAACAGTAAAAAAACAAGAACACACACACAAACTGTACGATTAAAACTGTAAATTATTACGCCTACTTCTATATATAAGCCTCGTCATCGGCTCTGTAGTCTAGAGACACAATAAGACGTCTGCCCAGTCACGGAAGTAATTCGCATTGTGCGTTGTCTATTGATGCTTTTAAGTTACAAACAGGAGACTTGATTCTAGCAGCTTTGAAAGAAAGACTTGAACAGCTGAAGGAACTGGGACATACACATATCTGAAACATACACATATGAGGGACATACATATCTGGGACTTACACATTTCTGGGACATACACAAATCTGGGACATATACATATCTGGAAAATACAAATATATGAGACAATTCAGAGACATACACATTTTTGGGACATACACATATCTGGGACACAAATATTAGGGACATATACATATCCCATTTTACACTAAAAGCATATAAAGATTCTTGATTGATAAACATCATTTCTCTGGGTTTTGTTTTGTCATGACGTTCAGTGTAAGTAGAAACATATTTTTGATATTATGAATACAGTGGTTTGCTTGCTAAATAGTCTTTAGTTCTTAGACCTGTGAACATTTTCCGAGGAACACGTTAAATATCACGAGATTATGTGTTTTATTTCCAGGTGTCATCTTGTAGGATATGTCTTAAAAAGTATGATCCTATTCGTAGAGACAAAGAATGGGGGATAGGAAAGTTTATTTGTGACTGTGGCAATCAGTTTGCGTAAGTATTTTCTTTGATGTAACTTGCTTTGATATGAAACCTTCACAACAATGACATCTTTCTAAACTAAAACATATATTTAAAAAACACATTACAAAAATAATATGTCTGCTATGTCCAATCAGATTCTACATCACGTGATCACATCACATGATCGCATCATTTGGTATAATGGGTCTATAGTAACGTTTTCCAATGTATGGGGACTAAATAACTGTACCAGGGTCTTAAGCGGTGTCCGCTATTTGGTACACAGAATCAAACGTCATGATTTTGTCCTAAACAGTCAGACATCAATTTAATTTTAGTGGTTTTGGCGAGATGAATGTGACGTCAAGCGAATGCTACAAGTGTAACAAGATGGTGCCTATCAAACATATGCTCAGGCCAAGGCGTAACAGAGGAAGAAAGACTACCGCGCCTCACTCATGTAATGGTGTGGACTGTTTTAGGTCAGTTATTTTTTTATATATTTGGAGTGACTTTTTTTTCCCTCAATTTTCTTAGAGTGGGATTTGCCTTTAAATTTCATTAGAGTGACATTATAAGCATATTCCATATATTTAATTCTCACGTTTTAAAATCATCAACAGCAAGGATTGTACAAGGCACAGTGATAAGTCTGAGAAAGTAAGTTATCAGTGTCCAGTTGTTCAATTGATCATCTTAATTCAATCAATCAGAAATGACTTGTAAGTTTTATAACAGATGGGGCTATAGAAACAGGATCAGTGGGGCTACCGCGTCCGCCCATCGAACAAATATGTGTGTAACTGATATATGACACTCGCCTAGGGCACCTCTGAGGCTGCCTCTGAATGCTAAACTCTTTCTAATGTATCATTAGGTCCTAGCCTGAGTGTAGGATGTAGAGAATGATCACATACTTGGCTCTAATCTGGGATCATGGCTACCAAAGTTCAAAGCCCAAACTACACGACCAGCAGCCACATAGACGAACACAGAGTATAGATCACAGAATGCAAGGGAGAACAATATTCAACTCTTCTCAAATAAAAATAAAATTAAAGCAAAAAACACACAAAAATTAAACCTCACTAAGTTATGCTTCAAATGAAGTAAAAAATGAAACACTGTAGTTTCAAGTACGCTGAATAGGCAAGGGACATAATTTAAACTCTTAAGCTTGGGATAACTCTTTTGTCTTTTAGTTCCTTGTCATTCTCTGGGCTTAAAAGCCTCGCAAATGCTTGGCCTATTTAAAGCTTGTTTGCTGACTATCATATTTTGTGAATTCTAATCGAACGCATGGAAGAACAAACCAATCTACAGCAACGATAACATCAACAATAAGGCAACAGCAATAAATTAAAATAAAATTTACTTCCTTTAGTTTTCAATTCTACAAATCATATAGACGACTATCCCATGTTACAATAATTATAGAATTGATGTGCAGATATCGTTGAATTAATAAATATTTCTCTATTTCCAGGGCGATGGCTGCGATGACGACGGTAAGACAAAATTTTTTATGACATTAGTATTGCTAAGTTCTATAAGTTTTGCCATATCAACAACTACATTTACACCAAACAAAGTTTGTTGGGTTTTTTTTAAGAAAAAAATCTATTTAGTATGCATATAAGTAGGACATTATTTAAAACAACAATTGATAAGTACTTTTTCATATTATCGCGTGAACTGCACTGCTATAGCACAGTAACTCAATATACGTAACTGAAGGAAGTTATTTTTTTAAAATGTTTTATTCTTGAGGATTTGAATAAGATATTGAGCCTTTACAAAACAACTAGATCAATTAGATATTCATTAGAAAACATCAGTTAGGCCAGGTTCACATCTAACTTCACATTCACTTTCACCTATCCTTTGGTCTGCTGGTTCGCTGGGGCACCACACAAGATCTGTCAACCTTCTTTCTCCATCCTTCTCTGTAATTTATCTTTGATAGAATTTCATTCTGATGTTCTTTATGAAAATATTGAAACCTACCTTTTTACTTGACTGGGTGGACCACTTCGGGATCCGATTTTGAGTTTGTGTTTACACACAAACTGTCTTTAAAACCTTTGTTATTTTTAGGGCCTTCCGATTGTGATGGGGCATTAAAAATATACTAGGTCTTCACTATGATCTAAGGAACATTTATGCCAAGTTTTTATCAAGATTGGTCAAACGGTTTTGAGTTCCATGCTGGACATTCATACTCTGTATAGATACATACATATTCTGTCAATTCTTCTTTGTATATTAGATTAAGAGCAAAATAATCGCTCTATAAAATATATATTCTTTTTTTAAAGTAATTTTTATGTTTTTCTTGTTAAATTGGATACTGATGATTTAGGCGGGATTTTAACCTTTCTATTATTTCACAAATGCACAAGCAAACAATCTTGTTATCTTAACAGACAATTCACCGGTGTGCGTTCATCCAAAGACTGGACAGAAGATCCTGACGTACAGCGAGCCCCACATGAGCACGGGGTCAACTGTCACCACGTTTACACGCCAAGAAAGTCTGGACAGTATTAATGAAGGTCCATCTAGGCGCCTGCATGATATCAATGAGTCTGATTGAAATATATCGATTGGAGAATTGGATTTATTTGACATTTTCATTGTCAATTAAAACATTTAATTTTTTTTATGTAACAGAAAGTAAACTATTTATGAATTATTTCCCCTTCAATTATTCCATATTAATAATTAATTTGTATAATTTTTTATATATTTTTTTTTTACTTTTTTTTTTCTATTCTTTGTTTCAAATGTTTTAAAGCATGATTAAGTAAATATTTTTGTATCTGAGGTATCGATCGAATTGACTAATTGCATTCAAAATATTCCATTCAGCCAGGAGTCTAAATACTTTATAGATTTAGGCCTAATAATTATCAGTCTAAAATTAGAATAATACTAAATTAGCATAAACATAGGAGTTTCAATGTTATAAAGAAGAATTGTTTTTCAGTATGGACAAAAGAATATAACTTCTATGATTATAGCAGAATATGGAAATGGTTTTTCAAACTAACGTTACATATAATGAAATAGTGAACAACCAAGTGGTGTTTCAATGGGCTTTGTTGCGCTTATGTATATTATGACATTGCTGTGAAGGTGTCATATATCGGTTTGAGTTTTTTTTTTTTAATAGTACAATTTTTAAAACATTATTTAATAGCTCAGGAAACTTGGAATTCCAGTGAATCGTTATTTGATGGATTTGGATGAATGAATGTAGGTTATGGATAAAAGTCCAGGCTCGGCGCGAGCTTTTATGTTAGCGGCTGATATTCTACAAGTCTCTGCCAATCTTATGTACTGGCCAGTATTTGTGTCTCTTACAATATTGCTATTACATACTGCTATTGAATTTATTTGTTAGCATTTCTTTGATATTTCATTGCTTTTTTAAACTTTCGGATTATGTCTCTTTTTGTTGACTAAAATAGTTTTTATATGGGCCGACGATTTGATTTTGGACTCTTTGACAGTATCCCACTCGCGTCCCTCTAAACAGAATTTTCAAAAACAGAATGTGACATACTTTTTTAAGATCAATTGAAACTTTTGTTGTTTAAATTTTTTCTTCACATTTTAGTTAAACCTTTGTAGAAAAAAGGAAAAGCTTAGTGAAAAAAAAAACACAAAAGTATTACAGTAAACTAAAATCTAAAGGTTTCATTTTGTAACTAGTCTTATCCCGATATTATAAACAACAAAAGTACTGATGTTATCGAGAGTCAATCATTGCATGTTATTAGTTTTGTGTCTTCTGTCTGTCCGTCAGCCTTTTTGTATGCAAGGTTTATATCCAAACCTAAAAAACTAAATGCGTTACAGAAAATCAGATTTCATATTTTTAACAGCTACTTTTTAAACATTTGTATAACCTACTTTTTTTTTTCTAAATATAAATTATATATTTATAATATGGCGAACCCAAAAAGACTCCTACGAGTTTGTGTGGCAACACAAACTACTTTTCTTTATCATATATTTATTTTATTTTTTCTTTTGGTGATAAAATATGTACACTGTGATCTGATGTCGGGTTTGTTGTGTAATATTCCATTAGCTTTGTTAAATATACGTTCAATTGACTGATCTATCATGTGTTAATATTTGACAATACCTATTGTGATGTATGAAATTAAAATAATAAAAAATAGAATAGAATAACATGCATTCTTTTTTTTTTTAATGTTTTGTTTTGCTTTCTGTATATAAAGCGAGCTTTGAATGACATAAACTGAATTAGAAAGTGAATTTTATCATATTTTATCATTATCATATCTGGAGTAGACAAGACTAGGCTGTTGATGATGACACCCTGTCCTGCAAGTAAATATATCAAGCGCAATCTTCTTTAAGATGCTCATTTCATCACAACTGTAAATATCTACACAAGATATCAAGAATGTTGCCTGGAGTAGCAGCCCCATTGCCCCCTCCATCCAAACACCACCTCATTTCATCTTTTTCTATGGGACCATTTCACCTGCTGCCGGATCTTTTCTTCTGTTCATTTCATACAAAATGTTCATATGCCATCACTTAAATTCTGTTTTTTCCGCTGTCAATATACTTCCAAGTTATTAGCCAACTTCCGTCTAAATACCTAATCGGACAACCATATTTCCAAGTTATTAGCCAACTTCCGTCTAAATACCTAATTGGACAACCATACTTCCAAGTTATTAGCCAACTTCCGTCTAAATACCTTATTGGACAACCATACTTCCAAGTTATTAGCCAACTTCCGTCTAAATACCTAATTGGACAACCATACTTCCAGGTTATTAGCCAACTTCCGTCTAAATACCTAATCGGACAACCATACTTCCAAGCTATTAGCCAACTTCCGTCTAAATACCTAATTGGACAACCATACTTCCAAGTTATTAGCCAACTTCCGTCTAAATACCTAATTGGACAACCATACTTCCAAGTTATTAGCCAACTTCCGTCTAAATACCTTATTGGACAACCATACTTCCAAGTTATTAGCCAACTTCCGTCTAAATACCTAATTGGACAACCATACTTCCAGGTTATTAGCCAACTTCCGTCTAAATACCTAATCGGACAACCATACTTCCAAGCTATTAGCCAACTTCCGTCTAAATACCTAATTGGACAACCATACTTCCAAGTTATTAGCCAACTTCCGTCTAAATACCTAATTGTACAACCATACTTCCAGGTTATTAGCCAACTTCCGTCTAAATACCTAATCGGACAACCATACTTCCAAGTTATTAGCCAACTTCCGTCTAAATACCTAATCGGACAACCATACTTCCAAGTTATTAGCCAACTTCCGTCTTTATACCTAATTGGACAATTATCTCATAAACGATGTATATCAGTTTAGGATTTTATGCAATCTTCGTGAGTGTCCTGGCGGTGCTATCTGCAACTTGAGTGTGACTAACACCACCACTACTCTTTTATATTACCCAATGCATTGAGCCTTTGATATTTTATCTTATCTAATATTATTATGCCACCTCGCCTGCTTCCAAAAGTTAACTTGTTCGCACATTTATTTTTCAATAAACGAAGTTTCTAAGCAACATTTTGTGTATGCTCCGTGTAGGCTTACTTGTGTATCGCACTATTAAAAAGTTAAAAAAAAACAACATATGTTACATACATGAAGCATGTTCCTGTAATCGCACCAGCCGCTTAATAGAACCAAAACAATTGCGTACAGATAAGGTCTGCAAATTTGACTGTAACGTCTTTACTCAATAACAATGAGCTAGCACCATGGGCGTAGCCAGGATTTTTTTATCGGTGGGGGTTGGGGGGAATTTTATTCTCTCACCCCCCGCCCCCCCCCCCCCGAAAAAAAATATATGCTTGTATGGATGGATGTGTGTGTGTGTGTGTACATAATTAATCCCTATTACATTCTGCCCCTTCATTCTTTTGGAAGACGTTTATTGTGCCCAAGAATAGGTTCTTCCTGGAGTTGGTGAAAAAATTGTCGACTTCTCGCACTTGCCGGCAAGGGGTCTGGGGGAACTCTCAGAGCTCCCACAGCGAGGGGCGAAGCCCCGCCGCCAATCACTATTTCTGGTATTGAAAGCCAACTAAATGCATATTCTGAGGTACCTACAGTGCATTATTTTACTATTAAAAAGTTTATTTCAAAAACCTAATGTGCTATTCTTACTGACTTAGACCCTCCCGCGCCGTTCGGCGCATTTGCTGGCAAGTTGTTTCCACAAAAAAATCTGTCATTGGCAATGTCTGAAGCCTCTTCCCACCTGCTCTGAGAACCTTCATGAAAGTGTGGCGCCAAGTTGTACTTGGATGTCATCGCAACTCTTAATATGCGTAATTCATTTTGTTGGAGAACAGGTCCCGCAAACCTCATGCGACGCTCTGTCACAACCTTAATAAGGGGTTGACTCCCATTTCGACATAGGATTTCCTTGATTTAGACCCGATCTCTATAACTGACTCCTAAAATCCGTCTTAACCATCTTTGTAGAGCCACATTTAGTGCTTTTCAATTTGAATTTTTAATTCAAAACCACATTTAGCTACGGTCATAGAATTGGGTGACTGTAGTTTGCTTTAGAAATAATATTGAAGAGAGAGGCTTTCAACCTTAAAACGCTCTATATGTGTATTTTAAACTCAAAACTATCTTGAGAGGTTTTAAACTTTTAAGAAAGCCATCTGGAGGAGAGGGGTTAAAACTCAAAACCCCCCATTGGCTTGGCTACGCTCAAAGAATTTTAGTGTGTAATTTGATTTTTTTTTTATTGAAGAGGTATTTTTTTAGCATCAAACCCTTCTGAAGGGAAATTTAAACTGAAAACACCCAATAGGCTTGGCTACGAAGATTTATTTTTTAGCTTCAAACCCCGCTGGCGGGGGGTTTAAACTAAAAAACCCTTTGGCTATGCTCATAGCATATTGAGTGCGTAATTTACTTTTTTTATATTGAAGAGATATTTTTAGCTTCAAACCCAGCTGAAGAGGAGTATAAACTCAAAACCCCTTTGGCTACGCTCATACAATTTAGAGTGTGTAATTATTAATTTTTTTTTATATTGAAGAGGGGTTTATCTTAAAATTTGGAGAGGGGTTTAAAATCAAAATCTTCCTTAGATGTGCTTTTGGAATTTTGGGATTGTCGTTTGCATTTTTTGTTTGTTTTATAGAAGAGGTGGATTTAAATGCAAAACCCCCTGGTAGGGGGTTTCAAACTCAAACCCCCCTGGTAGGTTTTTTAAAACTTAAAACCCCCTGGTAAGGGTTTTCAAACTCAAAACCCCTGGTAGGGGTTTTTAAACTCAAAACCCCTGGTAGGGGATTTTAAACTTAAAACCCCCTGGGAGGGGTTTTCAAACTTACCCCCCCCCCCCCTGGTAGGGGGTTTTAAACTCAAAACCCCCTTGGTTGTGGTAGCAGGACAAGTGATGGTTTAGTATTAAAATTTCACCTAAAATAAACAAAATTAAAGCAAAAGATCATCACTAAACTCCGACCCCCCTCCCCCTGAGGATGGGACTTCATTTCGGAAGGGGGGGTTGGGGAACACGCCCATGGCTAGCACCAGTGTTCAAAATAATTTTCCAGGCTTCTCTTAATCAAGGTAGTTTACCGAGAGACTGGTAAGAAGCTAATACGCCACTCCCCTATTTATGTTTGAATTGTTCCCCTTGATATGCTCGTTTGAAATCGAAACTACTCTATACAGTGCTTACCTTGAAATCCTTTGGGAAAATCTTCACCTAACAAGGCTCGGTAATCAAATATCTACTAATCTAGACTAGACTTGGACTGTTCATAGAAATAGAAATAACACAAAGCCAATAGATTCTATTTCTTGTGAGTGATTTTAGTTCTAGACTTACATATAGATCTATATCAATTCAATATCTTATCATATGCAGACTATGAATTAAATTAATCACATAGTGACATAGGAATATCAATCATTAAAATTAAATATGACTGTCACTAATTAGTGTCACAGTCACTTTATTAGTTTGATTATTTCATTTTCATAATTCATATTATTGACATATACTATGATAGACATAGAACTAGTCTAGATCTAGATCTTTACATATTTTAATACTTTGAAAGGGAAATCAGTAAAAAGTGTAAATAATATGTACTGTAGTCATCTAGTATTAGTAGCATGTAGATCTAGTATCATAAGTATAATGTAGATATATCTAGTTCTTATCATGTAGTCTATATATATAGATCTCTAGTCGTATAGATCTAGACTCTAGACAATCTAGAATCTATATCTACTCTATCTATCTGTATTAATTCTATATAGATCTATAGGCTACTATGGAGAATAGATTCTAGATCTAGAATCTAGACTATTATACATAGGACCTACTATAGTCTCTAGATCTAGACATAGAATGATATTTGATTGATAGATGGGAGATGAACAAGTGCTAAAGGCAGTCTTTTTGGGTGAGCTAAAAGGTGGTCGACGTAACAGAGGCGCCCCACGGAAACGGTTCAAAGACCAGTTTAGACGTCAACTTTCCGGTATACCAACTTTCCTTGTCTGACATAGAAGAGAGCACCTGGTTGCAAGCAGCTTCAGAACGAGACTCACAAAGGCTGCGGGATACTTATTTGAGATCAAAAGAAAATCTGCCTGAGGACTGTAAAGATGCTGGGAAGGCCAGTTCTCCAGAGGATCTCAGTATTGTACACTCTTTCTTTCCATGTTATTTTCAAGATCCTTTAAAGGCAGCGCAAGTGGAGTGAGTTTAGTTTTCTCTCTTGATTTGTGTAGGTAGTCCACGACTCACTGCCGTACAGTAGCATGCTTTGTAGACCTCCATTTTGATCGCTGTGGTTAGCTTCTGGTTCTTCCAAACTCTTGGTCTAATATATAGATATTTTATGTAACATTTTAATTATATATATATTACTTGATTCTAGATCTAGACTCCTCTCCATGTGCAGATCTAGATCTTATCTATTAGTATTATCTATCTATATGTATATATATATATAAATAGATCTATATCTACAATTTTATTTTACAATTTAGTAATACTGTACAGATATCAGGGGTGAACTGACTATATGGGCATTTTGACAAATGCCCGGTGGTCTGGTGGGCCAACAAAAGGGTGGCATGAATGCCAGTAAATTGCATTTCTTGCGTAGAATTAAGTCCTCCCACGCATTGGTGCATTGGGCGTCAAGCTGTAACATTTTAATTATATATATATTACTTGATTCTAGATCTAGACTCCTCTCCATGTGCAGATCTAGATCTTATCTATTAGTATTATCTATCTATATGTATATATATATATAAATAGATCTATATCTACAATTTTATTTTACAATTTAGTAATACTGTACAGATATCAGGGGTGAACTGACTATATGGGCATTTTGACAAATGCCCGGTGGTCTGGTGGGCCAACAAAAGGGTGGCATGAATGCCAGTAAATTGCATTTCTTGCGTAGAATTAAGTCCTCCCACGCATTGGTGCATTGGGCGTCAAGCTGTAACATTTTAATTATATATATATTACTTGATTCTAGATCTAGACTCCTCTCCATGTGCAGATCTAGATCTTATCTATTAGTATTATCTATCTATATGTATATATATATATAAATAGATCTATATCTACAATTTTATTTTACAATTTAGTAATACTGTACAGATATCAGGGGTGAACTGACTATATGGGCATTTTGACAAATGCCCGGTGGTCTGGTGGGCCAACAAAAGGGTGGCATGAATGCCAGTAAATTGCATTTCTTGCGTAGAATTAAGTCCTCCCACGCATTGGTGCATTGGGCATCAAGCTGTCTCCACAAGGAGTTGTCACTGGCAATGTCTGAAGCCTCTTCCAACTGGCACTCACCACTCTGAGGTCCTCCATGAAAGTGGCATCAAGCTATACGAGGATGCCCCTGTTTGTGCTTTCCTCTTATTGGCCTCCATGTCACAGCAACTCTTAAAGTAAGTAAAGTTCCCCTTTCAGACCATGCAGTTTATAGGGCAACGGTTAATGAACAGGGTGTCATGTGGCCAGCACAATGACCAACCACCTCTACTTTTCTCAGCTATAGTCAGGTACCTGTTAGAGTCGTCACCAAGGTTCAAACTTAGGACCCGAGATATGGAAGCCAAGCGTATAACCGCTCTGCCACTGAAACTATATGACCATGCGAGACGGGCAGTTAAATAGTTGAGGATGAAGAGTTGTATTTGTAAATTGAAGTCCATATGCCTGAGAAATGGCAAGGAGTGAAACTAAATCATAAACAATATGTCCTTGCAAATAGTTTCAGTGCAGATTCGCTGGCACGCATACAGAATCTAATCGTATACCTCAATGTTCGTAGTAAGTCTTTAGCACATGCGGGGTATATGGTGTGTGTTGCACGATTTTGTTTTAACCTGTTTTGTAATTTGTGCTAGGTATACAGGTGTGTGGGGTATATGCGCAACATGAAAAAAAGATGCTTTCATGTCATACAAAATTTTGTTGTCATGCTCAAGGCATTATGTAGACCACAATTGGTCATAAGTCAAGCACAATTAAACTCTTGTGCGCTCCACAGGCTGTGGGCCCCTAAATGGTCGTGGGCCTGGGTTCATTCACCTCTTCGTGCTATGGATGCTACGCTATGGTGTATATGTTACTGTATATGGTAGCGGGAATTTTTTACATCAAGAGATTCCTCATTCTTAGTGTTACTCTTTATTAGTTTTGTAATAGAGCTTGTAATCCAATAAATTATTCATATAGGTAAATACTTTCAATACATTATTCAACTTTACAAAATGATTTTGAGGACAAGCATGATTGGATTCCCGTTATATGGCAAACAATTTGTGGGCTGGATTGAATAGAAATGCCAGGGCCAAATTTGACACCAGTCCGCACCTGGTAGATATAATATTATAATTAGACAATAGATCTAAAATCTATTGATCTAGACCTAAACTAGAATTGACTAGATCTATAAATTATTAACGGAATATTCAGATGACTATATGATCTTTCAATCTCTAAAATTTGTTCTTTTACTTGTTCAGATAGAGATACCTACTTGATAAGGCAAACTGATTGAAAATGTCAGGCTCACACTCACTGGAAAGTCAGGTGAATTTGAAAAATGCCTTTTTAATTGATACATCTACTTATTCTAGATTACAAATCAACTACATATTCTATGAAGTAATCTATTCACTGGAATTCAATCAGTTGGATCTGTGAATCAATAAAGTATATCTAAGGGTCAAGCACTTCTTGCCTTAGATTAGCAGTTGGCATATTAACATTTTTCTCCTAATTGACGATACCATCATTGATTTGACCTCATTAAATTAAATTAATGTTTAATTTTATGAACTTTACTTTCTGTTATATAAAAAGGAGCAGGCATTCTCCTTTAATTCTATACCAAATAAAACATTTTCTGATAACAAACAAAAATTTTTTTGAAGCTTAATCTTAACAGGGGAGTGAAAAAGTAATATGAGCAAAATGAAGAATTCCGTCGAAACGTGGACAAATAATTACGGAGAGAAAGAGTTAAACTTAAATTCATTTTTGTTTTAAGGGCCTGAGTAAGTTTCAGAAGCTGATGTAGTCATTGAACAATTTATTTTCAATTGAGTTTGTTTGTGATGAATCAGTTCTATAAGCCTACCACATAGAATCTCCAGACATTGTTGTATGTATTTTAATTTTCTCTCTGAATACAAAAGACAACAGTGGACTTTTGATAGTTTTAAACAGATGGGTCAATTCACTAAATCGCTCTAACTCATTGTTAAACAACTTAATCATGAGTAGCTTTATTATTACTACACACCATTATTCTTAATGGTTGGTTTGTCACTTTAAAAATGCTGCTGACAATCCTATCATCTTCACTTATCCACTAGCCTTCTGGACCGTTGAGGCACCACTCAAGAACTTTTTACCTTGCTCTCTCTTTTGCCTTTGATAGAATCTCTTTCAATGACAGGCTTGTCCATTCTCATATGTTGTCTTCCCATCGCTTTCTCTCTGCCTCTTCTTCTTTTCCTGGCACTGTTCCCTGAAGGATGGTTTTTGCGAGTCCTGAGGATCTTGAGATGTATGGCTGTAGAGTTTTAGTTTGCAATTTTTTTACAGTAGGCTTTCATTAAACTTAAATTTCAAATATATTGGAAATTTTGTTTTAGAAATGTATATGGATATAATTTTTTAGCAGTACTGCAGATTTGATCAAAACAATTTACATCGCAAGCTTTCTTTGAAATCTAAAAAAAAATGGTTTTTCTTTGCATGGCTTCTATGACAAGATGCATGACTCAAATTTTTTTTTTTATTCTTTAGGCACGTCGCCTTCGGGAGCTTTTCCGTGGTAGGTTTAATCAAGCTACAGCTACAAACCTGATTGATAAAAAAGGAGGCTTGGAAAATGCTTCAGATTTTCTTTTAAATGGTGTGTTAATTAAATTTGCATAATGTATGGAATTAATAACATAAATTTTACATATATCACTTTTTTTTAGAGGTGTAAATGTATAATCAAAAGCTTATTTAAGAGATTTTTATCAACTTTTATACAGTATATCCAAACATATTTTAAAATTTTTTATTAAACTTTTTTTTCAGGAGATGTAGAGGAAGTGCGAGCATTTCTACAATCGGTAGTATTCTACTTTTTTAGTATTATACACATTCAAATCAAATCAAATGTTATGAGAAAAATGTAATTGTTATGAGCATGTTCTTTTCTCTTTGAACAGCACAGAAAAACTTTAACTCGTTTTAACTGCTTCAGCTTTTACAATGACCAGTGTGTTTCTATAATATTTCATTCTCAGCTCTTACACTATTGACTAACATGAACTAATTAAGTTAAGTTACAAGTCTTTTATATATTTTTAGCTCTACCTGTTCATTAGCCTATCCCCCCCCCCCCCGAAAAATAATAAAAAAACAAAACATTTTTAACAATGTTATCTCAGAGAGTGTCAAGTCTCAGTTTCTACTGGTCACTAAGGATGTAAGCACACAATAAACTTGACCCAATTAACTGACCATGTCCCTATTCGTCAATTAGATTCAACTGAACTCACATTTTACACCTTCATATTAGGAATTAACAAACGAAATACAAAATATTTGTGTCGTTTATAAATTTAACTTTTTTTTTTATGTTGTGGTCTTTATTGATATGTAAAGGATACAAAAAAAAAATAATAATATTATTTCCATATTTCTGCATGAAGGATCCAAGTTACCTTGAAAGTCTTAGACAAGATAGCAAGCAAGTGGCCTCTTTACTTGAAAACTGTATTGATTCTTCCATACGTCAGTTTGCTTGTAAGAAGTGTAATAAATACTGGTGGAGGAGGGTTCCTGCTCGCAAGGAGGTGAGTGCATTTAAAACCAGGAATTTGATAGGAAAAAAAATTAACATACTTAGCTCTCAGCTTAATTTATAAGTTTTTTTAAGTACTTTTTTTTTTGTTTTCTTTGGAATGACATTATACATTCTTTTAGTGACAAATAAAAAATTATGGCCTTCTTCAGTGGCAAAGAAATGAAATGAATGCCTCTGTTCTATGCCTAAGTTATGGTTGGAACATGATATTGCCCACTCTGCAGTTCCCCCCTCTCCATAGGTTTGAATTCAGAGTTTTTCTTCTCCTAAGTGGGTAGCCATACAAGGCCCCAATGAGCCCTTCCTGCCTGAACCTTACTGGTTTACTTGGCTTTACCCTTGTCAGTTCTACCAGGCTCATTATCTGAGCCACAGGGGAAGGCTGGGTGTGGGCCTGGTTAAAAGGTTTGACATTGAAAGCATTTTATAAATAGTGGTGTGCTTAAATCAATTACTCTTTCCATTAATAACAACCTTATGGAACAAGACACAACACAAACATTTGTCAGTTCAATTCATAACAGGCAGGTATTTTTTTAGATAAGCAGAAAGAATATTAATGGAGTCTGTATTAAATGTTTGCTTTGATTAGGTTTCAAAGTGCAACAATTGCAAAGTGAGATATGATCCCATACCTACAGATTTGGAATGGGGAGTTGGAAAATTTATTTGTGTTTGTGGAAATGAGTTCCCGTAAGTTGAAATAATTCTCTAATTGGTATACATTACTAATATATCTTAGTTCTAATTTTCACATAACTTCTAAATATATATACAAATTTTTATTATATATTTGTAGATTAAATCTAAATTATTTTTTTTATTATTTTATTTAGACAAATAGTTTTTTTCCTTACCGCTAATAGGATATTTTAATCAGTCTCATTTACATTGCAATATCTGTGAATGTCTAATGATTCCTATTGTTATCTATTTAGTGGCTTTGGTCAGATGGGGATCACATTGAGTCAGTGTTATAACTGTGGAGAAATGGTGCCCATACACCATATGTTGCCACCAAGAAAAAATATTGCAAGAAAAACCAAAGCTCCACATTCTTGCAATGCCCCTGACTGCATTGGGTAATGTGTTTGTTTTTTAAAATTATTAATACATAAAGATAAAATGGGTATATTCATAGATAGGGATTTTTTAAAATTCCAACTAGAATAAAATTTCAACACATCTTTACATTAATTACAAAAATTGAAATGTATGGGTTCAGATGGCCAATGGTTAATCATCTTTACTTTCCCAATGTATGTCAGGTACCCATCATTAGACTCAGAGGCATCTTAAAAAGCCTCAACCAATTCCAGTCTGCTCTGGTATTTGAAGCAGAGACCCTTAAGTTTGAAAACCAAGTGCTTTACAACTGTGCCATATTTACATTTAAAATCACCAAAAAATAAACAGCTACCAAAAAAAAAAGCGAAAAAAAAACAACACCTAAGCAAAAGTATCTGATACTAAGAACATTTAAGCAAATGCACATTCTTATCAATAATGTCAGACTCTTGATTAATTCCAAATTCTTACCTTATGCCATTGAATTAACGATATTTCTATTATAGTTTTATTTCCAGTATTTATGTTTGTCCGTGCTAGTTAGTGATGATCATGTCCATGCTAGTTAGTGATGACCATGTCCATGCTAGTTAGTGATGACCATGTCCATGCTAGTTAGTGATGACCATGTTCATGCTAGTTAGTGATGACCATTTCTGTTGTCCAGAGAGCTAAGAGCTTGAATCTGTATTTCTGTTTCTTCCCGAGTGGTTAGTGAGTCAGTCAACATATTCGGCTAAACACAGGGTTTTGTTGCAGCCGGTGCATTTGAGTAAACTTTTGAATTTATTTTGTCCCCTTGTTCTGCCATGGTTTCTCCTGTGTCTTCAGAACTTTTCACAACTTACAGTGAATTCTAAACATGTTCTGTCATTTGTTCCTCGTCTTTTAACAGATTCCAACAGCAAAAAACACTAAACCACAACTTACAAATGCTTAAATTCTAACAAATGTTTCAATTCATAATAAACACAAGTATAAAAAATTAAAAATAATATCTGTCTTATTCCAAATCATTTTCTAATATTTATTTCTATCCAAAAGTCATTAAATCATTGACTACCAATGAATAAATTTAATCTATTCTGTGATTAAATAATCTGTAAAAATATAGGCATGTTGCATTGCACAGAGCCATTGGTGGGTATAATTCCGAATGCTAAATATTGTACAATGTTTTCTCTTGCAGTCATGCAAGCCATAGAGGCCACATGGCACCTCCAGCGTATGTGAATGACATAACCCATGGGATATCTGATTTGTCAATTGCTGTATTTGTAAGTATATATCATATCATATCTGACACATTTTACTTATAGCAAACTAAACTTTCATTTCTTGCCTTTGTGTTTATGAGGCCTATGTTTTGTGTCAGCCACAGCAGTGTTCTGAGCCTCAATCATTGATAAGTTTTATGCTTTGCTTATAATACCATGAGAATGTGTTCACAACATCAATGTATTATTTTGCCTTTTATAAGTTTCTTTGCTTTGTTCTCTTAATTCTTATTGGTGGTATTCTGCTGTCCATCTCATCTGTCATGTTTAGATTCCAAACACTATAGGTTCTATTGAAAATTGAACTTTATTGTCACATTTAATGTTCAAAGGTTCACTAGTAGTCTTCTGATAACAATCCTTTTTTTTTTTAGCCTGAAATCTGCCAACACTTTTCACATCCAGAAAAACTATTTTGAAAACATTGTGATGGAAGTAGACAATTAAAATCTTTTTTTTAATTTCTAGGAAATATGTTGGAGTCTTCATTTAAGAAGCTGTCAATATTTTTCACGTTGTTTTAAACTTGGCTAAATATTTGTTACATTTTTCAATGGATGATCAAGTGATTAGAAACAGATTTGTGGATAGAAATTTTAATTGACAATTTAAGGTGTTCAGTATTACATTTAGTGTAAAATTTATTGTGAACTGAACAGTTAAGAAAATTGATAGCCATTGGATTGATACACTAAGTATATTTTTTAATGTAATATAAAAAAAACAACACATAAATTCCTCATTATAAAGATTGTTATCACAGAAGTACTACTCAATGATTCATTGTAATGATTCATTGTATGTGTAGCATTTAGTTCTACACATTTTTGTTCTAAATAGTCCCGTTATTACCAGGATGGCAGGGCATCAATACCAGCTAGTGCCCAGAGAGGACCAGGATCATACAGAAATACCCCTAATGTCAACGGAGGCTACCCCATCCCTTTTGGAAGAGGCCAGTATTATAATCATGGAGGCCAATCGTACAATCCTGATGGTCATGGAAGATCAGGTAAAATAATTTGTTGTCATTTAGAATGTCCATTAAATTTCTAATTGGCAGTGATTTATTACTTCAGATAGGCTGTACTTTTTTGAAAGACGGCTTCTCCTTTCCAATCTGACTTGCAACACCATTATATGCATCCCCATCACTTATCTCAACACTGCCTTAATAGGTTAAGATCTGTATGACCAATTTACATGTTTTACATCTGTAACTTAAATACTTAGGGGTTATATAAAATGAGGTCCCCGGGTCTGAAAAGTTTGAGAACCTTTGCTTTACATCATCTGCCCCATAGATTACAAATTTAAACATTACTTATAGTGTAAACTGAAGACTTGTTAATATTACTCTCATTTAGGTAGATAGTGCTTTACTACAAAAGAAAAAAAAAGGTAAACCAAAAATAATATCCCAACAAATATATCTTCTTTTCATTAGGGTCAACAATCAAACAAACCTGTGTCCACCCAAAGGCTAACTTCTCCATACCAATGTTCAGTACAAAGCACAGAAGCACTGGATCTACTGTCACTACATGCCTTAGTCAAGGAAGTTTGGATGACAAGTCTACCAGGGGAGCCCCCTCATTGCCTTCCATAAATGAAGGTTGAGCTAGAAAGTTGATTTTGTAGTTTGAATCCTTCTCAAATTCTTGAAACACAAATTTCCCCTAGCATTGTTATTGCTAGACACAGAATGTGATTTGTTAATTAGACCTTTGTATTTACATGAATATTTTTGTGATGTCTATTTGTAGGTGATGTTTTTAATTTATTGGATGGAATTTAATGTTATTTAATTTATTTAAACAAAAAAAAAAATGTGCATCTCAACATTCTTGATCAGTGTGAAAATGTATGATCTTGTATATTGTTATCCTTTGTCAAAATTAAAGCCTTTTGTAACATTAAATTCTTGAGAATTGCAGCAGATATTGTAGTCATCATTTTGACAGTTGTGAATGCAAATCATTAGAAATGGTCGGAATGTATTCCTTGGTCAGATGAGTCTTGAGGCATTTTAATCTAGTAATCAAACTTTTATTGTTTCAAATTTTCAATATTAATTTTTCCAAGTTTCTACACTGGTACAAGAAAGTTCAGATCTAAATATTGTTTCACTTTGTGTTTTCAACTTTTTCTGTTGATCATCTGTTTTCTTTTTTTTCAACTTTAACAAGTTTTTAATAAATAAATCAACAAAATAATTTCCTTAGCTTCTGGTTTCAGTGTTGTATGATAGCTTGAATGAACCATCTGGGCTTAGATAATACCTTCACAAAGGGGAAAAATGTTAAATACAAAATTGAGAGTTTGCAGGATTGTATCTTTGTTCTATACTGTACACCCGAGGGAATGGTATTACTGATTCACTTGCTTGATGGGAATTACTCATTCGTGCTTTATGATGAATTAACATTTTTCTCGCCTTTTTTTTTTTTTAATTTGGTGAATGGATTTCTCCATGTCTAATTGTAGTTCAAGGTCAACAAAAATGTCAGTTTTCATAAATATTTTTCAAATAATCTTTTTTTTATAGTTTCAATGAATTGCCTGTAGGCACCCATGTTTTCATTAGTTCAGAGTTGATCTCACACGTGATGTATGTTTATTGAGAAGTGTTTCTCTATCATTCTTTTTTTTAAAAGCATTGCAAAAATTATGCTTTTTTTTTCTTCTTTTTATTTCAAAATTGCATTCACGCTTTAGTTTCACTTAATGTTCGATTCCGTGTTTTTCATTTTTCAGTGTAACTTTTTTTGTGTCTGAAATTTATTTTTCAAAACAGAAATCAAAATGGTTTTGCATGGCTTTCTCTAAACATTAAAACAAATGTGGTCAAAGCCATAACTCTTCCACATGTGATTTGTTTATCAAATTTACCTGTAAAATATTATAATGCTGTATTGACTGGCATATCATTCTCCAGGTATCCACAAAGAGACTATTATTTTTTGGTTCTTTTCACCTATTTTGTTTACCTGTATAATAATCAAGTATTCAAAATATAACAATTGTTAATTTTGTACATATTGTAACAATTCATATACATCAAACATTTTTCTAACTATAATATATCTACAAATCTGGTCATGGGGGTCTAGACTGTTGAGATGATGGTTCCAGGTTCAAATCTTGTTGGTCACCATCACTACTGCAGAAGCTATGTCTAGGACGAAATAAAGTTTACATTTGAAGAATCAAGTCATGAATTATTTTGCCCCTCTTTTCTTTGAGGTATCTGCTGTAATGGACTCATAGAATGAAGTCTGTTTGTACAAAATGAATGATTATTATATACATTGTGTAATGCAGTGAGAATATTTGTATATATTATAAATCTGTCAAAGAATGGTGTTTATTGTTAATGTTCATATTTTCTTTAAAAAAAAAAAGGATAAGGTTTGAATGTTTTAGTCCTATGTATTTCTGCTATCACTCTGTTGATTCACTTTGTCTTACTCAAACATGATCTTATTAACATTGTTCTGTACATTTATCCTTTACATTCCTTGACTCTAAGTGTGATTTTTAAAAATATTTTTCTTATAAACAGTTATTTCCATTCATAATGTGGTTGAAAGGTGAAGTCCAGGGTTTCTATCCACCAAGATATTCAAGTTGGATTTCCATTCCATGCCTGCGTATGTTCTAGGTTTTTGTTTTCTATTGTAACCTCTGCCATATTTTACTGTTATTGACTTTGACAATGTTCTACTGCAGTGTTTCCCAAACAGTTTTCATAGGAACCCTAGTGTTCCACAAACTACTGGAATAATTAACTTTTAGGCCACCTCGTGAATTAATCTTTTAAAAAATTAAGAAAAGTGTTTTCCTGAATATTCAAAATGTGCTATGTGTTCCCCTGAATATTCAAAATGTGCTAAGTATTCCCTTTAATATTCAAATTGTACTAAGTGTTCCCCTGAATATTCAAAATGTGCTAAGTGTTCTGTTAAGAAAAATGTTTGGGAACCACTGATCCTCTGGTTGTAAAATCATGAACATTAATTTCTCTTGTCAATAAAGATGTAGATCCCAGGTCCTGGTATGTTCCAATTTTGTTCTTTCTCTGCTATCATTTGAGTCCTATTTACTGTTACTTATTCCACTTTGACTTGAACCATGTTCCATTGGTTGTAACCTGACAAACAATAACACATATATCATAAAAAAAATAAATTTCTCTTGTTAATAAAGATATTCACTTTAATTATACTAATTGTAGATTGTTTTATTTTCTTAAGTTTAGTTGAGAATTTCAGAATATCAAAACAAAAGTCTGGTGAGATTAAATGTATTCCAGTCAAACATCAGTTCAACCTAACTAATTTTTCAAATTAACGTAGCTATGGGCTTATACTTTCTCACCAAGTAAACTAAATAAATGGCTTTGAACAATGATGGAAATTATTATTTTTTTGTTTTAGACTGGGGGGGGGGGGGGGGGGGGGGAGAAGAAACTGAAAATTTGTTTTAGTCTTGTGTTAAACATGAAAATGCATCTCCAAAGTTGGAGAGTTCAAGCATGGAAAATGTCTGCATTTTTTTGTTTGTTTTTCCTACTGGTTTATATGTAGACTGCTAGGACCACATGAAACAATGCAATCCTTCTTAATCTTCAGACTCAAAAGACAAACCTATGTTTTTGATATCTCTTTTTTTTTTCTGCGCAACAGATTAATATTTACCCTGAATGACACTCTTTGCGGTAAGATTACAAAATTGAGAGAAGCTAGTTAGTTTTATAGTCTGCACTATAAATAGAAATTTAGTATCTAGGAGAAGTTTATGAGTCATGAGAAATATAAGCAACGCAAATATATGTTACCATTGTAAGCAATCCGTGTTCGGTACGAGTGGCGTCACTAGGGCAGGGTTTGACAGTCCAGCGCGCAGCCATACGTATCGACGTGTGAATACCCACTTGTTCTCCCCCCCTCTTGTTTTTTCGTGGGGTGACTATCCGCAGAAATAAGAGAGTGATCTTTCCTTTATTTCTTCTTCTCGTCCAAACTCTCGAGGGAAGAGGAGAATTATATATAAAGTATTACAGCGCAACAAACGAAAAAAAAAGATTTTTTAAAGGGGGGGTGACACCCTGAGCTAACCGCACCACTGTTCGGTACCACTGGTTCTTAAACTGGTGAAATCGAACCCTACTGTGAGAACACATGTGAAGTCGACAAATTAAAATGTAAGTTATAAATTTAGCTAGATATACGTATCCGTCTAAAATACAGACGTTCTCATTACTTGATTTAGAAACAAGACCAGTTCTTAGCGGTTAAAAATGCATGTAGGTCGTAGAATGATCTTGAAAAAAAAAGCATTTTCCATTACACAATTAGCATATATTGTCATCACAACTTCACCATTCAAACAAAAACTACTATTTTCTAATGAAGTCGCCCTTTGGATACTTTTTTCACATTTTAAAAATAGATTAATTAAGTTAGAAACTACGACTTCTCCAATCTATTGGTTTGAGAAACGGTATTAATTAATT
This sequence comes from Biomphalaria pfeifferi, assembly GCA_030265305.1. Classification (NCBI taxonomy): domain Eukaryota; kingdom Metazoa; phylum Mollusca; class Gastropoda; family Planorbidae; genus Biomphalaria; species Biomphalaria pfeifferi. The sequence goes on along the minus strand of JASAOG010000092.1, from coordinate 955,441 downwards.
GTCGCTCTGGTTCCGGGTTTCCTCCGTCGCTAGATTTGAGCTATTAATAGCACAACAAGGCACGTGACGTCACAAGCGCGTGTGACAGTGTGTTGAATAACAACGTAAACATTCCTTTAACTAGGTCAGCGTGTTGCAAGCAGTGCAAGATTATCTAATCTGTAACCTGTTCTGTGGCTGATGGCATGAACAGATCTGTCTTTCCGTGTGTAAGCTGAATGTTCTGATTGTCTTTCAGTGTCCGGCGTTCGAGTGACCAATGATTCTAATTATATAATGTAGACAGGTGTATAGATAACCAACATCTAGAATGGAGGGCAAGGATATACACTACAAGGTATTTAACTAGATCAATATTGTCTGTATTCTATGCAGTGCCAACATTTAGCCTACCGGGGACAAAGAAAATGTGTCAACTTCCTTTCATTTCAAGATCAGAACTAGATTCAGCAGTGAAATTATTGACTTATGAAACTAAAGTTACCAGACACCCAGGGTTACCCAGCACTCCCATTGGAGGACAAAAAAGAGGATATAGCCTTGTATAGGCGGACAAAAGAAACAGTAAACCGTAAAAGCTAGGCATACAATTTATTTGTTGAAACATATAACATGTCATCGAATTTAATTACGTTATAGGTCTAAGTTCAATAAAAAAAAACAGTAGTAGAATCTATATTACTTAGAGGAAAGACTCTCCGAAGTGGGTCACCATTCGCCCAAACATAACCTACAGCTTGAGCTTCAAGCACATTTTCTTGGAACTGTATTTTCTGTGAAGAAGGCCTCATGCTAAGGGAATGGAGAGTCTAGTTTTTTTTTTTTTTTTACTTTGTTTAATTGCTCTGATGATCGAAAACGCTTTTTGGACATTCCATGAAATCTCCCTGGGAGAAAAAGGACATCCATGAGGAACTCAAAGTTTTCTTTCAACAGCCCAGAAGATATACTTAGAACTAATCATGATGGAGGCTGTCAAAACACTTTGTCATTTTTCTGCTATTTATGTTCATTATTTCAACCAGAAGATGTGGACATTAGAAATATGGAAGAAAAGTTTTTTTTTTGCCCCAAATGTGAATCCAGTGTTAGCCTTTTTCTTCACGTACTTGATACTCAATAGCTAACAAAAAATCTGCTTAAATTCATAGTCATAATATATAATTGTACTTAGATATCAAATTTACTTGTCTTGATTCAATTTATAAAAATGTTTGTAAATTTTTTTTACATGTTTCTGATGTTTCTTCAGAGTTGAAGATAATTTACTTCCTAGTCCAAACCTCCCGCTGGACTACGAGGGATGGGAGCAAGCAGGCTTTAAACCAGGGACCATCGATAAGTCCGAACGACAGTCCAGCGCTCAAAACGCAAGACTAGGCAGTCATCCATATAAAAGATGCGACGATATGCTTTAATCGATATCCAGTGACCTGATCAACTGATCAATTATAGTTTATTTTGAGCTCTAAACTTTTCATACATAGTGAGAATGTTGACTTTCAGATCTTCCAATAGTCTAGCGACGTGAGAGGCCCAATGGTTAACATGTAGTGTAACATGTAACATCATCAAAATCTTCTTCACTTTTATTCATTTCTTTGATAGCTTTTCCTTTTTCCTCTAACAAATGAAAACAAACTTTTTTCCTCTAGAAAAGAATAAAATATGTATGTTCTGTTTAGAATTATCTTTGGGTCTTGCAGTAACTTGCTATATGTATGATCTGTTTAGAATTATCTTTGGGTCTTGCAGTAACTTGCTATATGTATGATCTGTTTAGAATTATCTTTGGGTCTTGCAGTAACTTGCTATTGATGTAAACAAGATTAATTTTCTAGTTTTACGAGACATTAATATATCTATGTATATACACGGAATAGTGCATCGCACTGATAAGTCCAACGTACGGTAAATATTGTTTTCGCTTCAATCGATAGACCAGATGGTTTTGAAAATCTTCAATGCTTTTCAAACAATTTTATATTGACTAGTGGAGTCTGTGGATAATTGGTTCATCGCTAGCAATATCTCGCTGCTGCTGGTCTACAAGAGGAATCGCTCGGAACTCATTAGACCTAGCTACCAAGGCTGCTAGTTGTTTACAACTGTCACTGTTGCATGAAAACTATTGTATCTACTACTCGTGATTGAGACATTATCATACGGCTGACAATGACAATTATGCAGGCAGAGCCGGCCTTAGCACTACGCGAGACCCCTGGCGAGTGTAATACGCGGGCTTGGACGCCGTAAGCGTAAACTTTATATACCGTACTACATCATGCTAACGGCTCTCCCGCTTTATTATTGTTACAAAGCATAGTACTTGCTATTAGCCGTGTGATAACATTACTTATTATATTGTTATTATTCTGCATGCAAGATTTTGTCCCCAGTCCTCTGGTGTTGTTTTAGTGACCTTTAATCAATGTAACTAATGATTCAGAAACATTTTGCAAAACAAAGCATCAAACTAGATAATACTATTTTCTGCTGAACCGGTTGGAAAGTTATTATTAAATCATGTTAAGAGTCTAATGAACATTCATTGATTATGTGTAATGTTTTCTTTAAATATATTGTTTACTTAAATGGAGTCTCTCTGAGGTACTTACTATAGTATCAGTAGGTATTAATACTCCATGGGAGATAAAAAAAAAATGAGGATAGTATTTTCTAAATTAAAGGATTGCCAGCACCACGGACAGGAGCAATATTTGCTTTATACGTCTAACTTATAATACATTAGCTATACATTTCTTTTTCTTATTTAGGCCCACTGCTTGCGAGAGTTATTCTGTGGTCGATTTACTCAGCAAGAAATTTTACGTGTGTTGGATGAGTTCGATGAAGATGAGTATCAGGCACTGGATTTTTTGTTAACAGGTGAGTGAAGAAATGCTTCTTTCATTTGGTTGATATAACCCTAGCCTAGGAGTCTACGGGACACAAATGGGTATACTATACAGTATGTTGACATTTTCAAACAATGATATGCTTCCCCCTTTAAAATGTTCCGAAACTTCTGAGTTTGAGCACTGTTGCACGCATAACTCATATTTAAATTATCAACATATTTATATTGACATTAACCTGTTCAGCGTATCATAAGTTACAGAGTATTGCCTACCCACCCCCATCATAAAGTGTGTCCGTCGTCTATGCCCAAGAACAATAACCATATAATTACCATGTCATTCTTTTTTTAAATTGTAGCGTTCACAATCACACGCGATAGAAACCTGAAATAAGTCAAATGATAGACCATTCAGTCGTAGGTTTGATGTCATTGCTACTGCTAATGACTGAAAATACATCTTACATCAAACTATAACAACGGTAAAGACATCTAAATGGCAGATAGTCCGATGGTTTGTAACTTGAATCTCTGCGTGACCTAAAAAGTGACGGCGTTTCGATTTCGAATGTAACAGAAGCTTTTGTTTTGTTGGGCAGGGAAGCATATTGACCACATTGTTTTAAAAACTAGAAACTTGAGCTTGGAAGGATTTATTACGTATGGCTATTTGTCAGTTTTATTTTAAACACAGGTGTCTTCGGTAAACCTACCATACAATCCACAAAAAGCGTGTTCAGTAATGATAAGTTGCTTTACTGCTACAATTATCTGGTTTGTAATTAAGTTGTTATGGTTAAGATTACTCAATTAATAAAAAAGCACCACTAGTTTTTTTGTTCTTTTTTTTTTTCATTGCAGAAGACCCTGCGGAAGTCAGTCGATTTTTGAAAAGAGTAAGAAAGAGATAATATTCCATTGTCGTAATAAATGTTTTCACATCCATTGTCGTAATAAATACTCTCACATCCATTGTCGTAACAAATGCTCTCACATCCATTGTCGTAATAAATACTCTCACATCCATTGTCATAACAAATGCTCTCACATCCATTGTCGTAACAAAGGCTCTCACATCCATTGTCGTAACAAATGCTCTCACATCCATTGTCGTAATAAATACTCTCACATCCATTGTCGTAACAAATGCTCTCACATCCATTGTCGTAACAAAGGCTCTCACATCCATTGTCGTAACAAATGCTCTCACATCCATTGTCGTAATAAATACTCTCACATCCATTGTCGTAACAAATGCTCTCACATCCATTGTCGTAATAAATGCTCTCACATCCATTGTCGTAACAAATGCTCTCGCATCGATAGTCGTAACAAATGCTCTCACATCCATTGTCGTCACAAATGCTCTCTCATCCATTGTCGTCACAAATGCTCTCACATCCATTGTCGTAACAAATGCTCTCACATCCATTGTCCAAACAAATGCTCTCACATGGTTATTTTTATATTAGAATACAAAATTGTGTATGTGGCGGATGTGTGGTAGAGCACTTGGCCTGCGAACCGTGGGTTCTCGGGTCCGAATCTTTGCAAATACTGGAATTTTGAACTTCGAGATTTTTAGGACGCCACTGAGTCTACAAACTCTAATGGGTACCTGACATTTATTGAGGAAAGTACAAGCGATTGGTCGTTGTGCTGGCCACATGAAACTCTCGTTAATCGTCGGCAAGAAATATAGATGACCTCTACATCATCTGCATATAGATAGTAAAGGTGTTCTTAATTTCTTCCATTACTTAAAATTTTGTTTCTAAGGTTTACTAAGATGGGAAATATAGAATGATTCTTTTTACAAATGCAGTAAGAAACAGCCGATCACGTGACTGAAGTGACAAGATCAATATGTCTTCCACAGTTGATATTGAAATCTAACCATATGTCTGATTTGAATTTTGCTTTATACATTAACAATGCTGCTTCACCCAGAGTACACTCTGCATACAATTCCGATCTGAGATCAGCAGTGAGCTGGGAGGGGTGGGGATTTATCAATTAAAAATGCTGTCAAAGTAGCTTATAGACGTCACTGGCGGATCAGGGGGGGTGGAGCGGTAGGGGCGATCGCCCCCCCCCCCACTCGGCCGACCCCCCCCCCCCCTAAAGGGGGGGGGGGGCGGGCGAATTTTATTATAGAATTCACACAATTTGTATACGAATTTATTACTTATGTTAAAAATATATACTAATTATTTATATTTCAACCTATTTTTAGATGATTTCGCCCCCCCCCCTCTAGTATGTTGGCCAATTTGATTTGGTGGGGTCGGGGGGAGGGCAATGGTATCATTCCTGCCCCCCCCCCCCCCCCTATACACATTCGAGTGGTGGGGCGGTCCAATTTATTTGTAGAAATCACAGCTTGCTAACAGAATCAATTAAATATCCATATGACTAAAATTTGTTATTGATATTTTAACCGATCTTTATATTATGTCGTTCCCTGTTTGCCAATTGCTGGGGGGGGGGGGGGGGAATAACTCTACTGCCCTTCCCACCTAAACCCTTTGAGTGGGGGGGGGGGTCCGTTTTTATGAAGAAATCATAGTTTGTGAACAAAATTAATTGAATTAATATATAAATTTTACATTATGTCGCTCCCTTTCTGGTATTTTGGCCGATTCGGTGGGGTAGGGGGGAGGGCGATTGCATGTACTGCCCTCCCCACTCTAGCTCTCTGAGTGCTGGGGGGGGGCGGTCCTATTTTAGTGGAGAATCATAGTTTCTGAACAAAATTAGTTAAATATATATATATATATATAATATAAACTACGTATTGATATGTGACCCATTGTATATTATGTCTCTAATCTCGAATTGTATCATTAGTAAATTTAAATGAAAAAGGGTTGTACCAGGTGGGAGGAGCGATACATACAATCGCATTTCCCCCATTGGACAAATCAATACTTTTTGTTTTTGTACTATAGTTGGTGGCTGAGCGGTAAAGCACTTGGCTTCTGAACCGGGGGTCCCGGGTTCGAATCCTGGTGAAAACTGGGATTTTTATTTCGGGATCCTTGGGCAACTCTGAGTCTACCCAGCTCTAATGGGTACCTGACATCAGTTGGGGAAAAGTAAAGGCGGTTGGTCGTTGTGCTGGCCACAAAATCAGATGACCTTTATATCAACTGCCCTATAGACCAGAAGGGCTGAAAGGGGAAACTTTATTACTTGTTTTATAGCTAAGAAATTTTAAAAATCTGTCACTAATATAATTTATATATACTATAAATTAAATTCTTATATCGAGTCGCACCACCCCTATTCTTTAATGCTAAATGCAATCTTTAGCATAAATTATTAAAGGAGCGAGAATTAATCGTTTTCACTCTACCGCCCCTCACATTTCCAGACAGAGTTTATATAATTTCACATAAATTTATCATAATTATTATAAGAAAACTTTGCATTGGAAAAGTTAGAATTCAAACGAAATTTTTCAGTATGAGAGTCATGATTGAGATGAGTTCTAAACTCATATAATATTTTCGTTGTCGCCTTTTCCCAACCTTTACTCAATCTGATAATTTTCTAGTTAAATAAATTTGGGACTATAACTCACAATTTATTCTTCAATGAACTTGAATATTATTTATCGAATAATTTTTTTTTCGGCGGCGATCCTCAATGCCAAAATCTAAATATGTGGGGTATCTTATCTTTTCAAGGAACAAATCGATTTTATTTGCAATGTATTAAGGGCCTATAAATTCATATTAGAATATTTTTCAAGTACAACATTATTCAAAAGGTCCTTTTTTAATAGTATGAATAATGAGCTTTAGGTCAGGAGAATGCGTTTCTGCATTGAAGAATGCAAGAAAACGCTTTTGGCGTCGGCCGAACTCCATTGGTGTATAATGAGCTGTAGATGTCTGGAGAATGCGTTTCAGCTGTGAAAAATAACGGTTGTTAATAAATAATATGTAGTTTTAATTTGGTTTTCATTATTTTATTTTTTTAACCCTTTCATTAGTCATTTCGCAAATTTTGTAAACAAATAGATCCTAATTCCTAGAGCATGGAAACAAATAGATCCTAATTCCTAGAGCATGGAAACAAATAGATCCTAATTCCAAGAGCATGGAAACAAATAGATCATAATTCCAAGAGCATGGAAACAAATAGATCCTAATTCCTAGATCATGGAAACAAATGGATCCTTATTCCTAGAGCATGGAAACAAATAGATCCTAATTACTAGATCATGGAAACAAATGGATCCTAATTCCTAGAGCACGGAAAAAATGAAATCTGGACACGGTCCTCAAAAACGGCTCTAAAGATTTCCCTACAAATTTGACAGTTAATGTACATCGTTGGGAAAAGAATTACTTCCACCTTGGCCAAACTGGAAAAACTCTGGTTTGACTGTTATAATTTGTCAAAGTATAATTCCATGGTCAAAGTAAAAAGAAGAAATGCATTTAAATTTTGCTAGAGGACTAGAAAATCTTGATCTTGAACAGATTATGTCTTCGGGTATATCCGCATTTAGTCCCTACTTAAAGAGTTGAATAGGCTAATAGTTCATGGACATTTTGCACACCAACTTCTAAGTCTAGATCTAAAGGCCTATCATTAGAATATTATTAAGTCTAGTACATTTAATCAGAATTTCTACATTCATTAGTTATTAAGAGCAACGTAATCACGTATATCATATTAACGTAATCATGTATAAATTGTGAATTTGGAAAAAAAAATGTTTAAAAGTATGTTTTTTGTTTAGCCTCAAGTTTTTGAATAACTCATTTTCTTTTTAGACTACAAACTACATAGAAACTCTGCAGGAAGACTCCAAGGAATTGCGAGAGTTTCTGGAGACGAGTGAGATAGTGGTGAAGCCTTCAGAACGTCTCTTTGCTTGTATGACATGCAACAGAAGTTGGTGGAAGAAAGTGCCATACAGAAAAGAAGTAGATCTAGACCTAGATATTTTGTGTACACGTTTTAAGTGTCAATTATTTTATAGTTTTTTTGTATTGCGCGATTATAGATTGATACTAGACTGGACACTTGAGCTGAAATAACTTCTGTACATAGAAGGAGGTCAATGATGATGATGGCAAGCAGCTATTGCATTAAGCTTATGAATGATCGTAACAATCTATATAAAAGTTAATCAATGCGAAATAGAAAGAAATAGGTGAATATTAAAGCTAATTACAAGGAAATATTGAAGGGTGGAGATCTAGTTTATGCTTACTTTATTTCGAGGTTCCGTAACTTAGCTTTGCCATTGCCGGCCGAGGCGTAGTGAGCAAAACGTGCGCCCTAGGCAAGAAACTTTATTGGCGCCCTCCTCCCCCTAATTTTCCATGAACTTCACATAGAAATATAGGCTTATAAATAAAAAGTATTTTATAATAATATTATATACTAATAACCTTAGAATTTATTTCCTAATTAAAATATCTGCAATAATTTTTTTGGCGCCTCTCTGGATGTGACGCCCCCCCCCCCCCCCTCCTGATGGTGGCTACCCTCTTAGGAGAAGAAAAAATCTGAATTCAAACCTTGGCTGCCTTGCAGCTAAGCCCAAACATGGGAAAAGTTTCGGGGGCCAAACTCTGAGGAGAAATCATGAGCTAACAGCCCTTAGTCAGCTTTCAGCACACAGTGCTACACCCTGGCTAAGCCTGCGACGACGCTGATCCCAAACGGTATTGGCACGCCGTTCCTACGGATACATCAGCTGTGTGGAGAGGGGGGAACTGTATCATGGTGGGATTTCAGATTAGCTAGGGTATGATATGGTCTGAACAGAGTAACACAAGAACCTAAAGGTAATAGCATGTAAAATACAAACATTGAATAATAGTTATTCAACTGAACATTTAGTGAATAACAACAGTTGACAACAGGAACAATATTTAATTATACTTAATTGTAATTTTCAAACATATTTACATATACATCAATATCATTGAAGTTAGCATTTGGTTACTAATTAGTCTAGTATCACGCCAACAAGTTTCCGTAACACACCTTCACGCTCACACTCCATCTCGGCGCCCAACAGATCCACAACTCCCTACACCTCAACACCGATAGTTACTACACAACTTCAAGGGCGGAAAGACGACACCCTTTCCCGCAGCCCAAAGCCTAACACCCTGAAACGAAAAGAAAACCTAGATCTAGCGATGCCGCTACAAGAAAGAACTTTTCAATAGCGACACCCGTACCGAAAGATCAGCTTACTTAATAAAACTACCAACAAAACTAGCTACCCAGCTAAAAAAAGAAGCTCTCTCTCTCTTGCGGGAACTAAGGATGACGTAAACACACACACATACACAATATTCTAGACAACAAAACGCACTTAAAAGAAACTACTTCCTATACGCTACAACACCAATATTAAATGCAAAGAAAACTTCACGCGCGCACGACAGGAACTACTAGGTCTGTGACATCGTTCCGACCATGGTTGATGCCCAGGCAATTATTTCAATTGATTTCAATGAGATGATACATAATCATTTCAAGACTGAAGGAAGTCACTTCCTTTATTTACAACCAGAGTTTTGATTCAATAAGCTTTTTACAGGGTAAATATATCCCCGTTCTGTTGATAATCATTGTCCATTTTAGAGCAGTAGAATAGTTAAGTGAATCATTAGCCTATTTTTTTTTAAATTACTCACCATGGTGGAAGCTTGTATACGCGATGATGAGTCCAATGGCTTGATAATTTAAGTCAAAAGTTAATCTTTGTAGATCTCTGAAGTGACTGGTCCTATTTGTTTTGCAGGTCTCAAAGTGTAAGGTGTGTCTGATCAGGTACGAAGCTATTCCAAAAGATAAAGAGTGGGGTGTTGGAATATTTCACTGCCAGACACCGGGATGTGGGAAACAGTTCAGGTAGATGTGTTTATTTGTTTTGTCTTTATGACAAGAATGACGTCTTTTAGGTGTATTATATGTATTATGAATGTTATATGTATTATGTGTCAGATGTATTATGTAAGTTATAGGCCTATGCATTATATACATTATGTTATATGACTTATTTTAATCACTGATCACATTAGAAAAATATTTAAAAATTTGGGTGTGGAGGGAGAGCGCTAAAGTACTTTTGAACTGAGGACACTTCCCAACCCACCCAACTCTAATGTCTACCTGACACATACTTTGGGGAGGTCAATTTCCTTAGTCGTTGTGATGACCCTATGACACTCTTGTCGACCGACGGCCATAACGATGGGATGAGATGTATACGTCATATGCCCCGCCACCCCCCCCCCCCCCCCCCCCCGTTGTAAAAGGTTGTAAAATGTTTCTTCCTTCAGAGTTGAAGATAATTTACTTCCTAGTCCAAACCTACCGCAGGACGATGGGGGATGGCAGTGGAGAGGGTATAAACCCGGGACCATGGAGACGACCGAATCACAGTCCAGCACGCAAACTGCACGACCAGGCAGCCATACCTTCAAAGTAGTAATATGGTTGGCATCAATTGTTTTCCGAACCTAAATTTGAAGTTATTTGATTGCTGGGATGATAGAGCTCTATAGAAATATCGAAAATGTTTATACCAAAACTACTTTCATGATTTTTCTTTTTTTTTTTTCATTTAGGTCAATATTTAAAAAAAAATCTAAAATGAGTACACTTAATCTACTGTACTTCCCAGGGGCTGGGCCATCATGGGGATGACTCAGAGCAGATGTCACCAATGTCATATACCTGTCACTGTCTCAACAATTCTCTCACACAAGAAGTCAGAACGCACTTGGAAAGCTCGTGATACTCATGAGTGCAATGGAGTCAACTGTTATAACAGGTAGATCTTAACTTCAACATTTGATACATAGATCTTAGCTTCGACATTTGATACATAGATTTTAGCTTCGATATTTGATACATAGATCTTAGCGTCGACATTTGATACATAGATCTTAGCTTCGACATTTGATACATAGATCTTAGCTTCGACATTTGATACATAGATCTTAGCGTCGACATTTGATACATAGATCTTAGCTTCGACATTTGATACATAGATCTTAACTTCAACATTTGATACATAGATCTTAGCTTCAACATTTGATACATAGATCTTAGCTTCAACATTTGATACATAGATCTTAGCTTCAACATTTGATACATAGATCTTAGTTTCGACATTTGATACATAGATCTAAGCTTCGACATTTGATAAATAGATCTTTACTTCAACATTTGATACATAGATCTTAGCTTCAACATTTGATACATAGATCTTAGCTTCAACATTTGATACATAGATCTTAGCTTTAACATTTGATACATAGATCTTAGCTTCGACATTTGATACATAGATCTTAGCTTTAACATTTGATACATAGCTCTTAGCTTCGACATTTGATACATAGATCTTAACTTCAACATTTGACACATAGATCTTAGCTTTAACATTTGATACATAGATCTTAGCTTCGACATTTGATACATAGATCTTAACTTCAACATTTGATACATAGATCTTAGCTTCAACATTTGATACATAGATCTTAGCTTCAACATTTGATACATAGATCTTAGCTTCAACATTTGATACATAGATCTTAGTTTCGACATTTGATACATAGATCTAAGCTTCGACATTTGATAAATAGATCTTTACTTCAACATTTGATACATAGATCTTAGCTTCAACATTTGATACATAGATCTTAGCTTCAACATTTGATACGTAGATCTTAGCTTCGACATTTGATACATAGATCTTAGCTTCGACATTTGATACATAGATCTTTACTTCAACATTTGATACATAGATCTTAGCTTCAACATTTGATACATAGATCTTAGTTTCGACATTCGATACATAGATCTTAGCTTCAACATTTGATACGTAGATCTTAGCTTCGACATTTGATACATAGATCTTAGCTTCAAAGTCTATCCTACCCCTTTCCGACCCTTAAATTTCAAATTTACAAGCCAATGTGAAATTCGCTAGTTTACTTTAATCAAGTTTTAAGTAATATTTTTAACCAAATAAAAATACTTAACTACAAATTAACAAGAGTCAAGTTATTAATGCAACATGTTAGAAGTCCTATAACATTAGAAGGTTAGCTGTAAAATCCAAGCGATGTAACAAACACCCTATTTTATTTCATACACTTCATTACTTTTAAAATGTTAAAAAAAAATAATTTTATATTAAGGCTTGCAGTCTTTGTAATCTAATATTAAACTGACAGATTTTAATAATTTACTTAATAAATTTTAGAAATTACTTTTCAACATAAGGTAATCCATGAGGCAATCTAGTCTTGTTAATTTTAGAAATTACTTTTCAACATAAGGTAATCCACGAGGCAATCTACCCTTGATTGTTATTTAGAGACTTAAACGCTGTAAAGTCCTGGTTGGCTGCAGAAACCCATTTTATGTCCTAGCACAAAGAAGGAAGAAGCACTTTCATTCTATACAGTAGGCATATAGAATGAATTACGAAAATGTCTTTATCTTTGTGTCTTTCTGTGTATCTTATGTGGTGTTTGTCTTTGTAAATCTGTGTTTTATGTATTATTGCTACTTTACATTTTAATACTATTGTTTGATATATTTTTACGACAAAATACTTTTTTCCTCCACCAGAAACATTTACATGACTGGGGTAAGTTTCCTTTACATTGTAATGTTGTGTACAGTCTATCTTCACTTGTATATCATCCACTTCACTTCTTCTAACCAGCTTTTTGCTGCTGAGCTGTGAGCTCTTTTGCAGATTGTGTCAAGGAAAAATAGTATGCTGTTTTCTTCAGTTATTCAGCACTGCCGTACAGGGTGTTGGTTAAGTTGGGCTGTAGTAGAAGTAGAGTCAGCCTAAGGGGCATTCAAAGAGGATTCGGTTTACGGTTTTATAAGGGTGGGCGCAGTGTCTAGAAAAGGTTAGGTGTGTGGGGGATATATTTGTTTTAACAAAACCAACTATAAATCAGAGCATTTTAAAGAGACTTACTAACATATTAATCTAGTCGTCACTTTGTGCGTTTCTTTTTTCCAGTGGTCTTCTTTGCAAACAATGAGGCAGTTAGTTTAGTCCTGACTGTCCTGCTCACTTTCTCTCTATTTCTATATCTCTCTGTTTCTCTTCATTAACATCCTTTTATTATTTCTTTATTATCAGTGTCCTTCTGCTTCACTCTCTCTCTCTCTTTCTTCTTTTCTTTGTCATTCTCTTCTTGTCTCTCTCTTTTTCTCCTCTCCTTCTCTCTCTCTCTATAAAGAGAAATTTATCTCTTTATCTTCTCTTTCTCTCTTTCTTCTCTCTTTTTCTCCTTCTCTCTCTTTCACTTTCATTCTCTCTGTGTTAGTTTCTCACTGAATTGCTTCATCTAGTAAAATGCTTGAGTAATATTTGTCCTTAAAATCCTTAAAATCGCAACCATTCAAAAGTTTATCACGTTGAGACTCTGCGCTCTACACACGTACAACTTTATCTAAAAACATTTCAGCATTTGAAGTTTATATAATAGGAGATACACATTAGAATATCTTTTAACTTTACATTGTCTTGGACTCTTGGTCTAGCGTTAAAGACAAGGCAGGCTTTTTAGAATAGAAATGCCGTTTTTTTTGTGTTTTTTTAAAATATTGTTTCGATTACATATTAGCGCATTTAAAAATTAATTTTATATGATTAGGCATTAACCGAATATACTCTTAAATTTCAGGGGCCACAGACATATAGTCCGACTGGTAAGTGTTACATTTGAAATTTCTAATACTTGATAGGAAATGATAACCAAAAAGAAAAGTATTCAAAGTATACTATTTAAAGCCAAAACATTTAGTACAAATTAAAGTTATTCTTTACTACATCAGTAAACTCTGTCAATACCAAGTGAATTACATCTCTATAGGATCATTGCTTTCTGTTACTTCTACAGTAGGCTACTGCTATGCTGAACATGACTACTTTATGTAACCGTTTAATTATATTCATTAATATGCAGTCCGTAGACATTGTATTTATGCTTTTTATCAAAACTATTAGATAGTATACAATAAAGAATTTGGCGCATAAAAGTTAAGATTCATTTCTAGTTGGGTTTTATATAGCGACAATAACGTCATAATGAAAACAATGGTTATGGAAAAAAAAAACAGTTCACATGTTAGCGTATTTGTTGACAGTTAAGTTTTTAAGAGAGAAGTTATTGGACTTAGTTACCTTGGTTAGCGGCAACGACATAGACGGATTTCTTTCATTTCCGGATTAAATGTTTGAGTCGTCAACTCTCTAGAAATAGAGTGTCTCATTTCATTGTTGGCTGTTCGCCTGTGTTCAGTTGGTTAGCTGGAATTGGTTGTTACCTCTGCATGAACTCAAGACACCGCGAAGAGGTGTACAACAATGGCCATTTAAATATGAAACTTAATGTACACAATAGTATTACAGAGCGGTTGATGAACTAAGCCACACTGGAGTGACGTGGTTTCTTTATACAAGAGAGTGCTAAAGAAAGAAATCAGTTTTTGTTTTCGAGTAGGGTATTATGCTCGGTTTAATGCAGGGGCGGACTTGCTATATGGACATTCGGGCTAATGCCCGTTGGGCTAGTACCCAAATGGGCCGGTAGGGCGACCTAAAGGGCCTCATGAATGCCACTGTAGAACGTATTAAATTGTTAATTATAGTTTTATTAATAATAAAATAGTGTTTAAAATTCTTTTACAGACATTAAAGTATAATGCTAATTTAATGTAACACATTTTCCGAAATAATGTAACAGCCTACATCTGTAGACAAGTGTTACTAGTAGGCTTCATCCTTTTAAGGCTTACACTTTTAGCGATTTTAAAAGCAAGTTAAGGTCTACTATATTTTTTAAAAGATATTTCATTGTATGCATGCGTTCAGTTATCGATACATTATCTAGCTTAACAGAATGATTTTGAGGACATTTAGACCTAGAAATAGATGTCCATCATATGATATACACATGTGGGCCGGATTGTATAGAAATGCCCGGGCCTATTTTAATACCCAGTCCACCGCTGGCTTAATGCTTATTATGATGGGTGCAGCGTGGTCTACGTAATACATCGCTCTAATATAATATCCGGGGATTGAAGCCAGTCGTTTTTTTATTAAGATTAATATTTCATTTTGCGTTTTTAGTAAAATATTTCTTAACTTACTCTGAAATAATGATGGCACCTTTAACACTGAAGCATTAGATATTCTAAATTTGATGATTTTAAAGTTTAATTTACCTTAATTAAATTACCTTAATATATATATTACACTATATTGTAGTTTTATATTTTGTATGTTTTTCCAATGTCTGTACAGATAGGGTACCAATATGTGCTCATCCCAAGTCTCGACACCTCATACCTCCTGGGTCAAGCTTTCTCATCTGGAGTGTCCGTCACTCAAGCTCTGGGTCAACCGTGTCTACATTCATGGATCAAGGCAGCATAAGTTCAAGGTCTGGCATCGTCGCTGCCACCTCTCATAGGCAAGGCCCAGAGGCAAGCTCTGCAAGTGCCCCGTTCACGTCTGGACCAGCGGTTCTAGTCTCTTACAGGCCTCCCCAGCAGCAACATTCCATGTCTGGTTGGGTTGTATAAATGTAAAATCAGTTCAAACATGTGGAAATATAAATAGCCATATTAGAAAAACTAATGGGCTATTCGAGTGAATCTATTTTGATAGATATAAATAGATATGCCAGAAGACGTTTATGGGTATTAGAAGCCAAAAAACTTTTGTATATGAAATAAACTTACATTGACCAAGTCATACATATTGTCTCTGAATTGAATCTCTGTGGAATCTGAGGGTTCCACACAGAAGTTTTGCTCATGTCTCTGTTATACCTGATGCTGGTAATATCGGTGGAAATAAATTTGAATAACGACTTATATAACATTATAATTTGTTGAGATGTGTGTTTCTGACGTCCTCTCATTGTTAAGACCATCTTCTCTCCTTTTTGCCGCTCCAAGAAATTTATAAATGATTGCCTTCCTTATAATATTGGAAACGGCTGTACACTAGTTTTCTACATGCTGAGTCTGTAGAGAGAGAGTTCATTAAAGTTTGTTTTATAAATGTTTTGAACTTATTTCTTAATGGAGCACACCCTTGATCTGTGAAGCCTATCTAATAAAGCACGACATGAAGCTCAAAACCAACCTCAACAGAGAGGGGAGGAGGGAGACTCAGAATAGATCCACATGGAAGGAAGGATGCTGGATCGCAAATGCTGAACACACTAGAACTAGGAAAAAGGTTAAAAACGCTGCAGCTAATGCCTTGTGAATGTGTATCAGAGATTTGGCCTCTTTGGTCCAGTGAGAAGTAAAAAAAAGTTATCAACCGAGACTGGCACAGATAAAATTGCGTGAACACAAAAGCCTTGTGTTAAAATTAGAAAGATTTGGTTTATCTGCAACAACGAGTTGATTCTAAGAAATATTCAATTCTGTATTTGACTTGGGTTGCGGGGCAAAAACAGTAGGCTACCTAACAGAAGGATATCGAGTCTGAATCCCATTGTAGACAATGAATATTTAATTCTGGATTTAACTCGAGCTAAGTTTGTACAATTGGTTGCTTATCAAGACGGCTCAAGTCCGAGTCCCGACTTGAGCAGAAAATGTGTGTAACTGCTTAAAACCTACAAGTAAAAAAAATTAGTTTAGTTCCCATCACTACCGACTTGTTAAAAAAGTTTCATTCTTTATTAGAGATACAATTAGGTACTTTTGTCTATTTTTAGTACCTTCCGGTCGTGGGAGGGACATTTAACATGATCTAAGGAAAATTAATACCAAGTTTCATCAAGATTGGTCAAAGGGTTTCAATTTTTATTCGGGACATACGTACACAATTTAAAAACTAGAAACAGTTTTACAAGCGCTTACCCGGACCCTCGACTTGCTAAGGGGTGCGCGAACAAATATTTATTCGGCAGTCAATGGTAAACGTTTGAGAAACCCTGGTATACACGCTTCGTTTTTTCCTACAAAAAACATTACTGGTGAAGCCTTTACAGTACATATGTTGACTTGACGCTAAATGTTGGGCCATGTTGCAGATGGAACACTTTTATAGTGTGCTTTTATCAATGCGCAGGTGTGTGTGTCTATCAGTCAAGTAACGTGAGTGCTAATACATTGAATCTTTAGACAGGTTCTGAAACAAACTATTGACTTTTTGTCACCCTGAACTTTTGTAATTGCCCAGAATTTTCTTTTCCGGAAACTTGCAATTATTTATTTTTTCTAACACACGCAATTTTTCTCTCTCTATCTATTTATCTATTTAAGTGCAGTAACATGTTGAATGTTAATATTTAAGATTCACGAATATATTAAAAATATTCATTCATCAGTGTAAAGTAGAACATAACAAAAGGAATCTAAATTCTAAGGTACAGAACATCTGATACTTCTTACTACGAGCATTGATAGTATCAAACGCTAATCACAGGACAAGCCGCAGCCAATGTGTTATCAATTATTGCGTTTGGAGCACACTTGGGTGTACGCCATATAGCATAGCGGCCCTTTGTCAGTGTGTGTATACGACTTTTTATATCCAGTTTACTCCAGATTACAGACTGAGTTGGCTAAATTTGAATAATATATTAGTATAAGAAGTAAGCAAATTCAGATCATTTAAAAAAAATAGAAAGTATTTAATAGAACTGTCATAAAGAAAATAAAAATAATATTTGTAATGTACTTTCGCCACCTGCATAAATCAAAAGGCTATTTGTGTAAATATTTCAATGTTGAAACAGGAATAATGCTTTCATATGATTTGAGCTCATTGATAACATTTTCCCTACGATGGTGTATACAATTATAAACAGGCATCTAGACTTACGCGAAGCTAATTGTAGGCGTACACATAACAAAAACCCTACATCATAACAAGGAAGGTAGCCAGTTTTGAAAGGAAAAGACCGGCAGAATACATTGTGTCAAGTTAAAAATAAACAATGTCACGTGAGTAAACAAATGACGTCTACGGCGAGTGTCACTGTCAGCAATAGCTAACATATAGATCAAAATGTAGGCAAAAAGTCAGTGTGCTGAGACCAATCCAAGTTTATTTTTTATATACTGTGTGGAAATAACTAGATAAATACCTAGTAATGTGTCAACATATCGATTGCCTTGGCTTGTTTCCCTTGTAGTTCTGGATTGTTAACATTTGAATTTCCTACACTGCTAATAGACTAACTAGAGTATAGAGTGAGAAGTACATGGCCGACTAGCTGTCGAAATCTTTACGTTGACATCCACATAATGACTGAGATAAACATTGTCATGGAAGACAAGGACATACAGTTGAATGTAAGCGTTCAATTAGTTTTACAATTACATATTAGTATGAAGAGTTGGAATAGTTGCATAATTACATAATTGTTTGCAATTAACTTTTTTTTAAAACTTAACCCTCGCCTGGTGAAGTGGTATGCCTTCCAGAATGCATATGAATTGTCCAGGATCCGAGCCCTGCCTGTCGCATTCCCTTGAAGGAACATCTGAATTTTACAACTCAGCTACCTTTCGGGACAACTTTTATGATGTGATAAATCTATTTAAAATTTGCAAGAGCCACCCAATAGTTTTCAGACAAGATTGCTTAGAGTTAGTTTTCGATCTAACCAGGCTTGTGTTTAAAACGTGTCTTTAACGTCAATGTCTGCATACATGTGTTAAAAATGTTAGCATTTAATATGTCATTTATTTTGTTTTATTAAAATATCCCAAACACGAATGAACGAAATTTGAAAAGAATTATGTATTTTGGTGTTTGAGAGAGACAGACTTGCAAAACTGTGTGTACAGGTTACAAACATGTTAGTACTCACTGGCACAACATTTCAGAGTAACTCCACTAGTGACTAATATTTCTTTAGTGTTAAAATGTGTACAAATGGATAAAATAATTCAGAATTCGGGTAAAACAGTATTCAGTAATGTCGAT
The DNA here is from genome assembly GCA_030265305.1 of Biomphalaria pfeifferi. Taxonomy (NCBI): domain Eukaryota; kingdom Metazoa; phylum Mollusca; class Gastropoda; family Planorbidae; genus Biomphalaria; species Biomphalaria pfeifferi. Next base: position 936,593 of record JASAOG010000092.1, on the reverse strand, counting down.
CGAAAGTGGCAAAAACAGTTTAATAAACACATACATACATATATTAAGGAAATAAGAAGAATTCCCTCACTTGAGTCTAAAATATCCTTTATAATTTAATGTGTCCTAATCAACACTTACTTACTGACTATTATACGGTTTTTTGTCCAAAAATCTACCTTAAGTTGTTGCATTCCTAAATTAGTTAATTAAGTTTTGAATATATCACATCATAAGTAATAAGGAACGTCTATTGTTTATATTTTACATCCAGTGTTTCTCAACGGTACCATTAAATCCTTTGCCCTGTACTTTCTCAACAGACTCATTGTCTGCGTGAGTTATTCAAAGGACGATTTACACAAGATGAAATGCTCAGAGTTCTTCAAGAGTTTGATGAAGATCACAGACAAGCATTGGACTTTCTTATAGGAGTTAGACAATTCTACTTGTAGCTCTAATAGTACACTAACAAAGATAGAAAATTTCCCCTTTCAAACCTTGCTATCTATAGAGCAGATGATATCTATATTCTGTATGGCTTTATGACTAAATGGTTACAAAGCTTATGTCTATCCGTCTGTCTTGTTCGTCTGTCTTGTCCGTCTGTCTAGTCCGTCTGTCTTGTCCGTCTGTCTTGTCGTCTGTCTTGTCGTCTGTCTTGTCTGTCTGTCCTGTCTGTCTTGTCTGTCTGTCTTGTCCATCTGTCTTTTCCGTCTGTCTTGTCCGTTTGTCTTGTCTGGTAAAATTTTTTTACACGTTCATTCTCACAGACCCATTCTTGGAACAAAACATGAATCAATAAAAAAAAAAATTAACAAATAATTATCATTTATTGATTATTAAGTATTTTCTTTTGTATCGAATAAGGGAAGTAAATGCTACTTATTGAGATTGTAGCTGTATACATGGCGTTATCCTGCTTAGTACATGTTGTAGAGAATTTGACTTCCACTTACAATTCTCGGATTAAGTTGAAATTGTGCATAACTATTTATAGATGATGACAATACATGAAGCAATCGAAAAAATAACCAATAAGTGAAATCCATTAGTGATAATTAAGTTTGCTTTATATAAAAAAGTGAGCTTACTCTTGCACTATTAAAATATATGGCAGTGGTATTGAGGTTCTTCTTGCCCTTGTATAAGCTTTGCCTGATATTGATTATGGAACAGAGTTACAAGAATGAGAAAGAGTTGTTGTTTTTTTTCAGAAGATCCAGAACAAGTCAGTGGATTCCTGAGAAAAGTTAGTTTGGTGTTTTTGTTTTTTAAACACTATGCACAATCCAATCTATAATGAATCATATGAAGATTTATATTTATATGTCACTCTCACTCCGTAAATATGCCAACAATAAATGTTTTTATTTTTTCTTTGTTCATCTCTTGTTAGGTTTACTGTGATAGAATATACATCTCACTACAATGTAACTCAACCTTTTTTTTTTACCCTTATTATTTTTACTTTGAGCAGACAACTAACTACACAGAGACTCTGCAAGAAGATTCTCGGCATCTCTTGGAATTCTAGGACAACAGCGAGTTAGTCATTAGACCTTCAGAACGTCTCTTCGCTTGCGTCACGTGCAACAGAAGCTGGTGGAAGAAAGTGCCATACAGAAAAGAAGTAGATTTTTTTTTTTTAGTTCATATCGCAAGGTTTTGTTTCGCTAACAACAAAGTATACTTAAAAGTACAACTTTTTGTATAGGGACGGTATACAGAAAGGATAGGAATGACTATAAACTTACAGCAACATTTAGTTATAAATTTAAAATATTTATAATAGAAATCGTTACATATTTGTGTTTGGTTCTTTCAACAACTACTACATTCAAATGAGGCACCGTGGCTGAGTTGTAAAGCGCTTGGCTTCCGAACCGAGGGGTGCTGGGTTCGAATCCTGGTGAAGACTGCGATTTTTAATTCCGGAACCTTTAGGGTGCCTCTGAATACACTCAGCTTTAATGGGTACCTGACATTAGTTGAGAAAAAGTAATTGCGATTGGTTTTTGTGTTGGGCCCATGACATTCACCGTGGGCCACAAAAACAGATGACCTTTACATCATCTGCTCCATACATCGCAAGGAGTACTTAACTTTTACATTCAAAGCAAGTGAGAAATGAAAGCTAGTGAAACAAAGAGATGAAAGAAACAAACAAAACAAAGAGATACACTTACTGTATTCTTCGACTTTTTCCGAAAGGGTCGAAAACAGATGGAGGAGCTGGTCTGAGCCTCATTTTCCCAACTGTTGGTGTCAATTTTCAAGAGCTTCATGTCGCGTTTTCATAAATTAGTATACCTTAAAAGTTGGCGACCTGCGGCTCTCCTGCCTTCTGTTAGATCGCCATACAGAATATCTTGTTTGCATTCTGTGCACATGACCAAGCCAGACAAGGCGTCTACTGCTGATAACAGCGTGGATGTCTTGGACCCTGCTCCTCGCACAGCAATTCCGCATATTGCTTTTTGTTTTTATTTGGACAAGTTTTTGTTTTTAAATCCGTCTTAAGCATCGGAGGTGAAAGATGTAGCTCTAATAGTACATCACATAGGTCCGGTAGTCTAGGGCTAGCCGTATATCACATAGGTCGGGTAGTCTAGCCGTATATCACATAGGTCCGGTAGTCTAGCCGTATATCACATAGGTCCGGTAGTCTAGCCGTATATCACATAGGTCCGGTAGTCTAGCCGTATATCACATAGGTCCGGTAGACTTGGGCTAGCCGTATATCACATATGTCCGGTAGACTAGGGCTAGCCGTATATCACATAAGTCCGGTAGACTAGGGCTAGCCGTATATCACATAGGTGCGGTAGACTTGCCGTATATCACATAGGTCCGGTAGACTAGGGCTAGCCGTATATCACATAGGTCCGGTAGACTAGCCGTATATCACATAGGTCCGGTAGACTAGGGCTAGCCGTATATCACATATGTCCGGTAGACTAGGGCTAGCCGTATATCACATAGGTCCGGTAGACTAGGGCTAGCCGTATATCACATAGGTCCGGTAGACTAGGGCTAGACTAGTCACATTTACATATATAGGCTACAAGATTCCATTATTTTTGTTTTTTATGTCAGGTATCAAGGTGTAAGAAATGCTTGGTTCGATACGATGCTATCCCTAAAGAAAGAGAATGGGGCATTGGAGTCTTTCATTGTCATCGTACGACGAACTGTCGAACATTCAAGTACGTTATTAACTCTTTGCATTCTGGCTTTGATGCTTTTCTCATTCAGTCAGTTAGACAGAGGTCTCTCTGAAATATTTAGTACGAGTTTGAATAATCAGTAAAATTTGAACACATTTTTTGTTCATAATTTAAACTAAAATCTATTTCTTCTGAATATTTATTTCAATTTTCTTTTCCGACACATTTTTCATCCACACACCATTTTGCTATCGTCTGGTTCTAAATTCAATAGGCCTAAATATTAGAAATGATCACAGAGCACTTTATTGTTGGTAACAGACTAGATCTAATACTTGTATGTCTTCATCTCCAGCACTTTATTGTTGGTAACAAAGTAGATCTAATACTTGTATGTCTTCATCTCCAGAGGCTGGGCTGTGATGGGAATGACAGAGTCTATATGTTACATTTGTAAAACTCCAATGGCTGTCTCAGAAATTTTATCCCCCAAAAAGTCTGCAGGCGCCCCAAGTTCAAAAGATACACATCAGTGCAACGGCTTCAACTGTTACAATAAGTATTGATTAATACATATTTTCGTTATGAGTTTGTAGTTATTATTTGAGCATTATCTGGCCTCTTTATTAACCTGGATAATCAAAGGAAAGAAACAGGTTCACAGTAATTTGGTTACAAGTAGTTTCAAAACCTTTTTTAAAAATTTGATGGTGATTATGTATAGAGGGTAGCTCAAAATACTCACATTAACATTAAATAAAAAGAAGTTCCAACTTTACGAACGCACATCATAAATTGCTCTGAGAAAGACCTATGTTAACTTTAACTATAACATAGCATGGTATGGATTTTGATACTTTGAATCAATTCAAGACAGTAAGTTACATTTAGCTTATATTTAATGAATGTAGGTAAGGTTAAAAATTGCATCGCTCTTGTCGATAGGAAAATCTAATGTTACTAAATATATTAACTATAATTTTGTGAACTAATCTTGGTAAGAAATCTATAACATATTGAGCAAGAGGTATAAAAATATTTTTATTAAATTGTAATTATAAATTTTAGAAATCATCTTCACAGACATAATTGTAAATAAATGTTTATTTTACACATTGAATAAAAAAAAATCTTCTCTAATCAAACGAGCTTAAAGTATTAAATTCAAAAAAAATTTTGTTCTTTCCCAATGTATATTCTCCCTTTTTACACCTATATTTCCTTTATAAAGAGTAGGATTTATGGTCCCCAGGTGAGCTGTTCTGCCTCATCGTGGCACCTGGGTGGAAACGGCTACTTGAGGGGGTAGCTAGACGAAACGAATGGCAAAACATAACCCCCGTGGGGATGCCCACGGGTAGACGAGAGTCAACCCCTTGCACGGGCGGGGTTGTAAAAAAGTCCCCACAAAACTGTCACACATCCATGCGCCGTTCCTCAAAGGACCGTTACATAAATGGCGAGTCCCCCACGGTTAGCTTGGTATAGTGAAGGAAAATGACGGAGGCTCCCGGTGTCCTCGGCCTTCGGCCATGAGTCGGGGGCCTAAGGCATTGGAAACAGCAATGCTTTCATAGGCATTGACTCGGGTCGCCCTCGAACAGAACTGTGTGTTCACACAGGTTTTTTTTTTTTTTACTGTTCAGGGTGGACGACCTAACAGGTTTTTTTTCAAACTTTGAGCTCGAAGAGCCTTCGGCTCAGCTCAGACGACAATCAAACGGATTTATGGTCGGCAAATTTGATATAATGGTATTTCATAGAGTATTGACATAAGAAATTAAAAGTTGACAGAATGATAAAGTTTAAATAGGCTTATATTATATATAGTCTTAAGTCTTGCGAATACACTGAGTTAACCATATCTCGGCATTTAGTCAGATTGGATTGTTTTGCTTCATAATTATATACATTGGATAACATCAAGACTTTTTCTTCTGGTAAATGAATTTGACTTTAAAAGAAATAGTTTAATATAAATGTTGCAAGTCCACTATATAAAAATAATAACTTTTAAAAACAAAAACAAAAATTAGAAGGGAGGGCACTGATGACAAGTTTCTAAGTTTCTTGTGAGAATTGTTTGATCTATCTACGATTTACTTTCCAATTTGGTTTCCATAGGAACAGAGTTGGCGCTGTCGTAAGTTTATTTTTTTTTATTCCGTTAATGTAACCTTTAAGATTTCTCTCTCTCTCTCTCGCTCTCTCTCTCGCTCTCTCTCTCGCTCTCTCTCTCTCTCTCTCTCGCTCTCTCTCTCTCTCTCTCTCTCGCTCTGTCTCTCTCTCTCTCGCTCTCTCTCTCTCGCTCTCTCTCGCTCTCTCTCTCTCTTCATTAAATCCCATGATATCTTTTTTTGTGCTTAGAGATCTCGGTAGCGCTTAGATAATTTACTTGTGAATGTTTGCATTGATAGCTGTGAATAAAAAGTCCCTTTAGCAGACCTCTATGTAGCTAAGGGTAAGGTTACACTGGACCCCAGGGCTAGATCTGTTACACTGGACCCCAGGGCTAGATCTGTTACACTGGACCCCAGGGCTAGCTCTGTTACACTGGGCCCCACATAGTCTTGTAAGGTTTTCATTATCCCCCTTTCGCCAGTATCCCGATTGATTGCTAGAAAGGATTTTATCCAGTGAACAGACCTGGAGGTCTTCACCCCTAGTCCTGTCTGAATTTTCCATAGACGACCATAGACCGAGATTGTGGATCTTACCGTTTACACGGCGCACCTCGCCTCGTTCCTGGGCGCCGCTCGCTATAAGGAGCCTGTGGGCAGCGCCCATCATGAGGGATAAGCCTCATTTTCTTATACAGTAACGACCACTGGTCCACGAAATACCTTCACTCCAGCTAACGGAACAGTGATGACGGCCCCCTGCGTGGAAAAGCTTCGCGAATTTTTGGACTGGGTCACCGAGCTATTTGTTCCATCACCACCCCGAGTGAGATAAAATAAATCGCACCCAAGGTAGCAAGGGATCTTATTCGCTTCCCGCTCTTAACTATACTTCCACTAATAGACATTTCTACGGTGGCCCTAAGCTGAGGCAACAAGGTCTGAATCCTCCGAGTGACTGTTTTAGAATGTTCCCGAAATCGGAAACGTTTTTGTTATGACTTTAGGGAAGATTCATTTTTTATTATAAAATCTTTTTTTTTCGAAAATATAAATCATTTACTGCTTCCTAATAGTACTTCCTGTAATAGGCCCATTTGTTTTTAAAGAGCGAGATAAAGTGATTGGTAATTCTACCTGTCTGACTGTTTGTCTTTCGATCAGACTGTGTGTCTAACTGTCTATCTATCTATTTAATATTTCTGTCATTCTGTCTGTCTGTATATCCATCTGTTTGTTTCTCTCCTCTGGGTCTGCTTTAGGAGGCACTAGACGAAGTAAATAAGTTGGCCCCAAAAACAAAAGAAAAATAAAATTAAACACCATAAAAATTAAATAATGCTATTTCTGCTATTTGTTTAAAACAATCAATACTGGCAAGTAACCAAATTTAAAAAGCAGCTCTTTGCATTCTCCGATCTACGTTTGATTTTCGTTGCATCAGAGTTGAAATAACGTTTTGATATATTCCCCAATAGGAGTAAAAAGGTTCTTCTAACAAGTAGAGCTAAACATTCACGAACAAACCACAGTTAGAGTAAAGACTTACATCTAGGCTAGTCGATACAGATCTCCGCTACATCTATTTTTGACAGTTAATCCAAGTTTCGCAATTTGTTATCAAAATTCTTTTCCTGTTCAAGGCCCCCCCAACAATAGGTGGCCCTAGGTGATTGCCTAGTTTGCCTATGCCTAAGGCGGGCCGAGCTCTCTGCCCGAGCAACGGGCACTTATTTGGCTTATAATTCAAAACTTTATCTAAATATATTAGCTTACAATCAGGTTGTTGTTTCCATTTTCACTTTGGTTATTTAAAAGATGTTCGACTTAAATGATTTAAAAAATGTATTTGTTTCTCTCTGTGCAGGCATCACACGTCTTCAGTCCCACTGGTAAGTTCTAGAGGCATGCCAACTAAAATTATTCTGAAAAACAAAATACAGTAAAGTGGAGATTACTGTTTAAAAAAAAATTGAATCCCCAACTTTAGATTCCAGTAACACAGCGTAGGTTAATGTCACCTTTTGTTTATTGGAGATTTTCACGATCAACTAGCCAATGTCAAGGACGCTAATTTGAACATGTTTGTTGTCAACTAAATCCAAATTATTCAGCAATAATTTTTATCCTTGTCTTAAAGTGTAGCAGTTGGTCTTCGTATTGAATCTACTTCATTAGCGCTGGTTAGTTTCCCATTGGTTTTTAAATTGGTTAAATGTCATAAAGTTAAAGTCGTCAGCTTCCACTTTTTGGCCATTATATTGTGTGCTACAAATGGATGAGAGTAGAACATTTGATTCTGCCGTTCTAAAAATTACGCATCAATTATTGAAAGCCTTTTGAAACAATATAGCTGTTCAATACTTCCTTTACTTTATTCACCGGATACACTAATAGGATTCAGAGTTTTTCCGCGTGGCATGAACATTTCCAATACTTTTGTTCAGAAATTGAGCACACAGTTCTGGTAATTATTTACTTTTTTTAAAAATTGACTTTTTAAATCCACAGACCAGGTTCCTATCTGCGTTCATCCCAAGTCTCGAGCGGCCATGCCTCCTGGATGCTGTTACCTGATTTGGAGCGTGAGGCACGCAAGTTCAGGGTCAACTGTCTCCACCTTCTGGGACCAAGGGAGTCTAAGTTCACGGTCCGGGATCATCCCAGGCTACGAAGGCACATCACCTACACCAGGAACGCTAGACTGACCTCTCTATCAATAAAAAAAAAACAACAACTCAATGGACAGAACCTGGCATTATGTTTTCAATATGAGTCGGCACAGTAACGGACAAATACAAACCACAAGTTTCTAATGTCTGAAATAAAAATGCATTAAATGTTTGAAGTTTTGAAACCAAAAATAGAAATGTATTCAATTTTTTAAATGTTTGTTTTAAGAAGGGTCATGTACTTATACATACAGGAACACAAATAAGTTTATTTTATTGATATAAAATACTACTTTAATAAATATCTTTGCTACACTATTTAGTTGCCAACGTATTGTTACACTGAGATCCTGCTCTTTAACCTATGTTACCCTATGTGATGATTACAATAAAGGTATACTCTGTCCCCTCATTAGCGTAATACAACTCCGTAAAGAGTATAGCAATTCAACACAATCTTTCAATTAAAAAGGCAATTACTTGAAATAAAACACAACTTGGAAAATGAACAGGCACAGCAATATCCTTTTACAGATAATAGCAGAATAACCTACAATTAATGACGGATTCAAGTCAGGAGAGGACAGACGCACAAAAAACGTGTCTACATCTAGTAGTTGTGAAGTTGAACCAGTATCTCAAATGGTTTAAACTCACTCTGTCTGCTAGGAAGTTTGTACACGTTATTTCGGACCGAGTTGAAATTTTCACACTTTTTTCTTCTATCAGACAAAAAAATCAGTGTAAAAAAGTCAATTAGTTAATGAACTATTGATAATTATTTAGTTTGGTATCGCACAAGCGACTAAAATCGTATTTGATATATGTAGTGGTATCAGTTGAATTAGACCCTCGAGGAGGCTAGAGCCTTGAGTGAGCACATTGTTTTTTTTATTTACTTAAGACGCTATCACTGTAACATTGTAACGGATAGTCCTTCCCCCCCCCCCCCCCTCATTTTCTCTACTGGTCGCAACAAGTGATAGAATCATAACGCCAATCGCATGAAATTGCGCTCAACAAAAACAAAGTGGTAAATATATTTCTAATCGCCCAGATTTTTATTGTACGTTTAAATCTCTGTGGCATTTTGTGGCATTTTACGTCTCGAGAGACGATCTTTTCCCTTTGCAACTTCTTGTGTGACTAAAGAGGCCAATCCTTGATACACATCTGCGATCGCAGGTTGGGCATATATAATCACCAGGTGCGTTTAAATCTATTACAAATTTAATTACATGGCTGATCCAAACTAATTGATACAATTATACTTAATTCAAGTTCTTTTTTTTTTTTTAAAGTAATTTTTTGTTTGTTTTTCTAGTTTCTCGCTGATTATGCGCATTACAATACCAATACTGGTCAGTCAAAATAAGAATATTCACTAACACAGGTTTATATTATGACAAGAGCAAGGCCTTGTTTAAATGCGAAATTCCTGAGAACACAAGGGTCGATGGTCAATGCTATTCATTGTCAATGTAGATTTTGCTAGGAGGCGCTGTGGCTGAGCGGTAAAGCGCTTGGCTTCCGAAGTCTTCCCGTGTTCGAATCCTGTTGAAGACTGGGATTTCTTTTATTTCTCAATCCTTGGACGCCTCTGAGTCCAACCAGCTCCAATGGGTACCTGACATTAAGTGGGCAAAGTAAAGGTGGTCGGTCGTTGTGCTGGCCACATGACACCCTCGTCAACCGTTAGCCCTACAGATTGCTATGTCTGAAAGGGTTTGATTTCGAGACAAAGAAATTTAATAGTGTATAAATACCAACTTGTGAAAAAGTACATTGTCTATGGTTTATTCTCGACCTATAGCTAGTTACACACAACCAAATCAAAATAACATTGAAATTTATAAATGGAATGCCAATATCTGAAACTTATAATTCCATGTTAGTTGAAATAATCGGGTGATAGTGTATTGCATAACAATCTAGTGATATCACTTGGCGACCTTTTGAAAACCACAATGATAAGATGATCTGTCAACAAACATCCACACATCCACACACGACAAAGTTTTCAGACGTGATATCGATGTGTTTTGTTTCAATGAGTTGTATATGCTAAAATTGTCGTTTGATCAAAAAACATTCGAACATTTCAACTGCAATGTTTGCCACTTACTTTATGTAACTTAGTTTAGTTTGTGTAGAGTCAGAGTAGATGTTATAAAGATGATTTCAACACAAAAGATGTAGATTGTGTTTACAAAACAATTAATGCATTCACTGCGAGGATTGCATTTTCAGATAGTTCGTTTTTTTTTAAATTCCGTTTGGCCAATAGGACGAGGTCCTTAGACTTGTGAAGATACGAAACTAACCTGCTTCGTCATGGTGTTGTCGAAATACAAGCTGGCTGGACAACGTGAAACAATGGATCGGCCTATCACGGCTAACTCTGGATCTTCTGCTAAAGACAGCTGCTGATCAAAAAGAGTGGAAAGAGTTGGTTACGCCAAAAAAAAAAAAAAAAAAAAACAACGTCAGAGCTTCCCTGACATGATATTCGATGACAACCACTGGTATCTTGAATACTTGATACTTGTATCCTTACTATTGATTTCTTTACCACTGACCTCCAACCTCATAACATCTGTTAATCAGAGCACTGTCAAAAGAAGTTTAGAAAAGAAATAACTAATTTCGATAGTACCAAGACCGTCAGAACTTAAACCATATCTAAAAGTTGGCTACATGTTAGATATACAAACCAGAAAAATTAAATAAAAATACTTTAAAAAATACAAACAAAAAAAGCTTATACTAAGTGTAATTGTATCAATTACTTTGAAGAAAAAATGTGTTAGGGCTACCGTGATATCTTTTTGAATATATTTTATATAACAAAAGTGGAGCGACTTTAAATTGAACTCGAGGGCTCACGCCTCCTCAAGCCAATAGACTAACCATTATGCCAGCGAATTGCTTATGAAAATAGAAAGTTTCATACCTATTTATGGTTAGTTTCAAACGTGTAATAGCTTCAATAGCTTCAAACTAAACTAAGAAGATCCTTGAGACTTTTTACGGGCGCGACTATACAAAATCTGCTAACATACGGAATAACTTGTTGGCAAGGCAACGCCTCATCTAAACTGTTGCGACGTTTAGAAAACATCATTAAAAAAGCATCAAAAATTACACTCACAACATGACCACATTTAAAAGAACTTTTTGAACAAAAGTGCCTAAGAAAAATCGAAAAAATCATGGAAGACAACGGCCACCCGCTCCATCAGAACTACGTCAGGTCGTCGCGAAGTGGGCGACTGCTGTCAATCAAAACTAGAACGGAGCGGTACAAAAACTCGTTCGTACCTCACTCGGTCAGACTCTATCACCGCAACTCATTGATCAGGGAACATGAAATGCACCAAGATACCTGTGTGTAGTCGCTGAATGAACTCTTTATGTTGTCTGTTGTATTTATGTGTATTTTTCTGTTGTGTTGTCTTTATATGAGAAAAGAGTCCTTGTAATCACAACAAATTTCCGTAAGGATCAATAAAGCATTCTTAGTCCTAGTCTTAGTCTTAAGCGGCAAACTATAAAGGGGAATATTCTATGTATACCGCCACAACAGTTAAGTACCATTTCTTTCCCTTGTTCGATACCAAACAAAATAAATAATTAACCAATTGGCTATTGTTGTTGTTGTTGTCAGGTACAAGAAATAACTGTGCGAAGGTTCAACTTGACCCGATAATCGGTGGGGGAGAAATAAAATGTTCAAACTTTTTACCAGACATATACACAGACAGACAGACAGAGTGAGTTGTTATAGGTTTTGTAAAAAAAAAAAGAGAAGGAAGGAAGATATTAGAAATAATGGATGTGCTCAACACGGGTTATTTTAAAGACCTGAGATAAGAGGTTAAGGTCACACAACGACTTCAAGGCGATGTCAATGTACAAATGAAGGTAATACTCTGCAGCAATAATTCACAGCTAATAATGATTAAACCATGGTTTAAAGTAGTTTAAACTAGTTGCAAGCTTCTTGGTGTATCCGGTTTACAGAATAAAGGAAATGTTAAAATTGTGTTTTTTTTTAAAGCTAAATGATAATTGAAAATTATTATATAATAATTAAATAACTTATATTAAATTTAATAATTTATATTATAAAATAAATAAAATTGTCTCATCTTCCGTTGTTTTAGCTTTTAGTTAGTTGGTAACAGTGAAGTTCTATCAAGCGTCCTTGACATTGATTTGGTTTATCGTGATAGTCTTCCAAACAGAGACTATGCTTACAACACATACCACATGTTTATATATAACTTTATCTAGAGCTCATGTAACAAGTACTATAATCACTATAATGTAGGCATTTAAACTTAAGAGAAATTATCAAGATTGTGTCTGATAGTGATAATGTATGATTGTATGATACTATTATCTTCTAGTTTTATTAGAAATGGAAAAGATGGTCACCATTACACTGATCTGTTTCGATATTGATTTGGTTTCAATAATTGTCAAGAGTGTACATTGATTCAGACGGAAATTATGTAGATTATAATGTTTCGTTTAAACCAATTTGACAATTTATTCAAATTAGGAAACGTCTTAAAACTTATAGCATTGTATCTTTGAATTGATTTTTCTCCTTATTTAAATGTGTAAGTCACTTTAAACATTAATTATACATCTTTAAACAGAGACTAGACTGTATAACCATGGAGCATAATAGTTTGGAGAATGAAGCGAGAAGACTGCGTGAGCTATTCAAAGGAAGATTTAACCAACAAGACGCCATACTGTTAGTTACACATCATGGAGAGAACGCAGCCAATTATGTGCTACAAGGTAATCATTGTATATAATTGTCATGTACACCGTTCACGATATTACATTACAGTACACTTACATATGTGGACATTACCAGTAGTCCCTCTGAACTGTACAAGAATAACACTTACTTTTGTGTTTAGTCCTTTATATTCTACAGTGCCAATTAGTAACATTTATAATATTAAAAATTTTGTTTTCAGAAAGTCCAGAAAATGTTGCTAAATTTCTTGAAGAGGTAAATTATTTCTGATTGATATTTTTCTCTGTATATATTATTGTTACGGAGTGTATGCGCATGTTTCTGATGTAATCTTGAATAAAGGTGGGCGGATGGTTTGGTTGTCTATGATAAATGGATTCTGGTGGAAGCGAGAAGTGGTCTGGCGTGATTCAAGTGAATAAATAGGGTTGAGAACAAGAGACGAGTGTCAGCCAGACAGGCATTTTTCAGAGTGAGTTATATTTTGTTTAAAATTGTTAAAGATCTTTTTTTACGTGTTTCTTCATACATCTACATTGATGTTGAAAGCTGTGTATATTTATTAATCAAAATTGTATTCAGATTGTTAGCATTTATTATAAGTTGTTCATTAAAAATATAATACACCCACTAAGTTTAGTTGCACTAGCTGTTCAGACTTCCAAACCAACGACCAAGGAATCAACACTAAAGTAGACTGAACTGCCAATCAGAGAATTTTATCACCAATCGTTTCATCTGAATTGAGAAAACGTTTTTTTCATTTCAACATTAGTATGATACTAACAAACATCATTGTCTTGTGCAGGACCGCACTGTCAGGTTTTCAGAAGAGGAAGTTGCCAGAGTGAATCGTCTGCTTAAAGAAGGGCTGGAGTCGGAATCTAAACCTCGTCTGTTTGCTTGTGGGAAATGTACAAAATGTTGGTGGAAAAGAGTGCCATTTAGAAAACAGGTACACGATGTTGTGTATAGTCGACCCGCGTCTTTATTGTGATACTATTGTCAGTGTACATGGACTTTCCTTTCTATCCTTTCTTTTGTTATGTCGTCCAATAAAAAACTGAATCTTATTAAAGACTGGAAATAAAAAGTCCTGATAAAAAAATTAGGTTCATAGACTCAAAAAACAAAGATTTACTGCTGCACGAGTGATCGTCTGTTTAGAAAATACGATGACTTTGCATATTTGTAACCCTGTCGGACCAAGTAAAACAAAGGACGTTTGGGCCACGATGTCTTCATCAGCTACAAAACAAACAAAAAAAAAAGACAAACAATTAACACAAGCCACAAGTCACTGGCTTTGATTTAGTCTTGAGACGGGGCAGAATCTGGCGCGATTAATCTAGCCAATTCTGCAGCGGCAGAGTTAGTCTAAGTTCATACGTGTATATGCATCTATTTTAGGGCTAGCTGATAGGGCAGCTTTCTTTTTCTTTCTCTTGACTAAGGCCGCTTTGTTTCTTTTGCTCTCGGCGAGGTTCTTACCAGCCTGCATAGTCTGTCTCCATGCTGTCCGATCTCCTCCCACATCTTTCTATTTTAAGGATTAAATTCCAATGACCCCCAGCTCCATAGTACGAAAGTTGAATCTTTATTTAGAAGAATAGATGATAGAAATCATAAAACGTTTGAACTTACATTAAAACTTAATTTCTTAAATAATTTACATAAGTATTTATCATGAAGCTTGAAAGTTATTAACTGAACATACTGATTTCCGGATCCTGTGTATATTTATATACATCTATATTAAAAGTGCATAAACTTAGCTACTATGACGTATGTCACTGTGTCTTCCCCAGTCATAGCCGTCATTCTTGAGTGTAACTTGAAATAGTTACCTGTTATACAAAATCAAAGACTCTCGTCTCCCCCCCCCCCCTCCTCCAAAGAAAAGAAAGAATTAAAGAATTATTTTGTAAATATAATATTGGTACAATTCCAATGTTTGCAAAGTACAGATAATGAAAACTGCTCTTTCATCTTGCCACGAGCTAATAAAATGTTTAAAAGTAATTTCACTAAATAAATAAACAACAAAGACATTAGTTCGACAATAACTAGAGGTTACCGTATCTCAGGTATCAAGATGTTTCAAATGTAACACGAAATACGATCCAGTGCCAGAAGAGGATGAGTGGGGGCTTGGGGAATTCGAATGCCACTTCTGCGGTTACTTCTTTCGGTAAGTAATATTCATAATTCCTTGTCATGTTCTAGACTAAAATACTGCTCTTTTTGGGGTCGCGTGGCTGAGTGGTTAATTGCTCCGCATCCGAACCTGGGATCCTGGGTTCGAATCTCGGGTGAAGACTATGATTTAGAATTTCGGGATTTTTAGGGCGCCCATGACTCCACCTAACTCTAATTGATATCTGACTTAAGTTGGAGATAGTAAAGGTGGTTGGTCTTTGTGGTGGCCACATAACACCCTGCTTGTTAACCGTTTTGTGCACAGCTAAACCCAATTGGCTAAGATTGTGCACAACTAAACCACATTGCGTAAGATTGCGCACATCTAAACTACAACTGGGTACAAAATAAACGTCGAGGCCAATGATGTGAATCATGTCTATGAAATACAAGCGTATGCACCAAATAATGTTGAAGGTTAACAAGTATGCTAGATCCATGGGCGTAGCCAAGGTTTTTTTCGGGGATGGGGTGGGGGTGGGTTTTTTTTTTCGCACCCCCACCCCGCGAAAAAAATTATATGTATGTATGTGTGTACATAATCTTTATTACATTCTGATCATTCTTTCGGAAGACGCTTATTGTGCCCTAGAATAGGTTCTTCCTGGAGGTAGTGGAAAAATTGTAGACTCCCCGCCGCTACCAGTAAGGGGGGTCTGGGGGAGTGCTAGGAGCTCCCATAGCCAAGCACTATTTCTGGCATTGAAAGCCAACAAAATGCATATTCTACAGTGCATTTTCCTGCTATTAAAAATTTTATTACAAAAACCAAATGTGCTATTCTTACCGACTTAGACCCTTCCGCGCCGTTCCGCGCATTTGGATGGCTGCCTGGTAGTGCGGTTTGCGCGCTGGACTGTCATTTTGACTTATTGATTGTCCCGGGTTCAAACCCTGCCCGCTCCCATCCCCTGTCGTCCTTCGGGAGGTTTGGACTAGGAAGCAAACTAAATTCAACTCTGATGGAACATCCGAAACATGTAAAACATTTTACAAATAAACAAGCTGTTTCCACAACAATCTATCACTGGTAATGTCTGAAGCCTCTTCCCACCAGCTCTGAGGTCCTCCATGAATGTGTGGCGCCAAGTTGTACTAGGATGTCATCGCGACTCTTATTATGCGTAATTCATTTTGTCGGAGAACATGTCCCGCAAACCTCATGCGACTCTCTGTCACAATCTTACTAAGGTGTCGACTCCCAGTTCGGCATAGAATTTCCTTGATTTAGACCCGATCTCTATAACTGACTCCTAAAATCTGTCTTAGCCATCTTTGTTGAGCCACATTTTGTATTTTTCAATTTCGGCAGATGACTATTCACTACACTTTATTAATGGAGCCCCGCTTGTGTTAGAAATGTATAACCTCTCTTGAATACGCTCTTGGAATAAGGTGACTGTAGTTCGCTTTAGATTTTATATCGAAAAGGGAAGTTTTATTGTTAAAATCATCTGTTGGGGGTTTTAAACTAAAAATCTTGGAGTTTTTGTTTTTTTTATTCAAAACCCCATTTAGCTACGGTCATAGAATTTGGTAAATGTAGTTTGCTTTAGAATAATATTGTAGAAGTTTTCCACCTCAGAACGCTCTGTAAGGGGATTTTAACCTCAAAACCAACTGGAGGGGTTTTAAACTTAAAAAAAAAAGCCATCTGTAGGAGAGGGGTTTAAACTCTTAACCCCCAATAGGCGTGGCCACGCTTAAATAATTTTAGTGCGTAATTTGCTTTTTTTATATTGAAGAGGTATTTTTTTAGCGTCAACCTTCTCTGAAGGGGAGGTTTAAATTCAAAACCTCAACGCTCATTGCATTTTGAGTGCGTAATTTGCTTTTTTTTTTACAAGATGTATTTTGAGCTTCAAACCCCGCTGGCTGGGGGCTTAAACTCAAAACCCCTTTGGTTACGTTCATAGATTTTAGAGTGTGTAATTTGCATTTTTTTATATTGAAGAGGTATTTTTAAGCTTCAAACTCCACTGGAGGGGAGTTTAAACTCAAAATCCTTTGACTATACTCATAGAATTTTGAGTGTATAATTTGCTTTGTTTTTAATATTAAAGAGGTATTTTTTACCTTCCAACGCCGCTGAAGGGGGGTTTAAACTCAAAGCCAAGTCAAAACTCATTTAGCTACGCTCATAACATTTTGAGTTCATAATTTGCTTTTTTTTCATATTGAAGAGGTATTTTTTAGCTTCAAACCCTACAGAAGGAGGAGGGGTTAAACTCAAAATACCTTTGGCTATGCTCATATAATTTTGAGTATGTAATTTGCTGTTTTTATATTAAAGAGGGGATTTGGAAGGGGTTTTAAAATCAAAGTCTTCCTTACCTGTGGATTTCATTTCGGTGTGAAGGGGGGGGGGGGTTGAACCCAAACCCCTCACCCATGGCTACACCCATGGCTATATCTATTTCACTTGCTGGTCTAAATCTTGTTGCTAGAGTATCGATTGATTGCAGTAAATTTTGTAAAGACCTGTTAAAGAACATATATCACTTCTTGTATAGGTTTATTATTTTATAATCTTTACAATTCTCAATTATATGTAAGTTAATTCCTCCTAATAATCCGGAATTCATATTTAGTAATGACATTTCATGTTTGCCCTCCCCCCCAAGTCAAATAGATTATGGCTTTTTGAAGTCTATATCGGCTATGGCTTTAAACATCTAGTACATCTAAGCCGGTGTACATCAGAAACACGCGAACACACGCAGTAAAACATCTTTAAAGTTGAAGATTCTTATACACTCAATGTTATTCACGAGGATGTGTTCATTGTTAACGTGTATACATTAAAGTTCAGTCTACAAAAAGAAAAAAAATGAAAATGTTAAAAATTGTTGATAATTTTTTAAAATGTTTCGCTGATCGTATTTTGTACACCAAAAGGGACATTAATTTTTTTGAATTTCTCTACAATTTAAGAAAGGTAGAATAGTGTTAGCCTGTGCTAAAAAGTAATGCTCGAATTAGGCAGGTGTACTTGTGAATACGAACTCTGCGCAAAGATATATCTTGAGAAAGAAAATAATAATTCACATAGTTAATTGGATTCGAGGCAAAAATACACCATCTCAACACAATCGTCATTCCAACTGCTACTTATGCATGTGAGACATGGAAGTCATCTGTCAAAATTGAGAAAATACTAAATGTGGCTCAACAAAAATGGCTAAGACGGATTTTGGAGTCAGTTACACAGATCGCGTCTCAAACAAGGAAATCCTATGCCGAACTGGGAGTCGAACACTTAGTGGGGTTGTGACAGAGCGTCGCATGAAGTTTGCGGGACATGTTCTACGACAAAATGAATTACGCACACCAACAGTTGCGATAACATAGAAGCCAATACGAGGAAAGCGCAAACAGGGACGTCCTCGTATTACTTGGCGACACACATACATGGAGGACCTCAGAACAGTGAACACCAGGTGGGAGGAGGCTTCAGACATTGCCAATGACAGATCTTTATGGAGACAGCTTGCCGCCCTATGCGCCGAACGGCGCGGGAGGACCTAAGTCCACATAGTTGACCTAGATGTTATATAATTCAAATATGCACCTTTCTTTTTATTTACATTTCAACTAGAATCTATTCTACTTTTCAGCTCAACGGCTATTATGAATATAACTGAGTGTGTATGCCATAGGTGTAATCATACTGTTAAAGTCAGTAGAATTACTCCTCCCAGCAAAAAACCAAGACAGGTCCCCAATAGACAGTATCACCACTGCAATGGAGAAAACTGTTATGATCGGTTGACGCTACCCTCAAAATGTGATAGGTAAGTCAAATCATTGGCCGCTTCCAGTCTAGGACTGCTTGGGTACGTTTCGTAGAGCATTTTCGTTGTTGTTGTGGCTATAAAACCCCTCACCCTTGTTAAAGAACATTTATCACGCATACTTTAGTTGTGAAAGTAGATTTTGTGTTGGAGGAGCCAGTCTTTTTATTAGCTTATATCATCTGAATCCGTCTGTCTGGTACACATTTTGTACATGTTATTGTTCAAACTTCCCATTTTCAGATCAAGTCGAAATATTGCACAATTATTTATTGTCTCTAACAAAACATGAATCTATGAAAAATTGACAATTTATTTAATAAATGGTACCGTAGCAAAACAAGACTCCCGTGGGGGTGCCTAAAGAGGTTGCGAGAGCATCCTTATTGAACTGTGTGGGATTGTAAACGAGCTTCCACAACCGTCTCACAATCCAGTGGCCGTTCCTCAAGGGGCCGTTACATAAATGGCCTGTTCCGCACGGTTAGCCTGGTATAGAAAAGGAAAATGGCAGGGATCCCGGTGTGCGCGGCCTCTGGCCGCGACTCTGACTCCCCCTTTGCCAGACAGAACAGTGTACTCTGTTCTCATTCAGGCTTGTTTATTTATCTATATCCGCAGAGATCATAGCGACTTTGCAGTTCATTCTCTTAATGGAATGTAATAAGAACCAACTTAATCCAGATATTAACGTTACGTTTCCAAATGATTTGTTAGTTGCGTAGTTACGACAGACGATGTTAACTTAATATGCCATGTTTCGATTGTACTAAGAAAAAAGAAATGGGTAAGGAAAAAGCTGGATACAGAGAGACTAAAATATAAAAATATCAATCTTATATTGAGTATAATTGTAATTAATTTTTTAATTTTATCCAAACAAAAATAAATTTTGTGCGATTGGGAATATTTTTACAAAGCTTAAGCTATACTAATTCACTCCGTCTGTCTGTCTGTCCGTCTGTCTGTCTGTCTGGTACAAATCTTGTACACTTCTTTTCTACTACTTTCAAGTCTCGAATGAAATTATTTCATAGTTGATGTGCATAGATCTTTTTTTTTTTACTTAAGTAAAAATTTTTTGTACATAATGAATGACCATAACAAAAATGTGTATGGAACCATCAATGGTTGGACAAAGGTTTCATAAATCATGTAAAAAAGGGAAATCCAGGTATGTTTATATTTTAGTCCATAACTTTATGTGTGTTTCTATGGTGACGTTGAAAAGAAGTTAGCGATTGTCTGTTGACTATGCAGTGGGGATGCAAGATAAGGGGCACTATCATAAGCTGTCTTGGGTACTCCACACTTCTCCAGAATGCCAGAACGAAAAGACGTATTTTTGAAGTGAGTTAGATTTTTATTTAAAACGCTATTTTAAATTATTTCTGAAGTCTATTACATTTATTTCATTAATCTTAAGTTAATTTTTTTCGATATTGTAATAAAGGTTATATTTAGTTTTGTTACGCTCTCAGTAAAAGGAATATTTTAACAGAGGATGATGCACAGCCGTAATATTACTGCATTTAAATATTCCTGTTAAATATCAAAACTGTGGTCAAAATCAAACTGTCATTTTTAGCTATTCCTTAACATAAACCGCTGAAACTAGATTTAGTGCTGTAAGAAACTAAATGAGTAATCAAAGAAATAGACTGGATGTAGCCACTAGATAATACCTTCGCCTTACTTTGACCTATTTAAAGCCTGGCATTTTTCTTATTATGAAATTATGAAAGGCACAAATGAAATATTTTTTTTAATTTACCTTTTCACGTTTCTTAACTAGTCTTTGGTGTGCGAAAAAAAAGGTGTGTGGGGGTGGGGGCGCTGAGAGATTTTAAAACAGAAAATATACGAAAAGGGGGCGTGGGTCAAAAAAGATTAAAGATTACTGATTAATAGATAGGTCTGTGACGCTATACACCAAATCGGTTACGACGTTCTTGAAAGTACAAGGAGTGTTTCCTCTAATATATTATTATAATGTACATTCATAGTCACATTAGTGATGTCCAGTATTTCTTTAGTGTCATAACGTTTGACGTTTAGTTCACTTTGATAAAAGACTTTTGTTTTGCTGCTACAGATGTGCAAACAAAGAAACCCAGGACGTGGTAAGCGATGTGAAAGTGTTTTTAGAAGTCGTAATTTATATAATGCAATAAATATATTAAAATACACGACAATGGAAGCAACGATCACGCCGACATGGTAACAAAAAGATACTTTAAAAAGTATTATAATGATATCTGCTTTAACAAAAAAAATATATAAAAAAATATAAAGTTCAAAAAGATCAAATAAAACAAGCTAGCTTTAGATAAAACATCTATCATCACTTTTCCCACTATATATACGAAAATATCACTGTCGTACGGGTTACCATAAAATTTTGTACACAGGTTAATTTTACCTCCTAGGCGCTCACTAAAACCGGTTTTGACAGATTCGCAACCTGACGAGCGCATTCGCGAAAAACATCAAACTTTTATCAAATTCAAACCTTTACATTTTATTTTCGGTATTTCCCCAAAAGTTCAAATTTAAAAAATATCACACATATTCCGTATTTTAAAGCAATTTATATATTTGTTCTTAAGTCTACTTATTTTTAATATGCCTTGCGTTGTTTCTGCTTACTTTTAGACGCGGTCAAATAAAATGAAAAAAAAAAAAATAAACCTAAAAGCATTAAAAAAAATAGGTCTAAATTCTCTTTCTTATCATTTAAGGGTGTAGATACAATGTTTAAAACTAACCTTAAATCCTATATATATATTCAAACTCAGAATAGTGTGTGGTGATCAATCGACTAAATAAAATTTAAACAAGGTTACAAAAGACACACACAAACTCAAAATCGGCCCCCGAAGTGGTCCACCCGGGCAGGTTTCAATATTTTCAGAAAGAACATCCGAATGAAACTATATCAAAGACAAATGAGAGATAAGAATGGAGAAAGAAGGTTAACATATCTTGTGTAGTGCCCCAACGGTCCAGCAGATCAAAGGATAGGTGAAAGTGAATGTAAAGTTAGATGTGAACCTGGCCTAACTAGTTCCCCTTTCAGACCTTGTGGTCTATAGTGCAGATGATGCAAAGTTCATTATTATTATAGCTTTTATATAGCGCTACTTTCATGCTTATAGCATGCTCAGAGCGCTTTTTGGTCCAATCTCATTTGTGGACCAGTGGGGGGGGGGGGGGGGGGGGGTATCTAGGAGAAGGTTTTCCGTGCTGCCTTTAGGCGCTCAGTAAACACAACTCTGCCCGAGTTGGGTGTCGAACCTCGAACCCCCTTCTAGGTAGCCAAGCTAAGCCAAGTTCAAGCGCACTCTCGACCACGTTTCTCATTGAAAAATTACAAAATACGAATCTATTAATTCATATATACGTGTTGTTTTTTTTAGAACAAATTGGTTTTACAAAGTTTGGATACATTTGGCTCATGACTTATTTTTAGTTTCAAACACGACTCTAAATTTTCGATTGTTAGTTGTCTTGTTACTTTAGTTTTAATTATATTCAAACAAAAAAAAACACTTGCTCGCACGAATATGTCGATCCAAAGATAGTCAGTACTTCAAATGCCAACTTCACCTCACTGTAGCATTCTGAAGACTATTCCATGCGTGGAACATAGCCTAAGTGCCTCAACTCGAGACATTTCTTTTAAAGTTGTCACTTTTGTTGCGTAACGTACATACATTTCTGGACCTCCAGCTTTTCCAACTTGCTTTTTGACTGTAAATTTTCCACTCCACAAAACTTTACTTTTTAAATCGATCAGTTGCATTTCTAGAGATCCAGTATCAATTCCAAACCCATCAATGTGGATTTTGTTACTATTTGTGTTGAGATGATTTACCAGGAATGTTAGAATGGTTTTGTTGGTTTTGAATTGCTCAAATCTGTCAAGAAATTCATCTTTTGTTACTGTCCTTAAGTAATTCATGTCACTTAATTTATCGCGAGACTGATTCAAACATTTTGCTCCGACGAATCGTTGTTGCTTCTTTATTTTTCCCTGTCCTACTTCTGGCTCCATCAGTTGCTGTTGAAACGTTTCTATTTAACTCGATCTTAATGTGTTCAAGGCATTTTTGGACGGCATTCGCTTTATCGTCCCCGCTAGTTTGTCATGAGAGTAGCAATCCTAGATCTTCTTCTTTTGGACCTTGGGAAGACATATACCTGACAAAATGGGCAACTTGTGCCGTGTCTTTTATGTCGCAAGACTAGCAAGTGATAAGGCAGAAGAAAGTTGTATATCTTCCACCTGCAAATATGTTACATTTGAAGATATTTTAGCTATTCTATCTTGTACTGTTTTAGTGGATAGTGGCAAATCTTTCGGATTTCTTTTTCCAAGGTTTCTGATTTGTTTTGTTTTTTAAATCACGAAACAGTTGGAAGCAATTGTTTGCCTTTTTGTGCAATTTCTATTGGTACCGCAAATCTTGCCTGAATAGCATTACTTGTTGATTGCTTCTAGCTTTGAGAAGATGATTCGCTTCTAGCTCATTTACTTGAAGTCACAGTCAAAGCACGTGGTGAAGATGCGTTTCGACTTGCGTCTACAAAGAAAACACCGACGACTGAGTCCTTCGAGACGACAGTGACGACGCTTGTAATGTAACGTTAAACGATACAGAACTTTTTCAATAAATATTTCGATAAAATAAATCTTTGCGTATGGAACTAAAGAGCCGCAACTTCACATCCAAAGAGCCGCATGTGGCTCGCGATAGTTCATCTGTTTTTGTGGCCTACGGTAGCCAGCACAACGACCAACCGCCTTTACTTTCCCCAACTAATGTCAGGTACCCATTAGAGCTGAGTGGACCAAAGATTCCAAAGTTAAAAATCCCAGTCTTCACCAGGATTCGAACCCGGGACCCCCGATTCGGAAGCCAAGCGCTTTACCACTCGGCCACCGCACCTCCCCTTGCCTGATGTCTTATAATTGATCTAATTTTTTGAAAAGGCTCAATCTCTTATTCGAATCCTCAAAAAAAAATAAAAAAAAAAAAAATTCCACAATTAAGAAAAAAAAATCCGAAAAATGAAGTTTATAAGATTACTATTCGTTTTAATTCGTCTAATTTATAATGCATACCAATTAGCCTTTTCTCTTTAGAAAAATACTTGCATAACTGATTTAAAAAATTAGATTTTTCGCTTTCAGAAAAAAAAAGTTACCGTTGCATCAGAACTTTTAATGGTCTAAAATATTGTGATGTCCGATTTTCAATATCTTTTCTAGTTTACGAGATCTAAACGGGACGGACGGACAGACGGACAGACATTTCACACAAAACTAATAGCGTCTTTTCCCCTTTCGGGGGCCGCTAAAAATGATATCGGTTAAATTGTGAAGCCGAAAAAAAAAGTCATAGAGTGTACGAAGGAATACATTTTTGGCAGGAGTAGGGTATAAGTCAAAATGATACTAGAATTAACGGGCCCTAAATATGAGAACGTGTGCGTTTCGTGGGCGCTATTAAGTGTGTCTTTCCAAATCAAGTCAAAAGTGTATGTCGGATAAATTACAGTGCGCAGGTTAAAGCTCAACAAAATGGAGGCTTCCAGAGAGCGAAGAGAGACAGAGAGGGGGTGGAGGGAGGGAGCGGGCCATGAAACTTCATTGTAACAGATACATTAAATGATGGGCTAAAAAAGTTTGTTACATTGATAATGAAAATAAAAAACAAAAAAAAAACAAATGGGTGTTCCGGCCATAATAAACATTATAAAGTCAGGGAACATATCAACGGATGTAGCCGGTGTGTACTGCTAGTATTATTTGAAAAAAGATGCCTTTCATAAGCATTTAAATCCTTAAAGAAAATTTGTAACCATTAAATCACAGGTCTAGACGAAATGATCGGCTCCTCTCTGTAAGCCTTGTACTGTTAAGATTTTAAAACTTCATTATTCCACTTTAAGCCAGAATGTCATCGAGAAGTACCTAGAAGTCTAATCGCGTAACGCACTAGTAATGTATGTTAGGTCAGGTGAGCTCACGAACAAATTGCGTTTTTACTTAGGTCTAGTTAGATTTGAAGCTTGTTATTAACAGAGCTTCAGAATTGTCGACGTGTCATAAACTCTGTTTATGTTTAATTTGAAAACGAGCTTGGGAAGAGCTCTGAACGAAACGAGATCTCACAAGTTACACTTTAAACCGCTAGAAGTGCTTGGATTTCTAGGTTAAGACACTGCCCTAAAGTGAACGGACAACATTTTGAGTATCTATGAATGCAATATAACATATGCCTTTAAGACTTAGTAAAAGTTATTCTTCGTAAAAATAAATTGCTCTTTTGAAATTTTGAATTTTCATTTGTTTGGACCAAAAGAATTATATATAATATTAATATTATTATTAATTTTTTTACTGAATTGCAGCCTATGATATTTTAACTTTATATTATATATATATATACCCTCTAGCCTCACAATGATGCAGTTGTCAGATCTGAAGCTGACACTTGCAAATGTTCTAGGAGACATGATCGAAGAGGAGGGCTTCAAAGGCCATTCAATGACAATGAATTGGTTCACATCCTTGCTAGCGATCCACAAGGACCAGGCCACGAAAAACAGCCATATCAAGATGGTAATTTTGTAGGGATGAAGCTTCCTAAGAAAGAGCTGAAGAATCGTCAGATGCAGCTAAACTCTCATGAGATTGGCCTGAAGCTGCAACAGGTTACGTTGGAAGAGCTGCACATAGACCGGGGAAAGCGGGAAGTTTGTAGGGAAAAACAGGGAATGAACCGCAACGAGAAACTGGCTTGCCAGATACAACCGGTAGGAGAACTGAAGGAGAAACTGGTTAGCCAGATAAAACCGGAAGCAGAAATGAAGGAGAAACTGGTTAGCCAAATACAACCGGCAGGAGAAATGAAGGAGAAGCTGGTTAGCCAGATAAAACCGAAAGGAGAAATGAAGGAGAAACTGGTTAGCCAGATACAGCTGAAAGGAAAACGTTTGCTCCATAAGGACGAATTAGAGAATGATGAGCAAGCGATGAAACCAAAAGAAGATGTTGTTGAACGACCACTTTGTTACCATCCGTTGTCCGTTCCATACTTACCTCAAAAGGCAGTGGTTAGAACATTTAGTGAGAAACACACTATTTCAGCATCAACTGTCACAACTTGCTTAGACCAATCTAGTTTGAAGACCGAGCCTTTTCGTGTTGCTTACACTTTGTATTCTGAGAAAAAAAAACATAAACATTAGTTGAATCACAGGTAGTTCTCAATCTTGTTCTTTCTCTCCATCTCTTCCTTTCGCTTTCTTTTTCTCTTCTTTTTCTCTTCCCTTTATCTCGCTCTCTTTCTCTTCTCTAAACGAAGTTCTCCTTTCAGATTTTGAAATCTATTGTGGATGATGTAACTTTACTGTAAAGATAATCTCTTTCTGAGGTCAGCACAACGACAAACTAATGTCGGGTACCCATTATAGACGCGCAAGTTCTGGGATCCCCGAAATATAAAAATATCCCAGTCTTCACCAGGATTCGAACCCCGGACATCCGGTTCGGAAGCCAAGCGCTTTACCACTCAATCACCTAGCTAACAATTAATCACTATTATGAAATGAAACTGTATATGCATCTAGATTTCAAAATTTCTTGTATAGTCATGTTATGGTTTAATAGTTATAAATATTTGATAATGACATGTTATAATTTTGATGTATTCTCCTTACAATGGAAACAATTATCACATGTTTTAAAATAGTATTCTTTTAAATATAACAAACAATCCATCGTGACTTAATGTAATTTATGATAATCTGTTTGATTTTGCCCATTTCATTTGAAATGAGATCATTTTTTAATGCAACTTTATTGTTTCGATAGGATAGTTGTGATAAATGTCCATTCTTTATTAAATTTTTTTACAAAATACTTCAAGGGCCTTTTTACAAATGGAATTGTTTTGGCGTATTCTGAATATTTGTTAGTTTTACATGTTTCGGGTATTTTATCAGAATCATGGTCGCCCGAAGGATTTTTTTGCAGGGTGGTGCAAGCTGCCACCTATGGCTCAAAGTCTTAGCCTCAACTTTCTTGTTTTGGAGAATATTTAAGAAAAGAACTGCCCCCTCTCGGCACATACCTAATCGATATTAAGTGAACTGTAAATACTTTTTCAGGAAAAATAAAAAACTAAGAAACTAAACACGTGAACAAAGTATTTACTGTACACATTGTTAACTTTATCCGTGAGGACCATGCTTCCTTACGTTCGATCAAATAAAAACTGCAAACGTTGACTGTAGCTGCCGAAACTGTCAATAACTTTACTAATCATCTAATGTATTTTTTGCATCGTTTTAGGATGAAGACAAAACAAATTGAACTGACCATTTTTTTTGCTCGAAAAGCTTGAAGTTATTGCAGAAACTAACGAATACGGAATGTAGAGACGTGTTCTATAATTACTCCTGAAATCCAAACATGTGGGTTTTGCCAGGTGTGGCTCTCGACTGCGAATTGTGGGCAGCTCCAACTCAATATCCGGTATTAAGTTTTTCTGCCACCAGTCTCGTCCTCCTCAAGATGCCATCTCTGACTTGTTCCTCGGCATGGTCAAGTTGGTTTTGGATTATTTCATTAATGTGATTGCTGATGTGCCGTTAAACGGCCACTATGTTAAGTTGGATAGACTGCAACATCAGAGAAACTGGTTCAAAAACAAATGACTATTTGATGACAATGAAAAGACAAATTAGAAACAAAGCATTCACTACACAAGTCTGCAGTTTGTCTGGTTTCACTTGCAGTCGTTATTTTAAGATCCGTCAAACAGTCAAAGATCTCAAAGTTGAGACTTAAAGTATTCTCAGTTTTGTTACGGGTAAATTTAGCACAATCGATATCGCTAGGTAATGTTAAGGAAGAAAAATAATGGCTATCACGGGGAGGGCTTGGCCGATAGTTTGTCCATGTCTAGAATGTACATAATGTACCAGCGGAAAACGACAACAGGAACTAAAACCAATGAAGTCGAATACAATCGCCTTCAACAAAACGAACACTCAAGACATCTGCTCAGTGCCTGAGACATCTGCAGTTTAATAAAAAAAAATACCCAGCAAATGCAGTTACTTCATGATGTTGCTGCTCGTATTTCGTAGTTTCTGACAGTGCTATATTGATACAAATCAACGTTTTGACTCGGGAGCCTCGTCAAGTGGGGGCCCGGGGGGATTTTCACATTCTCCCCCCCCTATTCCCCCATCCTAGCTACGCCACTGCACCAACAGCAACATTTATTACATTGAAAGATAATTGGCAAGGATTTCTCCTCAAGGCAAAAAAGGTCTCATATTCTAGATAATAACCACCATCACCACCATGAAAAAATCCGGGTATTCATCAATAAATACCTGATGAAGATTCTTATACGCTGGCCGACAAGATCTCGAATGAAAAACTATGGTTAAAAAACAAAGCAGCAGCCCATTGATGTAGATATCCTTCAGAGTCGCTGGAGATGTTAAAACCTTCGTAACCTTGCACCCAACATAGCAAGGCAAGCCCTAACCTGGAACCCCCAAGGAAGGTGGAAGAGGGAATACATAGGCAAGACGTGGGGACAGTTGAAGAGACTCGCCCAGAACTGAGACGCCTGGAGACGCCCCAGAAGGGACCACAGGCAGAGATGAGATGAGATGAGAGACCATAAATAAATATAATAATAACTATAATTATGTGAAAATGAAAACAAATTGTCACGACTAATGTACGATATAATATTTGACTCCATTTGTAGTGGGAAGAATTGCAAGCCTAAAATAAAGCCATAACAATAAAGCGTACATGGTCGGGCATGAACTACAGATTTACCTATTCTAGCTTCTCACAATAAAGCATATATCTACAACTATATTTACAAGGAAAGTGGAAGAGGGAATACATGGCGCGATCTCTATTACTAACTCCTAAAACCCACGTCTTTGCCATCTTTTTTTGAACCACATTAAGTGTTTTTCAATTTCGGCAGATGACTGTTCACTGCACATTATTAATGGAGCCCAGCCACTGGTAGAAATGTGTCACCCCTCTGACTATGATCTTGGAATTAGGTGACTGTAGTTTGCTTTAGATTTTATATCGAAGTTATCGTCAAAATCTTCCGTTGGGGGGGGGGGGGGGGGGGTTAAACTAAAAAAACTCTGGAGTTTTTTTTTTTTCATTCAAAACCCCATTTAGCTTTCGAATAATATTAAAGAGAGAGGTTATCAGCCTTAAAACCATCTGGAGAGGCTTTCAACTGTAACAAAAAGCCATTGGCTTGGCTGCGCTCAGAACATTTTGAGTGTGTAATTTGCTTTTTTATATTGAAGAGAGGGTTTTATTGTAAATTTCGGAGGGGCTTTTAAATTTAAAAATCTTCATTAGCTGTGCTCTTGGAATTTGGGGATTGTCGTCTGTATTTTTTTATTTTGTTTTATAGAAGAGGGGGATTTAACTGTAAAACCCCTGGTAGGGGGTTTTAAACTCAAAACCCGCTTGGCTTTGTTGGGGCAAGTGATGGTTTAGTACTAAAATCTCACCTAAAATAAACAAAATCAAAGTAAAAAATCAGTCACTAAATTCCGAACCCCCCACCCTAGCTACGGCGGGGGGATTTCATAGGGGGGAGTTCAAATGCTTATGATTATATATAATTTACATGGAAACTGATCTTTTCATACTTAGCATTCTAAAGGTTGTTTAGTTTACTAATTATGTCACATCTCTTCAAATCTTCCTGTTTGAATATTTTTTTCCATGTTGTCTTTACCTTTATTTGTATTATTCCCCAAACCTCAATGTTTTCTCATTTTTTACCAAGTTCTCAGAAAGACACAAAGATAAAAAATACATTAATCACATTTCTTGTTTCTTATGCTAGGACTAATTCGTAAGTTTAAAATTTCTTCAGTAGGGTTTGAAGCTAAAAAATACTTCTTCAATATAATAAAAAAGCAAATTACGCACTCAAACTGTTATGAGCGTAGCTAAAAAAGATTTGACTCAGTTATGAGTTTAAACCCCCCTTCAGCGGGGTTTGAAGCTTAAAATACCTATTCAATATAAAAAAAAGGAATTTATGCATTCTATAAGTGTAGCTCAAAGGGGTTTTGAGTTTAAACTCCTCTCCAGTGGAGTTTAATATAAAAGATACCTCTTAAATATAAAAAAAGCAAATTACACACTCTAAAATCTATGAGCGTAGCCAAAGGGGTTATTACATCAGCAACTGCACCAATACACAAATCTATTACACCAGTAACTGCACAAATCTAATACACCAGTAACTGCACAAATCTATTACATCAGTAACTGCACAAATGCACAAATCTATTACACCAGTAACTGCACAAATGCACTAATCTATTACACCAGTAACTGCACAAATCTATTACTCCGGTAACTGCACAAATACACAAATCTATTGCACCAGTAACTGCACAAATCTATTACACCAGTAACTGCACAAATGCACAAATCTATTACATCAGTAACTGCACAAATGCACTAATCTATTACACCAGTAACTGCACAAATGCACAAATCTATTACACCAGTAACAGCACAAATCTATTACTCCGGTAACTGCACAAATACACAAATCTATTGCACCAGTAACTGCACAAAACTATTACACCAGTAACTGCACAAATGCAAAATCTATTACACCAGTAACTGCACAAGTCTATTACCCCAGCAACTGCACAAATGCACAAATCTATTACACCAGTAACTGCACAAATACACAAATCTATTACACCAGTAACTGCACAAATCTATTACACCAGTAACTGCACCTATCTATTACACCAGTAACTGCACAAATGCACAAATCTATCACACCGGTATCTGCACAAATCTATTACACCGGTAACTGCACAAATACACAAATCTATTACACCAGTAACTGCACAAATCTATTAGACCGGTAACTGCACAAATCTATTACACCAGTAACTGCACAAATCTATTACACCAGTAACTGCACATATCTATTACACCAGTAACTGCACAAATGCACAAATCTATTACACCGGTAACTGCACATATACACAAATCTATTACACCAGTAACTGCAAAAATCTATTAGACCGGTAACTGCACAAATCTATTACACCAGTAACTGCACAAATCTATTACACCAGTAACTGCACATATCTATTACACCAGTAACTGCACAAATGCACAAATCTATTACACCGGTAACTGCACAAATCTATTACACCAGTAACTGCACAAATCTATTACACCAGTAACTGCACAAATCTATTACACCAGTAACTGCACAAATCTATTACATTGGTAACTGCACAAATCTATTACACCAGTAACTGCACAAATCTATTACACCAGTAACTGCACAAATCTATTACACCGGTAACTTCACAAATCTATTACACCAGTAACTGCACAAATACACAAATCTATTACACCGGTAACTGCACAAATCTATTACACCGGTAACTGCAGAAATACACAAATCTATTACACCAGTAACTGCACAAATACACAAATCTATTACACCAGTAACTGCACAAATGCACTAATCTATTACATCAGTAACTGCACAAATGCACAAATCTATTACACCAGTAACTGCACAAATCTATTACTCCGGTAACTGCACAAATACACAAATCTATTGCACCAGTAACTGCACAAAACTATTACACCAGTAACAGCACAAATGCAAAATCCATTACACCAGTAACTGCACAAATCTATTACCCCAGTAACTGCACAAATGCACAAATCTATTACACCAGTAACTGCACAAATACACAAATCTATTACACCAGTAACTGCACAAATCTATTACACCCGTAACTGCACAAATACACAAATCTATTACACCAGTAACTGCACAAATCTATTACACCGGTAACTGCACAAATCTATTACACCAGACACTGCACAAATCTATTACACCGGTAACTGCACAAATACACAAATCTATTACACCAGTAACTGCACAAATCTATTACACCGGTAACTGCACAAATACACAAATCTATTACACCAGTAACTGCACAAATCTATTACACCGGTAACTGCACAAATCTATTACACCAGTAACTGCACAAATCTATTGCACCAGTAACTGCACAAATCTATTACACCAGTAACTGCACAAATGCACAAATCTATTACACCAGTAACTGCACAAATCTATTACACCGGTAACTGCACAAATCTATTACACCAGTAACTGCACAAATCTATTGCACCAGTAACTGCACAAATCTATTACACCAGTAACTGATCAAATGCACAAATCTTTTACACCAGTAACTACACAAAACTATTACTCCGGTAACTGCACAAATACACAAATCTATTGCACCAGTAACTTCACAAAACTATTACACCAGTAACTGCACAAATGCAAAATCTATTACACCAGTAACTGCACAAGTCTATTACCCCAGTAACTGCACAAATGCACAAATCTATTACACCAGTAACTGCACAAATACACAAATCTATTACACCAGTAACTGCACAAATCTATTACACCGGTAACTGCACAAATACACAAATCTATTACACCAGTAACTGCACAAATCTATTACACCGGTAACTGCAGAAATACACAAATCTATTACACCAGTAACTGCACAAATACACAAATCTATTACACCAGTAACTGCACAAATGCACTAATCTATTACATCAGTAACTGCACAAATGCACAAATCTATTACACCAGTAACTGCACAAATCTATTACTCCGGTAACTGCACAAATACACAAATCTATTGCACCAGTAACTGCACAAAACTATTACACCAGTAACAGCACAAATGCAAAATCCATTACACCAGTAACTGCACAAATCTATTACCCCAGTAACTGCACAAATGCACAAATCTATTACACCAGTAACTGCACAAATACACAAATCTATTACACCAGTAACTGCACAAATCTATTACACCCGTAACTGCACAAATACACAAATCTATTACACCAGTAACTGCACAAATCTATTACACCGGTAACTGCACAAATCTATTACACCAGACACTGCACAAATCTATTACACCGGTAACTGCACAAATCTATTACACCGGTAACTGCAGAAATACACAAATCTATTACACCAGTAACTGCACAAATACACAAATCTATTACACCAGTAACTGCACAAATGCACTAATCTATTACATCAGTAACTGCACAAATGCACAAATCTATTACACCAGTAACTGCACAAATCTATTACTCCGGTAACTGCACAAATACACAAATCTATTGCACCAGTAACTGCACAAAACTATTACACCAGTAACAGCACAAATGCAAAATCCATTACACCAGTAACTGCACAAATCTATTACCCCAGTAACTGCACAAATGCACAAATCTATTACACCAGTAACTGCACAAATACACAAATCTATTACACCAGTAACTGCACAAATCTATTACACCCGTAACTGCACAAATACACAAATCTATTACACCAGTAACTGCACAAATCTATTACACCGGTAACTGCACAAATCTATTACACCAGACACTGCACAAATCTATTACACCGGTAACTGCACAAATACACAAATCTATTACACCAGTAACTGCACAAATCTATTACACCGGTAACTGCACAAATACACAAATCTATTACACCAGTAACTGCACAAATCTATTACACCGGTAACTGCACAAATCTATTACACCAGTAACTGCACAAATCTATTGCACCAGTAACTGCACAAATCTATTACACCAGTAACTGCACAAATGCACAAATCTATTACACCAGTAACTGCACAAATCTATTACACCGGTAACTGCACAAATCTATTACACCAGTAACTGCACAAATCTATTGCACCAGTAACTGCACAAATCTATTACACCAGTAACTGATCAAATGCACAAATCTTTTACACCAGTAACTACACAAAACTATTACTCCGGTAACTGCACAAATACACAAATCTATTGCACCAGTAACTTCACAAAACTATTACACCAGTAACTGCACAAATGCAAAATCTATTACACCAGTAACTGCACAAGTCTATTACCCCAGTAACTGCACAAATGCACAAATCTATTACACCAGTAACTGCACAAATACACAAATCTATTACACCAGTAACTGCACAAATCTATTACACCGGTAACTGCACAAATACACAAATCTATTACACCAGTAACTGCACAAATCTATTACACCGGTAACTGCACAAATCTATTACACCAGTAACTGCACAAATCTATTACACCAGTAACTGCACCTATCTATTACACCAGTAACTCCACAAATGCACAAATCTATTACACATGTATCTGCACAAATCTATTACACCGGTAACTACACAAATACACAAAACTATTACACCAGTAACTGCACAAATCTATTACTCCGGTAACTGCACAAATACACAAATCTATTGCACCAGTAACTGCACAAATCTATTACACCAGTAACTGCCCAAATGCACAAATCTATTACATCAGTAACTGCACAAATGCACTAATCTATTACATCAGTAACTGCACAAATGCACAAATCTATTACACCAGTAACAACACAAATCTATTACTCCGGTAACTGCACAAATACACAAATCTATTACACCAGTAACTGCACAAATGCACTAATCTATTACACCAGTAACTACACAAATACACAAATCTATTACACCAGTAACTGCACAAATCTATTACACCAGTAACTGCACCTATCTATTACACCAGTAACTGCACAAATGCACAAATCTATCACACCGGTATCTGCACAAATCTATTACACCGGTAACTGCACAAATACACAAATCTATTACACCAGTAACTGCACAAATCTATTAGACCAGTAACTGCACAAATCTATTACACCAGTAACTGCACATATCTATTACACCAGTAACTGCACAAATGAAAAAATCTATTACACCGGTAACTGCACATATACACAAATCTATTACACCAGTAACTGCAAAAATCTATTACACCAGTAACTGCACAAATCTATTACACCAGTAACTGCACAAATCTATTACACCAGTAACTGCACATATCTATTACACCAGTAACTGCACAAATGCACAAATCTATTACACCGGTAACTGCACAAATCTATTACACCGGTAACTGCACAAATACACAAATCTATTACACCAGTAACTGCACAAATACACAAATCTATTACATCAGTAACTGCACAAATGCACAAATCTATTACACCAGTAACTGCACAAATCTATTACTCCGGTAACTGCACAAATACACAAATCTATTGCACCAGTAACTGCACAAAACTATTACACCAGTAACAGCACAAATGCAAAATCCATTACACCAGTAACTGCACAAATCTATTACCCCAGTAACTGCACAAATGCACAAATCTTTTACACCAGTAACTGCACAAATACACAAATCTATTACACCAGTAACTGCACAAATCTATTACACCCGTAACTGCACAAATACACAAATCTATTACACCAGTAACTGCACAAATCTACTACACCGGTAACTGCACAAATCTATTACACCAGTAACTGCACAAATCTATTACACCGGTAACTGCACAAATACACAAATCTATTACACCAGTAACTGCACAAATCTATTACACCGGTAACTGCACAAATACACAAATCTATTACACCAGTAACTGCACAAATCTATTACACCGGTAACTGCACAAATCTATTACACCAGTAACTGCACAAATCTATTACACCAGTAACTGCACAAATCTATTGCACCAGTAACTGCACAAATCTATTACACCAGTAACTGCACAAATGCACAAATCTTTTACACCAGTAACTACACAAATCTATTACACCAGTAACTGCACAAATCTATTACACCGGTAACTGCACAAATCTATTACACCAGTAACTGCACAAATCTATTACACCAGTAACTGCACCTATCTATTACACCAGTAACTGCACAAATGCACAAATCTGTTACACAGGTATCTGCACAAATCTATTACATCGGTAACTGCACAAATACACAAATCTATTACACCAATAACTGCACAAATCTATTACTCCGGTAACTGCACAAATACACAAATCTATTGCACCAGTAACTGCAAAAAACTATTACACCAGTAACTGCACAAATGCACAAATCTATTACATCAGTAACTGCACAAATGCACTAATCTATTACATCAGTAACTGCACAAATGCACAAATCTATTACACCAGTAACAGCACAAATCTATTACTCCGGTAACTGCACAAATACACAAATCTATTGCACCAGTAACTGCACAAATGCAAAATCTATTACACCAGTAACTGCACAAATCTATTACCCCAGTAACTGCACAAATGCACAAATCTATTACACCAGTAACTGCACAAATCTATTACACCCATAACTGCACAAATACATAAATCTATTACACCAGTAACTGCACAAATCTATTACACCGGTAACTGCACAAATACACAAATCTATTACACCGGTTACTGCACAAATCTATTACACCGGTAACTGTACAAATCTATTACACCAGTAACTGCACAAATCTATTACACCAGTAACTGCACATATCTATTACACCAGTAACTGCACAAATCTATTACACCGGTAACTGCACAAATCTATTACACCGGTAACTGTACAAATCTATTACACCAGTAACTGCACAAATACACAAATCTATTACACCGGTTACTGCACAAATCTATTACACCGGTAACTGCACAAATCTATTACACCAGTAACTGCACAAATCTATTACACCAGTAACTGCACATATCTATTACACCAGTAACTGCACAAATGCACAAATCTATTACACCGGTAACTGCACAAATCTATTACACCGGTAACTGTACAAATACACAAATCTATTACACCAGTAACTGCACAAATCTATTACACCGGTAACTGCATAAATCTATTACACCAGTAACTGCACAAATCTATTACACCAGTAACTGCACAAATCTATTACACCAGTAACTGCACAAATGCACAAATCTATCACACCGGTATCTGCCCAAATCTATTACACCGGTAACTGCACAAATACACAAATCTATTACACCAGTAACTGCACAAATCTATTAGACCGGTAACTGCACAAATCTATTACACCAGTAACTGCACAAATCTATTACACCAGTAACTGCACATATCTATTACACCAGTAACTGCACAAATGCACAAATCTATTACACCGGTAACTGCACATATACACAAATCTATTACACCAGTAACTGCAAAAATCTATTAGACCGGTAACTGCACAAATCTATTACACCAGTAACTGCACAAATCTATTACACCAGTAACTGCACATATCTATTACACCAGTAACTGCACAAATGCACAAATCTATTACACCGGTAACTGCACAAATCTATTACACCGGTAACTGCACAAATACACAAATCTATTACACCAGTAACTGCACAAATACACAAATCTATTACACCAGTAACTGCACAAATGCACTAATCTATTACATCAGTAACTGCACAAATGCACAAATCTATTACACCAGTAACTGCACAAATCTATTACTCCTGTAACTGCACAAATACACCAATCTATTGCACCAGTAACTGCACAAAACTATTACACCAGTAACAGCACAAATGCAAAATCCATTATACCAGTAACTGCACAAATCTATTACCCCAGTAACTGCACAAATGCACAAATCTATTACACCAGTAACTGCACAAATACACAAATCTATTATACCAGTAACTGCACAAATCTATTACACCCGTAACTGCACAAATACACAAATCTATTACACCAGTAACTGCACAAATCTATTACACCGGTAACTGCACAAATCTATTACACCAGTAACTGCACAAATCTATTACACCGGTAACTGCACAAATACACAAATCTATTACACCAGTAACTGCACAAATCTTATACACCGGTAACTGCACAAATACACAAATCTATTACACCAGTAACTGCACAAATCTATTACACCGGTAACTGCACAAATCTATTACACCAGTAACTGCACAAATCTATTACACCGGTAACTGCACAAATCTATTACACCTGTAACTGCACAAATACACAAATCTATTACATCAGTAACTGCACAAATGCACTAATCTGTTACACCAGTAACTGCACAAATGCACAAATCTATTACACCAGTAACTGCACAAATCTATTTCTCCGGTAACTGCACAAATACACAAATCTATTGCACCAGTAACTGCACAAAACTATTACACCAGTAACTGCACAAATGCAAAATCTATTACACCAGTAACTGCACAAATCTATTACCCCAGTAACTGCACAAATGCACAAATCTATTACACCCGTAACTGCACAAATACACAAATCTATTACACCAGTAACTGCACAAATCTATTACACCGGTAACTGCACAAATACACAAATCTATTACACCAGTAACTGCACAAATCTATTACATCGGTAACTGCACAAATCTATTACACCAGTAACTGCACAAATCTATTACACCAGTAACTGCACAAATCTATTACACCGGTAACTGCACAAATCTATTACACCAGTAACTGCACAAATACACAAATCTATTACACCAGTAACTGCACAAATCTATTACACCGGTAACTGCACAAATCTATTACACCAGTAACTGCACAAATCTATTACACCAGTAACTGCACAAAACTATTACACCAGTAACTGCACAAATCTATTACACCAGTAACTGCACAAATCTATTACATCGGTAACTGCACAAATCTATTACACCAGTAACTGCACAAATCTATTACACCAGTAACTGCACAAATCTATTACACCGGTAACTGCACAAATCTATTACACCAGTAACTGCACAAATCTTATTCAATATTAAGTGTTAAAAAAATGCAAGCCATTGGGTTGGACTACCGACCTATTTATCCCTTAAACAACAAAGTCAGATACTAGTGAGTCTAAATGTAACAATCCACCAAATGTCAGTCCAGGTGTATTGATTTCTGTCAATCTACTTCAGTGATTCCCAAAGTGGTCCATATAGACCCCCAGAGGTCTACGAAGACTTCCAAGGAGTCTACGAAAGGGAAAACATACATTTTAGGGTCTATGAGATGTCCACAGGGGTCTATGATAAAAGATTTCATTTTAGCAGGTCGTGACTTTAATTTTAACATCAAATTTTTGTATTTATTTCATACACTAAAATATGATTTGTGCCTAACCTAGACTCCTAAATATTAATCCTGCTTTTCAAACGAAATATTGTGGTATCTAATTTAAATACTTTTTTAAATAGCTTCATTTTGTCTACATGCAACCAATGTTTAACAAAAAGTATGTAGACTTTACGGCGTTGATTATTTAAAATTGTTATTTATTCCTTCCTTGTAATACTAGCGGTTGCCTAAGTGCCTTTTTATTTTGAAATCAATTATGCTGGAGGATCATTTGAGGCATTGACTGCACCTGAGAAAATACATAAAGATTTGAAAAACGTTCAAACACTCAAAGATCAGAATAGACCCACAAAATCTCTCTTCGACACCATATAGAGAAGATAATAGTTTGTGAGCGTCTTACAAAATCTCTTTACATATAGCAGAAAAAAAAACTCTAAAAGTACAACATTGATTTTACCCGCCGTTGTAGTTTTAAATAACTGTTTTACACAAATCTACATCTGATATTATTAAACGAATTTCTTTAAGCAACAATACAGTTCAAGGTCACATCTGTGGCATGAGTTATAAAATTAAAAGCTTCTCTTGTAATTCTTTCCAAACGACATATATACAGTTTAGGATCAGCGGCGAACAGGCTCTAACAGGGTGTAGCCCTGTGTGCAGCAAACTGCCTAAAGGTCACCGGATCCTTATTTTTAACAGGGTTGACCCACGAAACCTTTCCCATGTTCGGGTATAGCTGCAAGGCAGCACAGTTTGAATTCAGTTTTCCTTCTGCTAGGTAGGCTGCAAGCCAAGGCTAATGAGCCCTTCCTGCCCAAAGCTGACTGGTTTAGGTAGGCCTACTCACTAGGTACTCACCTTCACTCCTTCTCCTGTTAGTGACAACAGTTCTGCGCACCCAATAGTTGAGCCACACGTGAAAGATCAAGACCTACAAGAGAAACTTGCTCTTTGCGACAAACGTTTACAATGATAGATAAGGCTAATTAATTCATGGATTGATTACTATTTAATGTTTGAGGACTACTTCATAGAACAACAAATTCCTACATGAAACATAATATCCTAGCAACGAATAATAGATGTGCAAAAAAAAAAATATAAAAAAAAGGAAAGAAAAAAAAAATTTCCAATGTGTTTTGGTGATTCCAGTAATAAATATAAATTGTTATTTTAATTAGTTTAAATTTGAATTTTATCAATATAAAAAAAATAGATCTCTATAACCCAAATTATAGCTGTAAATTAGTTTTTCACTCTTTAACTCACTACAGTTAGAAATTTGTTTTAAAAATGTTTTGATGTATTTGCAAAAATTCAATACAAGTTAAGTAGGGGGTCTACCGAAAGCCAGAAAACATGCCAAGGGGTCTACGAGACAAAAAAGTTTGGAAACCACTGATCTACTTCAACCTTTAATTAATTAGTCCGCTTCTCAGCCTGTAGTCCTTTCACTTCGACGTCATCAAGACACCTAAAAGAATACTTCTAATACATTGCAAGACATCTACTGTTTAACAAAAAGTTAAACGATAATAAAAATGTGAGGAGACTTAAAGTAGTTTATGCTTAATTCCAGGTATTGGAAAGGTGAAGCATGTTTAAACTAAAGAAATGTTTGATTCATGCATTTTTGTGTTGGCGTCTCTATGTTATGTTTTACTGGTAAAGTATGACGTTTATCATTCTATAGAAAACCAGAAGCATGCCCTTTTTGATCAGCTTTGAATATAAAGAATTGGAAAAAGTGATCTTATTCAAACAGTGCTGGGATCAGCCCAAATAAATGAAGTCGTCAAAGATTCATGTATGCGAAAATTAAATTTTAACAATACAAACATTTTTAAAAAAAATACTTTTAAAAAAAAAAAAAAAAAGCTTATAGTGTGCGTACTTGTATCAATTAGTTTGGATAAGTTATGTCATTAAATGTGTACTAGATCTAAACTAACACTAAAAAAGCATTTATAAAAATAAATTAAAAAAGAAAGAAACGGCTTGAATTCAAACTTTTGAGCTAAAGCCTTTTAAGGGCATAGCATAGAGTCTATGTACGTAATGGATTGTATAGTTTCTATTTCATGTTTGTGTTCACTAAGCTTGAGATGGCAGCCTAATATAAAGGGAACTAATTCAGCTTATACTACTACTTAAGTCAAGTATTATTTTATTGCCTTGTTTGCATAGACATTTTTTTTTATTACCAGTCGTTAAATAACTAATTGTCTATTTCTTTTTTTATTGATTCTTGCGTTGTCAGGTAAAAGAAATAATTGTGCAAAGTTTCAGCTTGATCCGAGATTGGGTGTCGGAGAAATAACGTGTACAAACTTTTGGACCGACAGACAGAAGCACAGACAGAGTGAGTTGAAATAAGCTTTGTAAAAAATGTAAACTTCAATGTAAACATTTTTTACGTTTACTCTAAGAATATAGTGGACAGAAGTAAGTTTAAATTTTCTTTAACATTAATCTTAAAGTTTCTTTCTGGTCATGTTGGAAAGAGTCAAAGTTTCTGGTGCCCAATTTTCTGGTGGCCAATTTTTCAGTTTCCTTTTTTTCCCCCACAAATGGGAATATAACCACATCTATGTTGCCCCAGGTGACTCCAATGCGATTGGCGCCTCAGGATACTTCTGTACTTTTCGTCGGCTAGTTGTAGATCTGTGACTCTGGTATTGAGAACTGCTGGCTTAAAACCATTGTGTCGTTTGCCTCAGCGTGCAGTGTGCTCTCTAATTTCACCTGCCAGCCCCGCGCACACACTGTGTGACTCAGGGACACATTGTGGCATGTGGGTTTCCCTCTAAACAGGAATTATATATCTATCCCTTGTTTTCATTTCGCTTAAGTTTCTGTTCTGACCTATCGGATATTAGTTTCGTGCTATGTTTTGTGATGTAATTGCACTTTTACAGCCTGAAGATAATGCTAAGGAATATCTCAACTGTTGTATTGACTTAAGTGAACTATCGATACTGAATGGCTAATACATGGTTAATTGATGTTAATATGTTTGTTTTCTGTTTAAATCTTGTGGTTTAACACACGAGTAGCTAATGGTTGGATTAAAGGTCCAAAGCACCAAGCGTAACATAGTATTGCTGCCTGGTCGTGTGGTACGCGCTTGAGACTGTCGTTACAATGATCCCGAGTTCGAACCTTGCAGGTCGTTCTCACCTGCCGTCCTCACCTGCTGTCCTCACATACCGTCCTCATCCACTGTCCTGACCTGCTGTCCTGACATGCTGTTCTCACCTGCGGTCCTGACCTGCTGTTCTAACGTGCTATCCTGACCTGCTATCCTCACCTGCTGTCCTGACCTGCTACCTCACCTGCTTTCCTGCCCTGCCGTCCACACCTACAGTCCTCATCCACTGTCCTGACCTGCTGTCCTGACATGCTGTT
Source organism: Biomphalaria pfeifferi (assembly GCA_030265305.1). Taxonomy (NCBI): domain Eukaryota; kingdom Metazoa; phylum Mollusca; class Gastropoda; family Planorbidae; genus Biomphalaria; species Biomphalaria pfeifferi. Next base: position 894,287 of record JASAOG010000092.1, on the reverse strand, counting down.
CTCACCTGCGGTCCTGACCTGCTGTTCTAACGTGCTATCCTGACCTGCTATCCTCACCTGCTGTCCTGACCTGCTACCTCACCTGCTTTCCTGCCCTGCCGTCCACACCTACAGTCCTCATCTGCCGTCCTCACCTGCTGTCCTTACCTGCTGTCCTTACCTGCTGTCCTTACCTGCTGTCCTCACCTACTGTCCTCACCTGCTGTCCTTACCTGCTGTCCTCACCTACTGTCCTCACCTGCTGTCCTTACCTGCTGTCCTCACCTACTGTCCTCACCTGCTGTCCTTACCTACTGTCCTCACCTACTGTCCTCACCTGCTGTCCTTACCTGCTGTCCTCACCTGCTGTCCTCACCTGCTGTCCTCACCTACTGTCCTCACCTGCTTGTTCTCACCTGCCGTCCTCACCTACTGTCCTCACCTGCTGTCCTCACACACCATGCAGCAGAAGATTTGAGCTAGGACGTAATAATCTCCTTCTCTGAAGGAACGTCGGAAATATGTAAAATAAATTAACTTAAATTTAAACTATCATGAGTGTCAGTCTCAGTTGACATTGCCTGATTTAATTTTCACATAGCAGGTATGGGGAACGAACCCACGACATTCGCGTTATCAGCACGATGCTCGATATGTTTTTAATAGTTTGGTGAGACTATTAGCTCACAGATGTAAATTCCATAACTTTTCAGGTTAGTAGATTTTCTGTTGTTCCTTCGCCGATATCCATACCTGCCACTCCTTGTTAAACGGTAACATATAGACTTAGTACGACTGTATTAAACCAATTTTGCCTGCATGGACTTCTGGTTTGCGCTTAGGCCTATTGTCTCGATGATCCTGGGTTCGAACTCGTCGTTTCTTGCCGCCATCCTATGTTGTCTTATACATTTTTTGCACAATGAGTACCTTGAGTAGTCTCTCGGATGAATAAAATGAATGCATGTGCTATGTTAGATCTTTGTGTTACCATAAAACTGCTTTGGTTATTGTTAAATGTAGTTAGTGTACTATAATTACACAATGACTCATTGAATGTGTACTACGTTAACTGCTTGCAGTGTGTTGGGATATGATAATACTAATTTATTATAACTGTGTGCAACGAATTTATTGTAATATTTTTCCTTATTATTACTATTATTATTAAATACTTATAACACTTATCTATATTTAGATTGCTATGCCATGTTTTGTACTCTTATAGTTCACATTGTAAAACAACCCACACAAAAAAAAATAACACAGATGTTATGAATGATAAAGATCTGGACGTTTTGTGTTATGCTGAGATCGTACTATGATATAGTCCTATTAAATCTACTGATTTATGTGTGTACAATGTGTTATGCTGAGATCGTTCTATGATATAGTCCTATTATATCTACTGATATAAGTGTGTACAATGTGTTATGTATTCATAAAAACCTAAAGTTGCTATGCGTTGTTGTTTAAAATATGATCTAACATAAACAAGTGAATAGATTAGATAGGAACCAAAGATAACTACAAACACGTTTTGAGCTCACAATGGAGATGGAAGCCAAGAGACTGCGTGAGCTTTTTAAAGGACGTTTTACTCAAGACGAAGCAGTGCAGCTGATTGCACATTATGGCGAGGAAGCAGCCATCAGGGTTTTACAAGGTTAGTCTTTTGTCTGCGCTGCTCGTCTGTATCATTTCTGGAATCAAAAGATCGAAAGTTTTGTTGAGTGAATATTTTATGTATAAACAATCGTTTCCAATGGCAGTTGTAACATTTCTTTGTCGAGGAGGTGCTAAAACATCCTAAGAAACGTTTCAAGAGTAGGTTTATCTTTTAAAACTAAAATATTAACAATCAAATACTTTTCCCTTACAGCGGAACCAGGAGAGATTAACAGGATTCTTGGGAAGGTAATTGTGTATGAGTTGTTTCCCCTGTCAGTATACAAACATTAGTTTCTATATTTTATAGTTTTTGTAAAACAAAATTAGACGAACCACGTGAGATCTCAGTAATAATCCTTGGCTTGATTGACTTGCAAAACTTGTCGTGCAGGATGCAGGAGATGTCCTAAGGCTGTCTCTAGAAGACTCTGAAAGGGTTTACCACTTGCTGGAAGAAGGATTGGAAGCAGATTCTGAGCCTCGCCAGTTTGCTTGCAGGGACTGTGAGCGGTGTTGGTGGAGGGTAGTCCCTGGCAGAAAAAAGGTTTGTATTTGACTCACACACAAACACGCACAACCATGTTGCTTTTAGAACTCGAACACTAGAACTCTCAATAATGATTTCGTCACATTGTTCAAGGTATGACCCCTCTCTTTTTTGCATGATAAATTAAAAAGCAGCTGTTGAACTTATATGGCGCACGATACGGGTTACATTTTTGTTTTTTGAGACCTAATCTTGACCAAAAAAGGGTCAAACAGACGAAAAAACAGTACAATCATAAGTAAGAATTCCATAATACGATGTGTTAAATCTAGGAAAAAAAACAATTTAGAATGATAAAGAGAATCAGTGTCACTAGCTGAATGACCGCTATTTCATTTCACTAAGACAACATGGCCATCAACGCTAATTACTAAGCAGCGCACAGATCACAGAAAGGTTTCATTTTGTTCCGCCTTTAAATGATCCACAGCTTACGTTACATCATGTGAGAGCTTATAGAACTCATTTAGTGGGATTAGTAGCTGAGTAGCATATATCGCGTGACTACCTATCAAAGGGGCTCGAGTTCAAATCCATACGCGAGCAAATCTAAGTGTTTGCTGCAGGGGCGGACTGGCTATATGGGCTTTTGGGCAAATGCCCGGTGGGCCGGTACTCAAATGGGCCGGTTGGGCCACCGAAAGGTCTGCATGGATGCCACTAAATATTAAATTGATAAAGATTTTATAATATTCTCTTTAAAAAAAAAAGCGGACCTCTTAGTATCGTATTTAAAAGAAATCACTCTACAGTGTAATACTAATTTGTTCTAGTAAACTTTCCGAAAGAACGTAATAGCCTACATCTGTAGACAGCGCTATTAGTAGTGGGCTTCTCCCTGGGCTATTAAAAAGCAACATAAGGCCCTTTTTCAAATACGGAGCTCACAATTATCGACACTCAAACTTAACATAATGATCTTGAGGACAGGTGGGCCTATATATGGATGCCCATCACATGATAGGTAATTTATGGGCCCGATTGTATGGAAATGCCCGGGCCGATTTTGACACTCAGTCCGCCCCTGGTTTGCTGGGAGTCTAAAGGCAGCTCCGAAACCTCCTCCCAAATTGCCCCTCTCCCCGCACACACGCTGGTCCACAAAATAGATTGGACTAAATTACGCTGGGCATGCTACGACAAGACAAATTCGCTTAAAAGAACAATTTTCGAAAAATTAGAAGAAAATAGTTTTTAAGTAATACTTATGGTGGTAATAGTGTTGTTTTTTTTCTAAAATTTGAAGGATAGAATTTTAAAATATTTAACAAAATCGTATTGAGGTTTGTGAATGGTTATTTTTTCATTCTATGTAGTTCGTTGAAATAATAAAATCTTGTAAACGAAAATTCCCTAGAGATATTTTATGGCTTACATCCTGGTAGCACGCCACACACACGCACAAACACACGCACACAAGGATTATAGATTACATGGGTCATAAAACTATGGGTTGGCGTGATTCAGAGCCAACTAGTCATTTTACTCGCCCTTTGTATTCTACACTTGCTGAGATATTGATGTGTGTCTTTGGTGTACTACAGCCATTCTCAAGTTGCCCTCCATATACCCTGCATGGCCTGAATGATAAGTCTTAACGTTACCGTGAAAGATAAGCCATGTTTCTTTAGCCTTGAATGATAAGCCTTATTTGTTAGAATGAATGATCAGGTCTGCTTCTTTATCATGAATGATAAGCCTAGTTAAAACATTCAATGAGTTTGTTTGTTGTTAAACATTCAATGAGTTTGTTTGTGTTAAACAGTCAATGAGTTTGTTTGTGTTAAACAGTCAATGAGTTTATTTGTTGTTAAACAGTCAATGAGTTTGTTTGACTATTGACATTGGGTATCCTAATATTCACCACCTTCACGTCTCCCCTCATTTAGTCTGTTGAGCCGTAGGTGTACCACACGGGATCTGTTGACCGTCTTTCTACACTCCTCTGTCCTTTGCGTTGGATATAATTTTTTTTCAATGACAGGTGGACTCATTCTTTTTGTTGTCTTCCCATCGCTGTCTCTGTCTGCCTCTTCTTCTTTTTCCTGGTACTGTTCCCTGAGAACTTTTTGACAGTTTTATGTATTGGTTGCTATTGTGTTAGTTTGCAAAATACTTATGAGAAATAAGTAGAAGTAACTTAGTTATAGTTTTAGATCGAAAGTGAGCTTTGCATAAATCAATGATTAAAACGTTACTTCTCATATGTAGAAGTTTGGGTGTTCTGTGAATGTTGTCGTTGTTTTCGTTGATATCATATTTTGTTGTGCGCAATGCACTGTTGGAAAATATTTTTCTTTCAGGATACTATCATTACAATTTTATTAATTAATACTATGTAAAACTTTGAATCACACCAGTTTTAACTTCAACCCTGAAAATTTATAAATTTACATAAAAGGTATAAAAAATACCACGGCGCAAATGATATCGCTAGCAAAGTAACCTACAATACACGTGGTTATCATTGTAACTCATTTTTCCTTTTCCGGTCATGTGATTGTGCAACATAACGTGAAGGGTTTCATTATTGTGTCAAGGCCCTGATAGCCCGTAGAAAGATGTTCTTTTTTTTTTTCAAAGTAGATGTGCCAAAATATTGTAACTTGTTAGACGTCGTTATTGAATAGAGTGTAAGGACACAGTTAGTTGTGAAATGTGTACATTACTTTGGAATGCCTTTTTGCAAGTGCAGTTATGCTTGACGGATGACTGGATTGCAACTCCAGACATCTAGTCCAACTAAACCGTTATAGGCGAATTGATGTCTTGATGCAGAACTGCACATTTTTTTTAAACAATCTTTTTTTTTAATACAAATAAACGTTGTCAATAATACTTCAAGTGATGGCCATGTGCCTTCCATTCCGAATATTAAAGATGCGTGCAGTAATTCACATGACTATGCAGACCCAGTTGTGACCTGCATATTTTCCCGCAATTCATGCATTCCAAGCCTTGTTTTCTTTCCATCTTCTGCACCTGTCTTCTATAGTGGCTTTTTTGAGTATCAAATGTTTGTCCCGCAGCCTTTGTGAGAGCTGGCCAACTGTCTCTTTCATTCTTTAATAATATCTACTCAGCTTTAAACTTCAATGTAGATGTATATCTATTGAACCAACAATACGTCGACCCATTAAACAAAATCTTTGTCTCTCTCTCTTGTGTCCCCCTACTTTAACCTTTACTCCCCCCCCCCACCCACCTATTCATTCACTCAACTGCGATGGACTTCGACGTTGCTACTTCAGATGTGGTGGTATTATCACTTTGAGGACTCTTGAATCCTTTATGAACATTTTGTATGCATTTAAAATACGATCATGTAAACTTTCACAAAGCGACCATGCCGGTTCATTTTTGTACCGGCCTACCAGATATTTGCCCGGGTGCACATATAGCCAGTCTGCCCCTGTATGGTATTTATTAGGTAATTACTCAAGAGTTTACTAGTTCTGATTATTTGAATTTTTTAACCCAAACAGATATCAAAATGTCGTCAGTGTCACGTGAAATATGAACCTATCCCTAAAGACAAAGAATGGGGAACTGGAGAGTTTGAGTGCCATAACACCAATTGTCTGTACACCTTTCGGTAAGATTCAAATTGTGTTGCATGGGATGTGGAGAAATAGCGTTACACTTGTTTGGTATAACCCTAGCTAGTTTAGCACATTTTATATATTAGTAAGTACCCATGAGAGAGAGAGAGAGAGAGAGAAGATTTTTTGCTGCTTTTAGAAGCACAGTTAAACACAAATCATTTCGAGTAATATATCTATTTTAAATAGTTATTTTTATTTTTATCCCCCATCTCTCTCTCTCTCTCTCGCATCTCTCTCTCTCCCTCTCTCTCTCTCTCTCCCAACTCTCTCTCTCTCTCCCTCTCTCTTTCTCCCTCTCTCTCTCCTTCTCCCTCTCTCTCTCTCTCACTCTCTCTCTCCTTCTCCCTCTCTCTCTCTCACTCTCTCTCTCACTCTCTTCCTCTCTCTCTCCCTCTCTCCCTCTCTCTCTCTCACTCTCTTCCTCTCTCTCTCTCTCACTCTCTTCCTCTCTCTCTCTCTCACTCTCTTCCTCTCTCTCTCACTCTCTTCCTCTCTCTCTCCCTCTCTTCCTCTCTCTCTCTCTCACTCTCTTCCTCTCTCTCTCACTCTCTTCCTCTCTCTCTCCCTCTCTTCCTCTCTCTCTCTCTCACTCTCTTCCTCTCTCTCTCTCACTCTCTTCCTCTCTCTCTCACTCTCTTCCTCTCTCTCTCACTCTCTCTCTCCCTCTCTCCCTCTCTCTCTCACTCTCTTCCTCTCTCTCTCTCACTCTCTTCCTCTCTCTCTCTCACTCTCTTCCTCTCTTCCTCTCTCTTTCACTCTCTCTCTCACTCTCTTCCTCTCTCTCTCTCCCTCTCTCTCTCCCTCTCTCTCTCCCTCTCTCTCTCTCCCTCTCTCTCTCCCTCTCTCTCTCCCTCTCTCTCTCTCCCTCTCTCTCTCCCTCTCTCTCTCCCCCCCTCTCTCCCTCTCTCTCTCCCTCTCTCTCTCTCTCTCCCTCTCTCTCCCTCTCTCTTTATTTCTCTTACTTAAATTTGTATTGCAAACCTATCAAAAGATGTACGAATGATTTCGGTCATTTAAATATTGAATAGAAATGTTACCAGGCGCGGACTGGCTATATGGGCAAACGGGCAAATGCCCTGTGGGCCGGTATCAAATGGGCCGGTCTGGTCGCGACCAAAGAAAATAAATGTCAATGCAGACAACTTTTTTTAAAAAGTGACAGCAGCAAGACACAAAGGCCCGAACACGTTTTCTTCTGTTTTTGTAAATTCTTATTACAATTAATTTTGTTTGAAATTCAACAAGAATATCAAAAAAAAAAAAAAAAAAATACACTATACACTGTACATATTAACATTTGCAAAACGTTAGACCGTACTTTCTGCTATGCACGAGCGGCATGGACTGCTTTGATGTCTTCGAGGTTTTGTTTGGCCTAATCATTTTGCTGGTCAGCATGGGCCTTTGATGGCACTCCCATTTTTTTGGCTCCTTCCCTCCCCCGTCTTTTAATGGTTCCAATGAAATTTAACCAAAAAGAGGGATGAGAGAGGTTAAGTTAGAAAACATTGATATAACGCAGCAAAAAAAAAAATTCAAAAAAAAAAGATAGGCGCGACAATTAGCTCTTTAACAATGCTTAACAGAAATTAACTTTAACACATACACACAGCCGCGAAATTGCAACCCACCCAACTTATGCACAGCTCAATATGGGTATAAAGCTCTACTTTCTGCGATTTGAAAAGAAAAGTAAGTTGCTTTTTGTTTATTTTTAATAACATAGATCTAAAAATACACTTCAGGCTTACAAAAAAATTATTTAATTAAAACATAAATCTAGATCTAACTAAATGTTACACTATTATAATTAATGACAAACTTATGCTTAGTATAAAGTCATTAATGATGAAAATTATTACAATAATTACAATAATTTATATAGCGCTGTCACATCCGAAATTTAATGAAAGGAGATTTATATTTTAAATAATGGTTCATGGTATATTCATATACAAATCGCGTTTTTGAGAATGTACTAGGAGGAAGCAAGAGCTTTTCACATTAAGTAAGTGCCTCTCTAACCGTTCTGCTTTCTCTTATTTTTTAATGGAATGGGTTGCCTGAGTCAGCCAGGAAAACCAATGATTTAGCATATTTTAAGTCGCAGATCAACATGCATGACTAGATAGACACAAGAAATGCGTAAGACGTAACAATCTTTTTTTTTTGAAGAAACGTCTGTAATCTATAAGTAATTCCAAAAAGTTTGAAACTCATTAGGCTGTTATTGTATTGTTTATAGTTCTCAGACTACATACATGTCTCAATAGAATACATTATGTAATCCTACGAATGCATACATCCAATTTTCGATGCGTTATCAAACTTTATCTATTTTGTAGAGAATTAAATTGCGGAGTGGGGTAAAAATCCCCCCATCGAAAATATATGACATGCTATTTGTGGGCCGTTTTATATGGTAATGCCCGGGCCGATTTTGATACCCAGTCCGCCCCTGAATGTTACGTATGTATGTATATAACTACTTTTTTATTGTGACATATTACGAAAAGTTAGTAAATAGTGAAAGACTCTGGAAAATATGGTATATGTAGATGCCCCATAAAAATCATGTAAATGATGAACAGATGACAATATAAATGCAATATTGAGCCCATGACGGTATTGGTGTATGTTTAATGGTAAAGTTAGAAACGGCTAAACCTTTGTATTTACGATTGGCGCCATTGGAACACAATATGGCAGGATGTTATTTCACTTTTTGATGCACAATTTCTCGGAGAGAAAACAAATCTGTAAATAGGATTTTATTAAATATTCATTTTTTGTAATAGAAATTTCACTCAGGTCCTTGTAACGTAAACAAAATATACTCCAGACATTTATAATATCTTTTTATATAGCACAAATGCAATATTGCCAATCTATTAATATGTACTAAACTAAACTTCAAAAACCAAAATACGTAGAGTTTAACATTTTATATATCTCTATCTACACAATTCAAACACTGATCATAAAAACCTGAACTGAACACGCATTTCACTTGCAGTGCCGCTGCCATAATGGGGGTGACAGAGTGCGTGTGCCACCATTGTAACCACACTGTTCGCGTGAAGCGCATCACCCCTCCAAGGAATAGAAGAGAGGACGCCCCAAGAATAGACAATCATGATTGTAATGGCATCAACTGCTACCGCCAATATGTGGAGCCACCCTTGTGCCAAGCGTAAGTTGTTCTAGCATGTACATCTATTGCTACCATTTCTGTATTCACCTATAGGTAACATAAGCTATAGCTTAGAAACCCCTCTTGCCTGGAGCCTTCACCCCCCCCCCCCTGATATTGTTTTGTAGAAAAAGCAAAGGAATAAATTGCCTTTTGTTGAATACAAGGGGCCGCATATCTCAAAGAGCTTAAGGCCTTGACAAGTCTTAATCCAGTACTCACTGCAACCACTAATATATGAAGCCGCCCCTGTGTCCCTGTGTTCGTCCAAGGTAGTTCAGACATTGACATTTACTGCTAAAGACTAAACTACGCAGTTCTTAAGTATATATAGATTCAACAATGGAATTCTAAACATGGCATTGCCGAAGCCCAGAAAGAGAATGGATTCTTACCAAATTTCCCTTTCGCCTCCCCCTGCAACATATTCCCAATAAAAGTTTTTTTTTTACAACGATTACATGAACTGCCTCTGTATCTTTATTGGATGTTGTTTACATTTTTTTCAATAGATTTTTCGACCATCATCAAATTTTGCAAACAAGCTCTATCTCGATGAAAAAAAATTCATCAATAAAAACAGCATAATCAATTCATTTTGTTTTCATATAGAAGACCAGCTTTACCCAGCACCTTTGCCTGTTGTTTTTCTTATTACATACTGAGTATGCTAGCACAAAACTTTGGCCGCCCCCCTCAACTTATTTGTTTGCACTTTCAATAAAATAGCCCGCATTTCAATAACCCCCGTTCGGCCATTGGGTTGTCCCTGGTATATGGGTTTAAGTGGAATGTCCCACTTCATATCGCCCTCCCAAATACACTCACTTATGGTCTGTGAACTCTATGTCACATTTCTCTCCCGTCCCTTTTTAGCCCCGCCTCTCAAAACACTTCAATTTTAGTATGTGGTATCTGTTACATCTTATTGCACGGCCCGCTTTATAACGCTAGACCTTCCAAACATGTTTTTGTGCCAATGAATTCGATGACCAATAAAAAACAAACTTATTCTTAGCAAATAGTCCTACTTACAGTGTCTGAGGTAAAACTCATCGCAGGATCTAGGTCATAAATTCCATTTTAACTTGTATGTAGATTGAATTACTAAAATTAAATTGTGCAAAACACTATTTTTAAAATGTATGAAAATTTAAAAAAAAAAATTGTCATGCGATTATACATTTGAAGCCCTATCCCACTGATCTCCAGTCTGACACTCAACCGACTGAGCTAACAGAGTGTTTTTAAAATCAATGGAAATTACACACTAAAGTTAAACAGAACCAAAACAGTGTACTTTTTGTTTTGAAATGTCGATTTACAAAATAAAGCTTGGGTCGAAATCGCAAATAAAAATCGTTTTTTTTTAATTTAACCGCTTTGGTTTCGATTTTGAAAGTGCTTAGTCTTTTATAGGCACACGGCGAGTGAGACAATTAGTGATATGTCAGTCTGTGAATCAATCAGGTTCCATTATGCTTATAAAATAGATTTAGTTTTAAAAATGTAATAATGTAACAACCGGTCCAACTTCTGGCCTGAACGTGGATCTCAGATATTGAGTCCGGAGAAATTGTTTTCACTAACAGAAGAAGGAGCGAAGGCGAGTAATTGGCCCCTAAACCAGTAGGCTACCCAACTAGGAGAAGGAAAACTATGAATTTCAGCTATGGCTGAGAAAATCAACCCTGAGGAAAAATCAGAAGCCGGCGACCCTTAGGCACTTTGCAGCACCCAGTGCTACACCCTGGCAGAGCCTGCGACTCCGCTGGCACAAAACTGTATCGGCTAATGCCCAGGCATTTATATCATAATCCATGAGATGATACATAGTCTCGTCGTCAAACTTTAAAAATACATTTGAATTTTTAAAAAAAGTGTCGGGTGTGAATTTGATTTGAACTGAGACTTAAAAATGTATTTTCTTTTTTTTTTTTTCTGCATTTTAATATAAGGGTTTTTTTTTTAAGAAGAGCTTGATTAAGTTTTATAACTATTTTGTTATGTTCCTAATTGTTGATTCAGTTCTAGTGATCATGTTTTAAATGAGCACAACAAGTGTACAGATAGTTATTAGAACTTTTCATTAGATTTCAATTAGCTAAAAACACAAAAAGTCAAATCATATTTTCACATTTCAGGTGTCCTAACGCTATGACTGAAATCGCTGCTCGAATCGGTAGATTACCTGTAATATTTTATGGCAATAACAACAGGGGTCATCACCATGGAAACAACAGGAGTCATCCCAATGGAAACATCAGAAGTTATTCCCATGGAAACAACAGAGGTCATCTCCATGAAAACAATAGGGGTCATCCCCATGGCAACAACAGGGCTCCTCCCCTTGGAAACAACAGGGGTCACCGAGAAGACAATGTCAGTGTAGGAAGGAGTTCAAGAGGACCTGACTACCCTGGAGATGGTCCAGCAGGTTCATGTGTGATCATGAACAGCAGTCAACAACAGTGTCCTCCCTTGGACAAAGCTAGCGATCTGGAACTGATGCCGTCAGCTGTTGAAGCAGAACAATCGTCAAGTCTTGACATCCTTATGTTAAACAGACCTGCTAAATCAACACTAATGAATGAAGCTGAGATTATCAAAAACATGAAATGCGTCGTACTTGTCGGTGGGGAGGACAATGCTGACACCAAAGCTAGACTGTCTCAAGCTAAAGAAAACTCAAGTCTTATGCTTTTACAAGATGAAGTTTTAACCAGTGAATTAAGCCATTCTTTACAGGATGAGGCTTCTACCAGTGAATCTTTTCATGATGAGGCTTCTACCAGTGACTTAAGTCAATCTTTTCAGGATGAGGCTTCTACTAGTGACTTAAGTCAATCAGAACAATCAGGAAAGCAAATGATGAAAAAAAAGAAGACAAGGGTAAGGAGAATGAGAAGAAAGAAAAATCAACAAGAAAAGACAACTCTGGAGCAAGAAATCTCATCATTAACGCTCAGAGTTGACCAAGACCGACAACCCAAGCACACCGCTGACGATGTTAATCCTTTCCCAGAAGAGGAACCGAAAGAACAAGAAGATCGTAACAACTCTCCACTTTGTTACCACAAATTTTCGGTTCCGTATTTACCCCTCAACGCTGTGGTTAAGACGTGGAGTGAGCCACACATCAGCTCAGGCTCAACTGTTTCTACCGTTCTTGACCAGGCCAGCCTTATGACCAAAAGTATTCGCCTGGCTTTTAAAATGCCCTCAGATGGTTAGCCTAAACATTTCTACCCTGCCTGGGAGGTAAAGTTGTATGCGTAAACAGCAGATGCATTTTAATGTCGATATAATTAGGCCACCAAAGTCACGCTGATCAATAGTAAAAGTAAAGTTTTCCTGTTTCAGACCTTGCGATCTATGGGGCAGGTCATGTTAAGGTCAGACAGACAGCTGATCAATAAAGGGGCACACTTTGATTCTATTTACTGTGTTGATGACGGGAGACTTGTTGAACTATTCAAATAAAATGAGCACAACCATGAACCTAGTCGTTGACTGTTTATTCTTCTAGTAATGAGATGTTCTAGTAATGAGATGTTCTAATGATGAGATATTCTAGTAATGAGATGTTCTAGTAATGAGATGTTCTAGTAATGAGATGTTCTAGTAATGAGATGTTCTAGTAATGAGATGTTCTAGTAATGAGATGTTCTAGTAATGAGATGTTCTAGTAATGAGATGTTCTAGTAATGAGATGTTCTAGTAATGAGATGTTCTAGTAATGAGATGTTCTAGTAATGAGATGTTCTAGTAATGAGATGTTCTAGTAATGAGATGTTCTAGTAATGAGATGTTCTAGTAATGAGATGTTCTAGTAATGAGATGTTCTAGTAATGAGATGTTCTAGTAATGAGATTGTTTCATGAAGTCCATTCTTGGGCATTTAGACTGGAACGTAAAAGACTATTAAAAAAAAGTTTGGATGTTGAGACAGAGTGTTGACATCTCCCCTGTGACGAGACAGAGATGTTGACATCTCCCCTGTGACGAGACAGAGATGTTGACATCTCCCCTGTGACCAGACAAAGATGTTGACATCTCCCCTGTTAGCTCCCGTAATTAAAGTCAACTAAAAAACGTTGTACATAAGTTTTTAGTTTCGCTGATTTTTTTTCACTTTGTAAAAGTTACATTGGAAAAAAAAATAATTTTATGGTATCACAACAACAAATGTAAGAACTTTGTTCAGAAATTGTTCATAGTTCTCGCTTTCATTTGCTTGTCCTTTTTCCTGCCCTAGACGCTTAAGAGTCCGCATACAACCCACATGAGCTTACATCTCCCACGAAATGCATGATCTTCGGAGTTTTGAAGGTCAATATCTTTAATTACTAGTTAAGTCTAACAGTTCCGGGACCATACACACACAGAGATGGTGTGTTCTCAGTCATTCTGAGAATGGTGAGGAGGTTTGTTTATACAGGATCTGCTATCTTTGTAGTCGCTGATTTAAATCTTCATAGATTAGAAAGTTGCTTATAGTAAAAAAAGGCTGTTAAAATAAATTTTAAAACTTAATGAATGTTGAGAGCTCTCTAAAATTTGCATAACATGTACTGTCACTCGGCACAGGTTGATATGTAAAACTTCAGCTTGATAGGAGAATGAAAAGAAAAAAAGACATTTTTTTATTAATAAGATGAAAGTGAGATTTAATAGTAAGAATTGAATACATTATTTCAATGTAATGATATTAGAAAAACAATTAACGTCTAAATGTAATATAATAATGCTAATTGAAGGGCAAAATTTACAGCATCCAATTCAAATTATTGAATTTTAGAGAATGAAATGAAATAAAGAATGATTCTTAAATAACTGAAGTCAGAGTACATGATACCCATGTCTTAGCACTTTGTTTTTAATCTGTTTGAACACAAACCAAACTCTGCACAGAGGAAGTTAGTTCATAAGATAACATTCTAATTATGTTGCTTGGCAAACTAACGTAATGTGGTTCCAGTTATACTTTCATCAGTCAAGCGCTGGGTGGTCGATAATTTAATTACATATTTCAAAGCACGGAGCGAAATCTTGGACTAGTTGACTTGAACTTAACGGAACAATAATTAAACCATAAAACTACCTCTAGTGTACTACATATTAAAATGCAAATATCTAAATTATTATTAATTTGCAGTGTCTTCGATTCCGAAGATTAAGGATGCAGTGGTTCAAATGACTCTGCAGACCCAGTTGCCACCTGCATATTTTCCCGCATCTCGTGCTGACAAAGCCGTTGTTTATGCCGTTTACCTTTCTGCCCTCTCTCCTTTTCTGGCCTTCTGTAAACACTGCTAAACACAACACCATACATCAACACATCAAGAACTTGACAACAAGGCTCCAAATAATCTGGTACTTTAATAATGAGTGAATAAGTAGATAACAGCCAATACTAGACAATTGGCGTCAAACACATCAACAACTAAAATGTCACTCTGTACATCACCAACTTAAACTCTACTGTCTCTCTCTACCATAACATTGGTCATATTTGCGTGTAATCATGTAATCGTAGTACTGTCCCTTGTCCATGGCCCCCGCTGACCTGAGTGATTCTCGTGTGTGTCAACTGAGCCTATAGTTAACCCTTTTGCGCCGCCAATAGGGTCATAACACTGCCCCCTTCTTAGATCTGTTCGTCCCGAACAGATTCTATTTCACCACGGTACTGATGGAGTCGATCAACGTGGACAACCTTCAGTTTGGACCGTGGACTTTTCTGTATCCGGTAGACCACGTCGTTTATTCTTTTTACGACACGGTATGGACCTTCCCAGTCTCTTTGGAGTTTCGGGGATCTGCCTTTTCGTCTCTGTGGGTTATAGAGCCACACTAGATCATTCTCGTGGAACCCCGACGTATTGGCCCGTCTGTCATACCTTGTTTTCATCAGGTCACTGTTGGTCTTGATGTTTCTGCGGGCCAATACATGAGCATTCTCCAATCGTCTTCGGAGATTGGTGACATATTCAGTTGAAGACACTGGCGTATCTCTCGGAATCCCAAATAACAGGTCACATGGTAGACGAAGCTCACAACCAAATAACATCTTCGCTGGGGCATATCCTGTGGTGCTATGAACGGATCCTCTGTATGACATGAGGAACATGGGGATATGGGTGTCCCAGTCGTCTTGTCGGTCATCAGTAACCTTAGACAGATGTTGTTCTAGGGTTCTGTTGAATCGCTCTACCATCCCATCCGATTGCGGATGGAGAGCTGTCGTGTGAGTCTTTTCGATGCCAAGTGTCTTGCACATCTCCTGGAAAACTTTGGACTCGAAGTTCCTTCCCTGGTCAGAGTGCAACTCGTTAGGTACACCAAAGCGACTGATCCAGTTATCCACGAGTGTTTCGGCCACTGTGATAGCTTCTTGATTTGGTATGGCATAAGCTTCTGGCCATTTGCTGAAATAGTCAATGACTACCAAGATGTATTTGTTTCCTTTCTTGGTTTCAGGAAATGGGCCTGCTACATCTATTGCGATCCTCTCGAATGGAACACCAACATTATACTGTTGCAAAAGACCCCTAGTTTTGCGTCGAGGGCCTTTTGCTGCCGCACATATGTCGCACCTTCGACACCATTCCTCTACATCCTCTCTATATCTGAACCAGTAGAACCGCTGACGAACCTTTTCCAGAGTCTTATTGACACCAAGATGAGATCCGCTAGCGCCATTATGCATCTCTTTCAGTACTTCAGCAACTCTCACCTTCGGTAACATCAGCTGAAGGCGTTTGGATGTTCCATCAGCAGATTCCCAAACCCTTTTGATGACACCATTGACCAACGTCAGCGAGTCCCACTGAGCCCAGTACGCCTTGGTGGCTACCCCCTTCTCAGAGATGTCTTTCCAATCTGGCCGTTGTCCATCTTCTTTCCATAGAAGAATGGGAGCCAGATCTTCATCTTGCATTTGATCCTCTCGAATCCTTTTATCACACCAGGGTCCGGAAACATCTATTCCGAGCCGATGACAATTGATAGCTACCTCCTGTTCTTCAGCCTTCTTGCAGTGCTTACATTCTGATTTGCAGGGTCGTCGAGACAGTGTATCAGCATTTTGGTGAATTTGCCCTTTTCGGTGCTTAGTTTTAAATTCCTTCCCTAACACAGCGACTGGAATTATAGTTGCAGGGGCTGTCATGTTCTTGGTCGCCGATTTTTGCCCCATAAAACCGGCGAAAGTTAGTTTCCCTGGTAGACATGAGCACCTGACCCTGCATCTGTCTCCGGTCTGTGCTGATACTCTGTTTGTCGGGGAAATCTTCTCGTGCAGTTCCTTTGTAGATGTCCAGGTTCTCCACAATTCCAACAACGTACACTGGTTCTATTCCGTCCTTCTTGCTTCTTATTTGGTCTGCGTTCTTCTAGCACTTCAGTTACCCTTCTGAGAAGTTGTGTAAGATCTTCTTCTTGGACTTCCAGCATACGCCCATGATGGATATTCTTAGAGGCGTCTTTGGCGGCTTCATAGGAAAGGGCGTAGACCAGGGCTTCGCTGGATTTGCGCTTACCACTGATTCTTATTGCCTTCTTCAGTTCTGGATCTCGAATAGCATCAATGAATGCATCAGTGATAACGACGTCCAGAAAGTCTTGTGCTGCTGTTGGATATGCCAAATGAGCAAGACGTTCTATGTCCGCCTCTAGCTCTTGCAAGGTTTCACCGGGGCGTTGTTGTCGGGTTTTCAACTGAACTCTATAAACTTCTTGTAAATGTTCGTCTCCGTAACGGAGCTCCATAGCCTTAACAATGGCAGCGTAATCTTGTTGATTTGTCATTGACTGGAGCAGTTCTGCTGCCTTCCCTCTTAAAGCCAACACCAGAGCAGTCGCTTTCTCTTCTTCAGTGTTCCAGTTATTAACCTTGGCCGCTGCCTCAAACTGTCTTTTGTAAACAGTCCATGAGATGGATCCATCAAACACAGGCGGCTTTATCTTCACAGAGATTTCGGGCACTAATGTTTTTGTTCTAGTACCCCGTTCCTTGCTCAGTTGTTCTTGGACATGAGTCCTTATCTCTTCCATTTCTTTTTCCACAGTGTTGACTCTCTGGTCAATCTTCTCGTTCATAGAGCTCATCTGTTCATTTACTTTTTCATTCATGGCGTTTATTTTCTTGAGGCTCTCCTTCATTAAGTCCATCTGGCCCTGCATGTTACTCAGGATCTCTGTCATATTTGGGTTTAATTCAAATATGTATTCATCTGGATCTTGATCTTCCTCAATAAGGGCCTGTCTTAGGCGTTCTGTTAGTGTTTCTTTGTTACCGTTGAGCTGCAGACCTCTCTCGCGAAGTTCTTGCCTTAATTCTTTGACCAACAACTGGTTAAGTAGTTTCTTCGAAGACATTTCAGCCAGAAAGGATCCCACTTCTGACGCCAATGTTACGATTCTCTCTCCTTTTCTGGCCTTCTGTAAACACTGCTAAACACAACACCATACATCAACACATCAAGAACTTGACAACAAGGCTCCAAATAATCTGGTACTTTAATAATGAGTGAATAAGTAGATAACAGCCAATACTAGACAATTGGCGTCAAACACATCAACAACTAAAATGTCACTCTGTACATCACCAACTTAAACTCTACTGTCTCTCTTTCTGGACTTGTACATCAACACATCAGGACTCAACCAGGACCGATCTCATGGCGACTAACTGTGCTGGTCTCGACGCTCTCCGGTCTTGAACTCCCGCTTTTCTATGCACTGTGTCACTCGTACACGCAGGCTTTCGATCACATGACCATAACATTGGTCATATTTGCGTGTAATCATGTAATCGTAGTACTGTCCCTTGTCCATGGCCCCCGCTGACCTGAGTGATTCTCGTGTGTGTCAACTGAGCCTATAGTTAACCCTTTTGCGCCGCCAATAGGGTCATAACAATATTATTGCTTATATAAATATATTATATTACTAAATAGAAATTTTAAGTTGGTACCTGAGATTGAACCAAAAACCTTAGTATTTGTCTTTAAGGAGACTGTTTTTCTGGCTGACAGTCTGTGTCAAGGTCACGTCTGCAACACAGATCTTCTGCTACAACATATCGTGTGCTGCACTGTAAATATAGAATTACACTTGCTCTAGCACATTGCAACAACGTCAGTGTAAAAAAATACGAAGATTAATTCATTGTATCGATCAAGAGAAGCCTCTTCAAATATGAAGCCAGTGAATCCCATGAATACATTTTCACACAAGATTGAAGCAATAGTCTAAGATGTCACTTAACTAAATATTGTGAACACACATTCTTCAAAATGTTGAGCAGTCCTCTGAGCTTATTACAATAACTTGTGTGATTAGTACTTCTAGAAACAAAATTAGGAATTCGGTCTTTAATTAAAAAGCAGATCTAACTACATCTCAATTTATTACATTCGGGTTGCGGCCCTTTCTACTACCTGTGATAGAGACTCAGTGTACTTCATAGAACAAAAATTTTAGATTGTAATTGCTTTGAAATCTCGACTATAAAAGACGCTGCACATGTTCAGAAAGAATAGAAACTAGAATAAGTTTAAACATTGAAATTGAACACCAATGTGTTAGCTAACTTTAGCGCCTTAGAAATTATAGGTTGGGGCTCTTTCTGGGCTTACAACCTCATTTATGAGATTAAATGAGGTCGTGAGTGTGTGTCAAAGAGCTTTAATATCGTTAATCCAAATAAATATACAACTGTCTGTAATTCATACGGTGGTATACTGTGGTACGCTACTGGTACTTATGAGCACGCTTAGACAGCGTACATTAGGGCTTTTAAATTGCTTTGTCTTTTTTTTTAAAGGAGGGAATATGGAATAGACCAAAAATGAATACCACTTGGTATGAAATAGAAGCAAGTCAAGCCATTTAGCTGCCCATATTCCCTGTGTGGGGGTATTTAAACTCAAAACCTTCTGGAGAAGTTTTAAACTTTAAAAAATCCCCTCTGAAGAAGGGGATTAAACTCAAAACCCCTCTTGGTTTGGCGACTCTCATAGAATTTTGAGTGTGTAATGTGCACATCTGTGTATTGTCCTGATCCGGCAACCATCAGTTTAATTGGTTTACCTTTACGACACGTCTACTAGATATAGGTCAGCATGTCTGTAATCATCTGTAATTACTGAGCACTGTTTAATAATTGATATCACGTGACCAATGCATCACACAGTTCAGTGCTAAAATCAAGTGTGTTGTGTAAATGGCAATATGGGCAGCTGTATGTGTGAATTTTAACGTCTATTCAATTAGTAGACTTGTTGTTATAAAAGTTTATATGGTTAAAACAGAGGGAATCGGCCTCTGCCTAGAGCACCTCAGAAACAGTATCAAACTTTATAAACATTGAAACGATAAGGCAACGTTAAGTTACAGTAAAGTGTCCCCCTTTCAGACCATGCAATCCATAGGGCAGATCATGTAAAGTTCATTTGTATCTGTTGCCAATGGTTAACGAGGGTGTTATGTGGCCAACACAATGACTAACCGCCTTTACTTTTCCCCAACTAATATCAAGGACCCATTTTGAGCTGAGTGGACTCAAAAGGGCCCAAAGATCCCGAAATTAAAAACCCCAGTCTTCACCAGGATTCGAACCCAAGTGCTTTACCTCAGCCAGTTATGGGAGAATAATTACTAAGTAATATTTAGTGTTACAGCTAGAAAGATCTTTAGATGTTCATATGTAACAGTTGTACCGTTATCTCTCTCTTTCTCTCTCTCTCGTTATCTCTCTCTTTCTCTCTCTCTCGTTCTCTCTGTCTGTCTGTCTCTATTTTTCTTAACTTATATATTACGCCCTACACGTATCCATGTGTCTCTTTTTCTCTCTTTAAGATCAAGTTTCTTGTTACATCTAGATCTATAGTTGTTTATACGTTACTGTTATTACTCTTTCTCTAGCTCTCTAACTCTCTCTCTCTCTCTCACTCTATCTCTGTCTCTCTCTTTCTCTTAACAAATCCTTTGCTCAATTTTTAAACACAATTTTTACAATTAAAATCTCAACAGATTAGCTTTTGGTTTTCATTTGTGTTGGAACATATTATGTTTGCTGGTGTTAGCAGGCTTAACTAACATTGACCTTGTGTGTCTCCTAACATTACATTCACCTTGTGTGTCTCCTAACATTACATTCACCTGTATGTCTGTCTCCTATCTTAATTATATTCACCAGCGTGTCTTTTAATTACATTCTCCAGTATGCCTTCTAATTACAATCACCTATATGCCTTCTAATTACAATCACCTGTATGCCTTCTAATTAAAATCACCTGTATGCCTTCTAATTACAATCACCAGTATGACTTCTAATTACAAACACCTGTATGACTTCTAATTACAAACACCTGTACGACTTCTAATTACAAACACCTGTATGACTTCTAATTACAAAAACACTTGTATGACTTCTAATTACAAACACCAGTATGACTTCTAATTACAAACACCTGTATGACTTCTAATTACAAACACCCGTATGACTTCTAATTACAAACACCCGTATGACTTCTAATTACAATCACCTGTATTACTTCTAATTACAAACACCTGTATGACTTCTAATTACAAACACCTGTATGACTTCTAATTACAAACACCCGTATGACTTCTAATTACAAACACCCGTATGACTTCTAATTACAATCACCTGTATTACTTCTAATTACAAACACCTGTATGACTTCTAATTGCAAACACCTGTATGACTTCTAATTACAAACACCTGTATGACTTCTAATTACAAACACCTGTATGACTTCTAATTACAAACGCCTGTATGACTTCTAATTACAAACACCTGTATGACTTCTAATTACAAACACCTGTATGACTTCTAATTACAAACACCTGTATGACTTCTAATTACAAACACCTGTATGACTTCTAATTACAAACACCTATATGACTTCTAATTACAAACACCAGTGTGACTTCTAATTACAAACACCAGTATGACTTCTAATTACAAATACCAGTATGACTTCTCATTACAACTGTATGTTTTCAAATTACATTCACCTGTACGTCTCCTAAGATTAGAATCATTATATGTCTCCTAATTTTATTCAAATGGCCATCCGGGAATAGAGGAACTTTCTGGTCGTGTGGCATGTGCTTCTGTCATTACGACAGTCCCGAGTTTGAGTCCTTACCTGCTGTCATTCCCTGACGCTTTGCAGGAGCTCTTCCATAGGAAGTTATCATTTTCATTCCCAAAACGTGTAAAGCCAACCAATTTTATGCGGAGACGGGGACGTCCTCTTGAACTAGAACTGGTTGGTGTCTGCTGAGTATTGAGTTTGTCAGTATTACTACTTTACTACAGATGCTGAGTTTGATATAATCAACGGACGAACAAGACATATGCAGTGTCAGATGAATGTAGAATGACTAAGTCATAAGATTCAGGGACGGTCGACTCAGTCAGTATGATAGAGATGTTCATACTATTAAGTCATCTCTGTTTCTTAACTACAGTCTCGGTTTCAATTAATATCATCCTCTTTATGCTTTCACTGTTGGTCGCATGAGTCCCTACTATCTCTCCACTCGCCGCCAGTAAGTGACCAGTAGACTGTACACTCGGGTCTCACAACGTTTTGGAAACTTACAAGGAAACTAACAAAAGTAAAGTCCTTACAGGCCTTGTGTCACGAGTCGAGTCTGTGGCCTATTTCGACCAGTTTCTAGAAGCTCGAGTTCAAACCAGTGCAAGTGTCCAGCGTAAACAAGTTAATTTTAGATATCTAATCGAAGAAAGAGGTTAAGGGAAAAAAATAGCACACGTCAGCTTCTAGAAGGTCAAAGTTACTAAAATAATTATCGGAGAAAGTTCCAGGATTCTGGAATGTACGATAAAAGAAAGTATAAATTAAGGGAAAGTGAGTTAGACGGGGTCCTCGTATAGTAGTAGTTCTTGTAGAGCGTTGGTCCTCGCTCAGTAATAAGTTTTGTGATATTAGCGGGTCCATTAAGTAAAGTTTTAGTAATTGAAGTTGAAGTTATACTAAGTGAAGTTTCATGTATCATTTAAGTTTTATTTATGAAGTATCCAGTCAAGTTGTTATTGAATTAAGAAGTTAATTTGATGTGAAAGTTGAAGAAGTTATTAAAGAAGTTTGAAGAAAATACAGAGAGACGTTTCTTTCTTCATTTCATTGAATTGTCAAGTATTGAGAATATAATCCCCGGCAAGTGTGCTCGTCACACCTCGCTAACCATAGTAGATGCTAGCGTCTAGCATCTGTTTCTATGGCCTACGGTTGAAAAGGTTGTTAGTTTTACATGTTTCGGATGTTTCTTCAGAGTTTAAGACAAACTACATCCTAGCCCGAAACTCCCGCAGGGATGGCTGCGGGAAGGCTTTGAACTCGGGGCCATCGCCACAGTCCAGCGCACATACCGCATGACCAGGCAGCCAGCACAACGACCAAGTTTCTTTATTTCCCCAAGCTGTCAGGCATCATTAAACTAGGGTGGACATAGAGGCGTCAGGTATCATTAAAGTAGAGTGGACTTTGGGGCGCCAGATATCATTAAAGTAGGGCGGACTTAGGGGCGTCAGGCATCATTAAAGCAGGGTGGACTTAGGGCGTCAGGTATCATTAAAGTAGGGTGGACTTACGGGCGTCATGTATCATTAGAGTAGGGTGAACTTAGGGGCGTCCTCCTAATTCTCAATCTTCATGAGATTCAAACCTCAGACTATCGGTGGCAAGGGCACCACACTACCACACGTGAAAGCCAGCTAGAGAGTGATGTTTTAATATAGTTCTTTCTATTGTTCCTATTGATAAATCAACGAAAAACAATCCGAGATTGGAAAAATAACGTGTACTAACTTTTTAACAGACCGAGAAACAGAGGGAACTGATATAAGTTTAGTAAAGGGAAGTAATATATCTTTTGACAGGCTAGAACTTATCAACAACTAGGAAATGTTCCTCATAGATAATGTATTTGTTTAGGCTGTTATTGATTTAGATTGCTGATAATTCTTCAATCAATGTTAATTTTCTACTTGTATATTGTGTCCTATTAATCTATTTTCTTATCAGTACTTATATCAAGGGAATGAAGTTGTTGGGTTTTTTTTGTTTCTATATTGCTGGTATTTATTACTAAATAAACCAGCTTTGTGCATCGATCCTGTATAGAAAGTTCTTCCCAAAGCAGTCAGCGTAAATGGAGAGAGAGGCATGCCAGTACAGGCTCAACAGTGACCACATGCCTGGACTAGAGTGAACTAGGGACGGAGACACTCGGTCTGGCATCCACGTTAATAACCATCTGCTCGTCATCTATGTTTGGCATATTCCAGTCTACTTCCATCAATGTTTGGCATATTGCGGCCTACTTCAATCAATGTTGGCATATTGCGGCCTACTTCCATCAATGTTTGGCATATTGCGGCCTACTTCAATCAATGTTTGGCATATTGCGGCCTACTCCAATCAATGTTTGCCATATTGCGGCCTACTTCCATCAATGTTTGACATATTGCGGTCTACTTTCATCACTGTTTGGCATATTGCGGTCTACTTCCATCAATGTTTGGCATATTCCAGTCTACTTCCATCAATGTTTAGCATATTGCGGTCTACTTCTATCAATGATGGCATATTGCGGTCTACTTCCATCAATGTTTGGTTTATTGCGGTCTACGTCCATCAAAGTTTGGCTGATCCTAAACTGTATCGGCACTTGGTGTTCCTTTGGAAATCAGCTCCGTGGAGAAGCATTCATCAAAGACTAATTTTTATGGAAAGCTTGAACACTGACCTGCGACGTCACGACCTGTGTGCAGTTTAGACCAATAGCTCATTGCCACATAATATGTCGTTGTAACTAGCTTTTGGTGTAAACTGCCCTCAGGTGGTGACGTTGCAGGTCAGTAATGAGACCTTCCATATCGAATGATCTTGATTCATTTCATTTCCATGAGATGATCTATAGAGTCGTTCACGACTGAAGGAGGCCTTAAATGGTAGGCCTACTTCTTAACAAAAAGCTTTCTTTTTTTATGAATTAACCTCGAATAATGTTTTTTTTTTCAAAGTCTCCTATTACAGAACCCAACAGACACTCTCTTAACTTTCCGCCTCACTGAGCGTTTGTGCCAAGGTCACGTGTTTTCCCTCTTTCGAGTGCAGCACTGTAAATAAAAAATTACACCTGCAAATAAAACTGCGGTACAGTGGCGTAGCTAGGGTATATGATGCCCCTCGGCACTTGATGCCCCGTGCGACCCGCACCATCCGCAAGTTGCTAGTTACGCCTCTGCTGCGGTAACATTAGTACAAAAAAAAAGATGGGGTTATTGTTGCGTTACAAAGAGGGCTCTCCAAATATTTAGTCAGTGACTCCATTGTTTTGAGTACTATTTCACTGGTGAAGACATACATAAGGCTGAAAGATGTCATGTTGGAGATGTCGACAATGGTCCCATTAAGAACTAGTATCAAAGTTCAGAAATGTGTCTTTTATTAAGCGGTAGATCTAACTACATATCAGAGACAACAAACAATAGATTAGCTTTGTGTTAATCTCTAACTGATAGGAGTAATTCATTAAGCGATTGTTTAGAGTAGTGTACCTGCTTCGACATCTCTAGCTT
The DNA here is from genome assembly GCA_030265305.1 of Biomphalaria pfeifferi. NCBI lineage: Eukaryota > Metazoa > Mollusca > Gastropoda > Planorbidae > Biomphalaria > Biomphalaria pfeifferi. The sequence continues at coordinate 869,643 of JASAOG010000092.1, read as the reverse complement.
AAGAAAACCTTTGCGACCCACTGTACATCTGATGTGTTGAGAAAGAACAGAGGAAATGAAACACCAATGTGTTAGCACCTCAGAACTTTTAGGTTGGGACTTTTTTCTGAGTTTCGGTGTGCTCAGAAGACTAAATGTTGTTTTTGTGAGGGTGTGTGCGTGTGCGCGTTTCAATGAGTTTGATTTTTTTTTATTTACAGAAACAGACTGTGGGATAGAAAGGGAAGCAATGGAAGTAGGAAGATAGGTTGATATAGTCCAAATTTACTCTTAAGTCCATGGGTGTATTCAAAGGAGCTGTTCTTCACCTCCTCCCCCCTACCCCAAAAAAATCTAAACCAAAACTACAGTTAAATCTATTCCATGTGCATAGCCAAGAAATGGAGGCTGGGCAGGGGCGTAGCTATGAATTTTCCATCGTTTAGGGGCCCGGAGGCTTGATCTCTTTGGGGGCCCCTGCATTTTGCGTAATATTTAATTTTTAATGTAAAAAAACTAATTTGGGGGCCCCCTCAATCATTTATGAAGCTCAGAATACACGAAAACGCCTGGCGCGAAGCACCGTCTGAGAACCCCCTTGCTAGAAATATAATGAATAGATATTACGAAGATTTAAAGATTTGTATGTGTGCGTGTGGATGTAAATAAAAAAACGGGAAATCTCCCCCTCACCTATTAATTTCCCAACGCGAAAAAAAAAATCCTGTCAAAGTCAATTCTATAACCTGTTAAGTTAATGACTATGATTAATACTTTGTATGTTGATAGATTGACTATGATATTGACTCCGATTTAAACAAGTAAAAAAAAAAGAAATAAAAGTTAAACAAACAAACAAAGCTTATATAGGGTAGTATGAAATTGAAACGATTGAGCAGTATAATAGTTCAGATCACGTGACAAGTGCATAACACAGTCCTATAATGACTGGTTCGTAGATGTGTAAGTGGCGTACAGTTATTAGCTAGTGTGTGTGTGCCCGCGAGTTTCTTTGCAACATGTTCCTAGAGTGTTTAGGGTTAAAACAGGAATGAAATTGTCTCTATACTTAAAGCGCGATTAAAAAAAAAACATTATCAAGAAGTATAAACTTTCAGGTTGAGTGATCACACAAAGTGACAGTAAGTGGGAAATATTTTTGTATAGGTCATAGTTTGTGCTTCTCTCTCTCTCTCTCTCTCTCTCAATAAAGTGTTTAAAAAATATATTTGTCTAATTATTTCTGTTTACAATTACACTATAAACAGATTAAATATTAGTTAAACTATCGTATGTCAACTAAGGAGGCTTAGGTTGAAAGGTAATTATTATTTTCTGGGGAACACCATAGACATTTACTTAAGGAACCAGCAAATCGTAACAAAATATTTTTTTAAAAAACATTTTAATTGGAAGGAGCACACCATAATAGACACATTACAGATCTCAATATTGCAAGATTAATCTCCTGTTTTTGTATATAAATCAAAATAATTAATTACTACTAGTTGATAACCTAACTGGTTATTTTTTTTTATTGATTCGTGTGCTGTCAGCGACAATGGATAATTGTGCAAAATTTCAATTTGATCTGAGAATGGGAGTTGGGAGAAAAATTGTGTAAAATATTCCACCCAGACAGACAAACAGACTTTAATATGAATCATTAGCTCATTAATTTACTTGTATTTCAGCAACGTAATTCAAGCAATTAAGTTCCAACTAGACTGTGTATGTGTTGAGAGCTTACTGTAGTTCACTAGACTGTGTATGTGTTGAGAGCTTACTGTAGTTCACTAGACCTTCAGTGATGTCTGAACATGATAACCAGCTAAAGGTTAATATTGATTGATATATTGTTGTTGTTTTTTTGTTGTTGTTTTAATGAGATAACTTCGTACAGCGATTCTTAAACGTTTCAACTCAGATGACGTATGTACCCATTTTTTTAAATTGTTACATGGAGCTCATCGGGGGGGGGGGGGGGGTTAGGTTTAAATAAGGCGGACAAGAGCATGCCAACGTTGGCTTTTTTTTTTATTAGATGTAAAAGTTAAGTAAAGTTCCCCTTTCAGACTTACACTCTATAGGGCAGTGATGCCCAAAATACGGCCCACGGGCCAGATCCGGCCCGCCAAGTGGTTCCATCCGGCCCTCCGAAACGACGGCACAAAGTGTAGAAATTCCCCTCTCCAAAGGGTTGATAAAGATATTTTTACCTACGTTAGCGCGCTTACTTTTTCTCTGATGGATTGGTACCATGACCTTTGACATTGTGTTTATGAAATGGGACTAGATGTATAATCTAACAGGAAAAGTGAACGGATCTTTACATTTTTGTGGAACATGATAATAAACCAATGTATTTGATTTGTAAAGAAAAAGTGGCTGTTAAAAAAACAACAACAACAAGAAAGAAATATGGCAGCATTCTTGATTTGAGTCACGAATAAAATATTGTTACGCCTAGAGATTGAAGGATTGAATAGTTGCCAAAAGAGATGGTTAAGCTAGATATAAAGTTGCTCACATTTTAAGTAGAGAAATGAAGCCATTTTTCCGAAGGGTAGAAAAGAAGATAAACTTCAAACATCTCACTAATTAATGTAAGTGCTAGATCCACGTGTTTCTAATAAAATAGTTTTAGTTCCCGTTTCATTACATTTTTGTATCTTTTCGGTCATGTGGCCCGCGACACGAGAGTTGGAAATTAAAATGGCCCGGAGGTCTAATTAGGCTGGGCATCACTGCTATAGGGCATATGATGTTATGGTTATCTGGTCCACGGTTAACGAGCAGGGTGTCATGTGGCCAGCACAGCGACCATTCGCCTTTACTTTCCCCAACTAAACTCAGGTACCTATTAGAGTTGGGTGAACTCAGGGGAGCCCTAAAATCACAAAATTTAAAATCCTAGTCTTCACCAGGATTCGAACCTGGAACACTCGGTTCGGAAGCCAAGCGCTTTAACACTCAGCCACAGTGCCTCATTTTTATTAGATGAGTCATCACTCTAATTGATTTTAACCACCCACATTTCATACATAATTTTGTACAGCTAAGTCATTCAATTAAATGTGAGATTTGTAAACTGCAACTTATTTTATGCCAGAAGACGTACTGTTTGTTTCTTTAGGCTCGCAGGCTTCGGGAACTGTTTAGAGGCAGATTCAATCAGAACGAGGCAGAGCTACTTCTTCAGCATCACCAGGATCTATATGGAGCAGCGAACTTTGTCTTGGAGAGTAAGAAATTGTTCTGGAGTGTTCATGTCTGCAGTGGAATCCCTCCTTGCATGTTATAGATGTACCTTTCGTTTTTATCTTTTATTGTCAGTATTCACTTCATTGTATAGGCCTTTGGGGGGGGGGGGGGGGGGGTAAAGGCGTCAAAGTTGTTGTTTTTTTATTGATTTTAAATAGGGTAATGTTTCTTGTGAATGTTGTTTCATTCAATGAATGCTTTGTAATTTTACTGATTTCAGACGAACCAGAAGTTGTAAACAACCTTTTAAATAGGGTAAATATTATGAAGATTTTTCTTTTATTGACAAGCAAGCGGGAAATAGTCTAATGCTGTTCTTTCTCTCCCTTCTCAACAGTTCATACACTCACACACTATTGAAGATCCATTTGAGTGAAAATGGTCTTTAAACATTCAAGTTAATCAAGTACAATATTAGGTTTAGGTGGCCTCCTTCTGTCGTAGGACGACTATGGTTCATCTCACACACTTCATCGTGTGGCTGTGGAGCCCTATTTTGGAGAGACACTCCCGTCCACAAATAGCGCAGGTTATGGTGGCTTTTGCTGCGGTGGTAGAGGAGCTGGCCGTTTTGCGTATTGTACGTTTTTCTTCCTGAGCTGAGACCCATGTTCTTTTACTGTCCATAGCTTTCTTGGTCACTATCTCTCTACATCAGGTGCGGTCAATAAACTTGGCATTAAACCAAGCAAGTCTTTTGGCAATGATTTAGCAGAATTTAGGTCTATTTATCATGCAGGACTAAATTCACTAATCAATCTAGCATAGGAGGTAGCCTTCACTATCTTATATTTATAACATAAGACTATTGACCTTTTTTTTCTTAAACTAAATAAAGTACTTTGTCTAATGCCACAAGAAAGGAGAAGACTACATCAAGATTACTATAGAAGAGTCAAAGAAAGTCAAGGATTTACTGGATGGCGGTCTAGAGAAAGAGTCTCGACCCAGATTATTTGCTTGTGAAAATTGTGAGCGAGCCTGGTGGAAAGTTGTGCCTTTACGAAAAGAGGTCAGAGGTCAATCATACTTTGTCATTTAAAAATTTATGGATAATAGATCTAATTCTGTTTCTGGAATGATATCAACTTTATTAAGTTTCAGACGCTTGCTTATGTAGAAATTTTATTTCATTAAAAAATGTTTTTATTGAACAAGCAATGAGTTTTCAATTCATACAGCTCTCTGTCCCTTAACTTTCGTACTAGGGCTGTTATAGCTGTTTACGTTACCATATCCCTCCACCTTTCCCGGCTCATCTGTCCCTTTTATGGAAGATTATGGCTACGTTTTCATTTAGAAACGTTTTGTTCTGTTGGTGGGTTCGGGTAACAAAGCCAATACCTGAGATGTACTGGGCAGTGATTTCCAGATCAGACAGCTCTCCGTAGAGTTTTTCTTCTTTATGTGTGATCTGGGGCCAGAGTCTTCTTCAAATTTAAAAGTGTCTAATTGTAAACCTACACAGGTATCCAGTTGCTACAGGTGTGGAGTGAAATATGATCCAGTGCCTAGAGACAGTGAATGGGGGCGTGGCAGATTTCGATGTGGACATTGCCAGAATGAGTTTATGTAAGTCACCTAAGAACCAAAACTGAACTACATATCTAGAAACCTAATGGTAGAATAGAAACTTCTCGAGGCTATTCTCCCCCTCCCCAAGGCCCAAGCCCCAAAAAAGAAAACAAAAAAAAAAATACAAAATGACCACAAATATCATGTGCACAGTAAGTTTACTTGGCAAGCTTATCAGGTGGGAGAAACGTTATCTGATAGACTGCACACCATCAATCTAACAGCGCTATGACTTTTGAATACATTGTTAGTAACTGTCGTATGCATGTAGCTAATGATCCTTCTTTTAAGTAGGTGTGTCCCATTATTTACTTCATAGCTATTTAATTGATGTCACAGGTCTGTCTAAATTAGTCATCAATAGATGTCATAGGTCTGTCTAATCCAGGGGTTCTCAATCTTTGGGTCGCGACCACATCGGGGGGTCGAATGATCATTTGCCTGGGGTCGCCTTAGACCATCGGAAATGTGTCTTTTTGGTCGTTTTAACAAGCGTTTTTGTACCAGAGTTGGTAACACATTCACTCAGAGTGGTTCTCATTTTTGTACCAGAGTTGGTCACACATTCACTCAGAGTGGTTCTCATTTTTGTACCAGAGTTGGTAACACATTCACTCAGAGTGGTTCTCATTTTTGTACCAGAGTTGGTAACACATTCACTCAGAGTGGTGATCATTTTTGTACCAGAGTTGGTCACACATTCACTCAGAGTGGTTCTCATTTATGTACCAGAGTTGGTAACACATTCACTCAGAGTGGTTCTCATTTTTGTACCAGAGTTGGTCACACATTCACTCAGAGTGGTTCTCATTTTTGTACCAGAGTTGGTCACACATTCACTCAGAGTGGTTCTCATTTATGTACCAGAGTTGGTAACACATTCACTCAGAGTGGTTCTCATTTTTGTACCAGAGTTGGTAACACATTCACTCAGAGTGGTTCTCATTTTTGTACCAGAGTTGGTCACACATTCACTCAGAGTGGTTCTCATTTTTGTACCAGAGTTGGTAACACATTCACTCAGAGTGGTTCTCATTTTTGTACCAGAGTTGGTAACACATTCACTCAGAGTGGTGATCATTTTTGTACCAGAGTTGGTCACACATTCACTCAGAGTGGTTCTCATTTTTGTACCAGAGTTGGTCACACATTCACTCAGAGTGGTTCTCATTTTTGTACCAGAGTTGGTCACACATTCACTCAGAGTGGTTCTCATTTTTGTACCAGAGTTGGTTACACATTCACTCAGAGTGGTTCTCATTTTTGTACCAGAGTTGGTAAACACATTCACTCAGAGTGGTTCTCATTTTTGTACCAGAGTTGGTAACACATTCACTCAGAGTGGTTCTCATTTTTGTACCAGAGTTGGTCACACATTCACTCAGAGTGGTTCTCATTTATGTACCAGAGTTGGTCACACATTCACTCAGAGTGGTTCTCATTTTTGTACCAGAGTTGGTCACACATTCACTCAGAGTGGTTCTCATTTTTGTACCAGAGTTGGTCACACATTCACACAGAGTGGTTCTCATTTTTGTACCAGAGTTGGTCACACATTCATTCAGAGTGGTTCTCATTTTTGTACCAGAGTTGGTAACACATTCACTCAGAGTGGTTCTCATTTTTGTACCAGAGTTGGTCACACATTCACTCAGAGTGGTTCTCATTTTTGTACCAGAGTTGGTAACACATTCACTCAGAGTGGTTCTCATTTTTGAAACCATGAAGCGACCATCAAACATAAAATTTTATTAAAAAAATAATGTTGACATATTTAGGAAGACGGATATTTTGATTACGGATACAGATGGCGCTTGAGTTAGTGAGTGTAACATCATTGTTAGACGGTAGACATGTTTTTTAAATATATAGTTACTTCTTTTTAAAGAGTTTGATGCGTTCAACGTGTTCTGCTATATCACCCACACTGATGTGACGAGGTTGTTGAGAGGCAAAGTTCTTGAAACGTTTTTAATCTTCGTGAAAAGTTTGTTGTTTTTTTTTGAGAAAGCAAACATACAGAAACTAGCCAACCTGGTAGACATCTTTGTCGCCTTGAATAGGTCAATGTTTCAATGCAAGAATCAAAGACATGACTCGATTGGTCATAAAAAATGCGTTCTTCCAACTGAAACTTCAACTTTGGCAAACAAAACTGGATGAAAATAATACTTAAATCTTTGCCAACTTTATCTGCTTTCTATGAGGATAAAAAAAGAGAGACATCTTGTTTACACTTTCTAGAAGTCAAAGTTGAAGATGTTCCGGAGACAGAGCTAATTGAGCTCATCAAAACGATGCAGCTAAAAATAAAGGATTTTCAATGTCAGTGACACGATTCTGGATTAGGTGATTGCAGCCATATCTCATTTTTAAATCACGTGTTGCCTCTTCTTCCTCCGTTGCTAACACCGTAAGTAAAGGGTTAATATCTTTGTGAAGTAGCGCGGGTTTGTCCACCATGTTCGTTGAAATAGAGAAGTGGACTGGACATTTATTGGGATCTTACAAAGACTCCCACAAGGATCCAACCTTACCACTAACGTTGGCTTATTTACCAATGTGTAGCGATGTATTTGACCTTATTTAATATCATCCTTCACGTGTTGACTTACTTTTCACATTGTCACACAAGTCTGTGCACATGAATATGGTGAATACGCAATAGAAAAGTTAATAAATGCAATTTATAAAGATAAAATTTTTGTTTGCAATTTAATTATAAAATACATTTATTTTACACTATTTACAATGACATAAAGCTTTTTTTCTGTGTTCAGCGTCTATCAATAAAAATCCATACGGCATCAGATATAGATATTACGATTAGGATTTCATAACATTAGCAAATTTACATTTACCGAGGCCTATGAAGCAAAAACAAATTAGAGTAGGGGGTCGATGCCTAGTGGGGAATCGTATTAGGGGTCGCGGCGCTAAAAAGGTTGAGAACCGCTGGTCTAATCTAAGTCATCAATGGAAGTCATAGGTCTGTCTAAACTAAATCATACCCTTCCAACTGCCTGTATCAGACATAAATGTGCTACATTTGCCATTACAGCACCACCGCTATCATGGGGATGACCGTCTCCTTATGTCACAGCTGCAACTATCCTGTGGCACCCTACGAGATTGTTCCCCCTGTAAAGAGTCCACGTCGTCGCAGATCAATAACCGACACCTACGAGTGGCACGGAAGAAGGTGGGGCGGTCCTAGCTACCAACACAACTGTAATGGTGTCAACTGTTACAATGGCAATGATTTCCCACAAAATCCTAACGGGTAAGCTTGAGTACCTAAGCCGTACTTATAAAATCTTTTATTACAACCAACTGATTAAATTATAGTGGTAAAAGTAAATCTTACTTGCTTACTTAGACATACATTCTTTTTATATACCGGTAGATCTAAATATTATAATGCTATTATTTAAAGTTGTTTTTTTTTAACTTACAAGTCAATATTGTAGGCTTGGTGGCCGATTGGAATATGCAGTGCTGGATTAGCCTATAGGCATCACAAGCTATAGTTTTCTTGGGGATGCGCCAAGTAGGTTATTTGGGTATTTTCAATCATTTTGAAGAACAATTGTCGGCTATTCTTGGATTTATAAGAAGCCCCACGAATAGCCTAGGGCCCTATGAAGGCTAAATCCGGACCTTGCACTATGATACGAACAACAAATACTTATGATATAATAATGACAATGACTTCGATTCCGAATACTAAGGTTAAGTACAATGTTTCAAGTGACTATTCAGTTGCTACCTGCTCACTGGCATAGGAGAAAGCAGCTGGCAGTAGATGGCCTCTGAAGCAGACAGTTGGAGAGCTCTCACAAAAGCCGCGGGACACGCATTTAAGACCCACAGAAAAGAGCTGGTTGAAGACAGGCGTAGAGGATGAAAACTTAAAAGATTGCCGGCAGGCTACGGCTTTGTCTGCACACGATGCAGAACTATGACAGGCTTGAGTTCAACTCTGATACAAATCAGGTCTAGAAAACAAATTACCTTGGCCGTGACTTTGACTGTGATACAAGCCTATTTGATTGTGATACATAAACGAGACAATCTTTCTTTTTATTTAATGACACTTTTTAATTATTTATATAAAGATTTATTAAATCTTTTTGTTGTCTTTTGTTTCTCATCAATTTCTCAAGGATACAAGATAACCCACTAGGTGTCGATGTAAGTCTGGATAAGTTTTATCACATCCTTTTTTTTTTCTACGAATGCATTTTGTAATCCAAGTGTATCATTTAAAGATTAATCTCTAACTTCAAAGTTGAGATGTAGGATTGGTTGATAAGATGTTAACTGCTTGGCTGTTAGGTATACTGGTTAGAACTTATCTAAAACCCAAAGAGCAGATTAAATCACAAGATGTTTAAAGAAATTTCCACCTATTTCTCATCTCAGATCTACTTGGTCGGGTCATTCAATATTCACAGCCGTCCCAGTCTGTTATCAGTCGTTCCTCTCTGTTATACTCGGTTAACCCTCAATGCAAGATATGGCCTTCTTTAATCGTAAAGCGGATATGGATCATCTCATTGAAATAATCCGAATACATGGGCACTAGCTATGGTGAGTACGATGTCGCCCACACAACAGTTCCCCTCCTCTCCACGCAGCTGATGTCTCCTAGGGAACGGCATTTAAAAGTAGTATAGTGCTTATATCCATTACCACTTCCGACAAACTTACGAAACCTAAGGCATCTTAGTAAACACATTAAATCTATTACATAAGATTATATCAGCCAATAAACCAATATTATTGGCCTCCTTCAGTCGTAGAACGACTATGGTTCATCTCGAACATTTTTTCATATGGCTGTGGAGCCCTATTTTGGAGAGACTCTCCCGTCCACATATATTGCAGTAAAGGTGGCTATCGCTTTGGTGGTAGAGGAGCTGGCCATTTTCCGTGTGACACGCATTTCTTCAGGAATCGAGGCCCATGTTTTCTGGCTGTCAATAGCTTTCTTGGCCACCGTCTCTCTCCAACTAGTACGGTGTAAGGCTATGTCTTCCCAGTGGTCAGTATCAATGTTTACCTATTTTAAATCCCTTTTTATAACATCAACTTAACGGAGGTGGGGGCGACCAGTTTTTCCTGAGACAGACGCAAGTTGCCCGTGTAGAATGGTTTCCTCCATCCGGCGAACATGTCCGAGCCAGCGCAGGCGGTGTTGCCTGAGGACTGTAAAGATGCTGGGAAGGCAGGTTCTCGCGAAGATCTCAGTATTACAAGCTCTTTCTTTCCATGTTAATTTTAAGATCCTTCGAAGGCAGCGCAAGTGAAATGAGTTTAGTTTTCTTTATTGCTTTAAGTAGGTAGTACACGACTCACTGCCATACAGTAGCGTGCAAAGTACGCATGCCTTGTAGACCTCCATTTTGGTCGCTGTGGTGAGCTTCTGGTTTTCATAAACTCTAGGTCTTGTTATCGTCAATGAAGATGGATGGTGGTGCTGTAATAGGTGGTCCCATAGTTTTCTTCGTGCAAATGGTTAAACCATACTCTTTGCAAGCCTTAGAGAAGCAGGACATTAGTGACTGAAGCTTCTCTTGTGATTATGCCACTACCACAGCGTCGTCCGCAAAGAGCATATCTCTTATGAGGGTGGTTCTGATTTTAATTTTGGCCCTTAGTCTAGCAATTATTAAATGTTTGCCATCAAATCTGGAATGAAGATATATGCCTTCTGTGGATTTCTCGAACGCGTGGTGGACTTGCATTGAAAAGAGTATTCCAAAGAGGGTTAGGGCCAGGACGCATCCTTGTTTGACTCCGCTGTTTTACTGAAGAGCATATCTCTTATGAGGGTGGTTCTGATTTTAATTTTGGCCCTTAGTCTAGCAATTATTAAATGTTTGCCATCAAATCTGGAATGAAGATATATGCCTTCTGTGGATTTCTCGAACGCGTGGTGGACTTTCATTGAAAAGAGTATTCCAAAGAAGGTTGGGGCCAGGACGCATCCTTGTTTGGCTCCGCTGTTTATACTGAAACTTTCGGAGCAGGCGCCGTTAAACTGCAATGTACCCATCATATTTTGGTGGAAAGAGACAATAGTATTTAGCAGCTTTGGTGGACAGCCAAAGCCAATTGTAAGATTTTAAAGATGCCTTCTCTGCTGACTAAATCAAAGGCCTTTGTCAGGTCAATGAATGCGATGTACAAAGGCATCCTTTGCTCTCTGCACTTTTCCTGAAGTTGACTGATGGAGAACCAATAGAGACACTCCTAAACATTTGTATACCTCTATCTCTCTAAATTTTTTGTTTCATTTTGAAAAGTAAAAAAAAAAAAAATGTTCAAAAGATAAACTCAAATGAATTAAAATGAACTTAATAGGTGCAGAAGTTGGAACGTAACGCAAGACTTGGAAGAATCCCACGTAAACATGGTATGTAAACAGTTCTGTTGTTGTGGTTTCTTTTATGTTTGTGTTTTTGTTTGTTGTCTGATTTGTTCAGCTCTTAATTAAAATTTACTTTCTTTGTTGTCTTTATTATCGGTTTGTATTGTTCTTATCCATTATATATTTTTGTTGTACTTGATTAAATCTCTGTTGATATTTATTTGTTTTCCACTCTTTAGGTCCTTAAGTAAATCCCAAATAGCCAGGAAATAAAAATCCCTTAATTCAGAATTGTCCACTGAAACCTAATGAAGGTGAACAGCTCTACAACATCTAATAGCACAAGTCAGGAGACCAAAGAGTTGTATAAACTTATCCTCCCGTTTTATGCTATAGATATACACTCCCTCTGTCAAAATGATGAAGTCCTTCTTAAATTGTAAGGTGGCTGAGTTGTTAAGCGCTTGGCTTCCTTACCTGGGGTCCTAGGTTCGAATTTCGGTGAAGACTGGGATTTTAAATTAGGGATTTTTAATGCGCCCCTATGTACACCCAACTCTATTGGTGGGGAAAGTAAAGCCGGTTGATCGTTGTACTGGTCACATGACACCCTGCTCGTTAATCGTTGGCCAACGAAACATCTGCCCTATAGATTGCAAGGTCTGAAAGTGGAAACTTTACTTTTTTTTTACTTATTAAATTGTAATTAGTTAGGACTTAGGACTTATACTTTTTTTGCTACTATTTTACTTGTATATATTACCAGAGAAACCAGCTGTATGTATCGATACAGAATCCAAATCCCTCCCTCCTGCAGTCAGAGTACGGACATGGAGTGAGAGGCACGTCAGTACAGGCTCAACAGTGACCACGTGCCTGGACCAAGGCGACCTGGAATCCTGCACCATCAGTCTGGCCTACACATTTATAACGATCAAATCATGAACGATTCCTGTACTGCACATACTGTTGGCTCCCATATGTCGTCGATGTATAGTACAGTTGTAAATAAAATGTATTCGTTTTACACAAAAAAGGCTATCTAAATGTGTTTAATGTGTCTATTTGTGTCTATATGTATTTTAATGTGTTTATTTGTGTCTATATTAATTAATGAGTCTAATTATATCTGTGTTTTAATGTGTCTATTAGTGTCTTATTAATTAATGCGTTTAATTATTTCTGTGTTTTAATGTATCTATTTCTGCCTCTACATTTTGTATGTTGGTATATTTGCTAAAAAGGGGTTTAAATATTATTGAGATTTTATATGAACATAATAATAGTTGTTATCAAGAAATATATTTCGAATATCTTTTTTTTAAAAAAAAAAGACAACACCTTCTTTATGCAACTTATTAGGTACTTCGTTTTCTCATCAAAATTAATGAATGTTAGATTTAAAAAACGTTGTATAAATACTTACAACTTATCTTTCACAAAATAATGCCGGTTAAGCGAAAGTATAGATCTAGTACACCTTTTAATATTCCAATGATAAGCACTTACATCTAGACTTACAAGACAATGCGCAAAAGTTTCTTGGATATTAATTCATTTAACTCTAGAGTCAATAAGACCTTACGTAATGAAATTCCCGTACGCGATAGCGGTCCTTTCAAGAGCTCGAGAGTCCTTTCAAATAGCTAAATAGTTTTGGATCCTTTTTTCTTGTACATTTATTTCTCCTATGGTTTCTACTTGCTTTAAATTGAACAATATTTGTCTTTGTCTCCTACACAGAGAATGCTGAGGCAAAATATTTATTAAGAATGTTAGCTATAATTTCATTAATGTTTTTCGTTGAGTTATCTTCACTTTTTAATGGGGCAAAACTCCTGTTGTTTCCATTTTCTTGTATTTATTATATGACCATAAAGTTGTTTTCTTTTCTTCATAAATTGCTTACTTTATTTTGTCGCTCTGCTGTTTGATTGTAAGGTAATTTTTATGAACTCTCTCTGCCCCCAGTAGCTAAGGCCGCTTCTAATATAAGGATGTAATAATGACTTCTTCATTTTTATCTTTCAATATATGTCATAATAAATAGTGACCACTGAATAAGTTTCTCGCCCCGGCTTGTGCTGTTCTTTAAAAAAAAAAAGACTTGGCGAAAGCATAATGTACTTTTAAAATCAGTAAAATACTATCCAGGGGACACAACTGGTAAATTTATTTCTACTTTAAATTATTACTCCCCTTTTTTCTTGGAAAGTACCGAGAAAACACGTTTCTATTAATAGAATGAAGCGTGCTGTTAAAAAAAAAAAAAAGCACTGCAACATCTACTTTATTTTGTATCTGTTCATATAATAGCTTCTATTATTGTTTTTGTTTAATGTAGTTACATTTTGTAAAGTAGTCATGGGGGGGGGGGGGACTCTTTTCACTATCTATCATTAGCAACATGCGTAACAGCACACAAGAACTGGTAAAAGTAGGTCACGCCTTAGAACAGAGTAAAAAAAAAGAGCACACCAGAACAACTGGAACGTCTGTAGACCTGGGTGGTATCGATTCCTCTCTAGATCGTATAAAAATATGGAAGATAAAGAAGTTCGTCTTGAGGTAACAATTTGTTTAGATCTAATTATTCACCGAACATTAAAGATTTAATTCCTAAAGAAGTAGGGATCGCTTTACGTTGATATTTGAACTGTTTGTGACCACAAGTTGAAACTGAAACTGATATGATCGACAATGTCATGTCAGTTCCAATAAGCAATAACTAGAAAGAGAAACATGTCAGTTAATCTAGCTCCTAGTTTATTGAGAGTTAGTATTGATTAGGGCCTAGACATGCCCGTTGCAAAAGAAAAAATCACATATGATATTATTTAGATCTTTGTTGGCTGAACGCTTAAGTGGTATAGCCAACATATTTAAATAGGTCACAGTGAAAAAAATAGAACATTATTTATACAACTGTAAGGGTATCTTTTTTTTTTAACAAAGCTTATATGAACTCTGTCTGTGTGTCTGGTAAAAGGCTTATACACGTTATTTTTCCCACACCCTCGGACATCTCGGATCAAGCTGAAATTTTACACAATTATTTCTTTTACCTGACAAAACAAGAATCAATTTTAAAAAAAAAATTAAACTATTAGTTAATTGACTATTGGTAATTAATTATTTTGTTTGGTATCTCGAACAAAGGAAAGAAATTATTCTTGGCTGATATGGTGGTATAAGTTGAATGAGTCCCCTTTATACTTTGTAGAGAAAAGTTTGAAACTAACAATAGATAACTATAAAACCTTCTATTTTTATAAGCGCTTTGCTGGCAAAGTAATATCTACGACACTCATAAGAGGCTTGGCCCTCGATTTCGAATTCCATTCGTTCAACTTTTTTTTTTAATTACTGCATTAAAAAGCGATCACGGCAACATTCATGCAGATGCGCCCTTCCTTCTCCCATGACCCCCTTCCCCAACTGGTCCAGACAAGTGATAGGATCATAGCGTAGTGAGGAAACTAAAAGCATGAAATTGTGCTAAACAAAAAACAATTGGTACAAATATTTCTAATTTCTCAGTTTTATTATTGTTAGCCTAGATCGCTCCGCCTGCCTACAAAAATCAATGTCTACCACACGGTGGTTCTCTCAACCCCTTTATATGGATCTGAGACATGGACACTATACAGAAAACAACTAAGACTACTTTAGCGCTTTCACCAAAGGTGCTTGCGCTCCATCATTGACATGCGTTGGCAAGACCGCACTACAAACAGCGATGTCCTTTCGAACGCCGGTATGGACAGTATAGAGGGACCTCTTATGGTCCGACAGTTACGCTGGTCAGGCACGTATCCCGTATGGGGGACGAATGTATGCCAAAGGCAGTCTTTTTTTGTGAGCTAAAAGGTGGTCGACGCAACAGAGGTGCCCCACGGAAACGCTTCAAAGACAAGCTTGCCTTAACTGACATAGAAGAGAGCACCTGGTTGCATGCGGCCTCAAAACGAGACAGCTGGAGGTCACTCACAAAGGCCGCGGGATACACATTTGAGACCAAAAGAAAATCCGCTGCCGAGGACGGACGCAGACGGCGAAAAGAAAATCTAAATCGACCACCTGTGGACAATAGTTATGCCTATCCTGGTTGTGGCAAAATATGTAGGTCACAGTTGGGGCTGCGCAGCCACCGGAAATATTGCATTCCTCACTGATCTTCGGACTCGATGACAAGCCTTATTATTAGTATTATTGCAAATTTAATTACATGATTACAATTTAATCGATACAGATAATTTTAATATCAGCTTTTTTTTTCTTTTTAAAGTATTTTATTTTAATTTGTTTTTCAATGGCCCCCATTTAAGAAGGAAAGAAATTAAGGAGGCATTTAAGGACACAGTGCCGGATTTAAGTAAGTGGAGGCCCTGGGCAGGATTTATTGTGGACGTCCCTAGAATATTCAAGCTTTAATATAAATGAGCATAAATGTGTATATAATATCATTCCTTTACTTCTTTGTCTTTCATATAAAGTTTTTGTTAAATATGTGAGGTTCTCATTAAGAGTGAGGCTCTGTACATTTGCACATTCTTCCTCTGTGGTAGATCCGGTCCATAATTAAGCTACCCGTCTGTCATGCAAGTCCGTGACTACGTATTAATATGGATGTGCCTAAACAGTGAATAGTTCTTTGAGATAGGTCAGGGGTAGATAATAATTAGAAAGTTTACGTTTTATTTTATCAAATTTTTAACGGCCTTTGAAAGAGAACGAGCCTCTATTAGCTTTTCGTCCGTCCATCCCATTAAGATCGCAAAAGCTCGAAAAAATATTCATATTTTAGATCTTGCAACGTTTTGGGCTACCTTTTTTTTTTTTGAAAGCGAACCAGTTTACTTTTTTATTTTTTAGAAAACACATTTTTTTCCACTACTATTTGCTATTAATATAAAAGAAAAACAGAAGACACTACTATATTAATAGAGGAGATAATTTTTCTAGATCTATATATTTTTTTAAAATTCATGCAATTGTTTTGTTGTTTGCCAAAATAATTTTATAAAAAAAATATTTGTATTACTATGTTGGGTGGTAATGTCCATTGATAATATTTTTTAAAAAATTGTATCTTTCTTTTAAATAAGAAAGGTTTCATTTAGTATGTATAGAAGTCGAATATATTTTAAATTAACATTTGATAAGCAGTTAATTAATATACTGAAATAAATATGCATATTCACTATCATGATGTATAAAAATGTAGAAAATTATTTTTTTGTTTATGGTTCCAGGCCTGCCAACTTAGAGAACTATTCAAAGGGCGCTTCTCCCAAGATGAGATGGAAAAAGTCGTCAGGGAAATGGGCGGGAAACTTCAAGCATTGGACTTTATACTCAGAGGTTCGGTGCGAATAGTCATTTATATTTCATATGAATTAGCGAGATTGAAATTAGGTTTCTAGGACTGGTAGAGTAGACCTCCAATAGTGATGGTAGAAATTGAACTAAGTTCCTAGGTCTGGTAGAGTAGACCTCCTATGTTTACAATCTGTGATGGTAGAGATTGAACTAAGTTCCTAGGTCTGGTAAAGTAGACCTCCTATGTTTTCCATCTGTGATGGTAGAGATTGAACTAAATTCCTAGGTCTGGTAGAGTAGACCTCCTATGTTTACCATCTGTGATGGTATGGTAAGGAAAGTCCATTCAAGGAATTAATTGTGTTTTATAATTACATCTTTAATGTTGGAAAGATATTGAAATGTGGGAAATGATTTAGAATATAATGAAATTATTTAGAATTTATAAATGATATTAATTTATAGAGTTTTACAATATTAATATTATACTATGTATCATAAATTGTATGTCTAATTTTAATCATATAACATAATTTAACATAATAATTTTGGAATATAAAGAACCCCTCACTAAATTTATGTTAGTTTGTTTCCTTTTAATCGAATTTAAATATAGCTCAGGGCTATAAGTTCATAAGTCACATAAATAGAATGCGTGTCAAGTTATGAACACAAGAGAAAATAGTTTTCTTAGGAATTTCAAAAGGAAATAAAATACAAGTATGCCTGCACACCTGACAGGCACTGACAATATTTACTGCTTTGGTCAAGGAAGCGTGTCGTTTAAAGCTCATGTTTCTAAAACCAGAACCTCATTTTCTTTTAGTGTGTGTGAAACGAATGTAAAGCATTACTTGACAGCTGTGTTGTTTTTTTTTTCATTCCATAATTTGGAAACAAGCAATAATTGTGCAAAATTTCATCTTGATCCGATCCAGGAAGACCGAGCGAGTTAATAAAAGCTTTGTAAAAACTATGTTTTGGAACTTTTATGCAACGTTAGGGGTAAAAAAAGATTATCGAGAGAAGAGAGTAATATGATTGTAATTACATAGGGGTTTGATGGTTGAGATCATCTTTTTTTTCTCACTTCAGTTGATTCAGGTCAAGTTAGTGGATTTCTGAAAAAAGTAAGTCCATCCTTTTGCTTTTTTTTAATTAAAAAAAAACAAATTGTTATGACCATACATTTAATTACATTAGCAGTTTGATAGATTTAAATTATTGCATGACAATCAAAACATGTTAAAACGTCTCAGTCTAGTTTTCTTTGATGCTGCATGAAATTCTAATTAAACAGATTGTTGTGTCCCTTTTTCACTTTCAACAAATTGTCGCCCTTGTCCAGCGGTGATTGTTGTGATTTGTTAGTATGACCGGGGCTAGGTATGACGAGATTGCATACAACTTAGCTTTGTGACCTTTAAATCTCTAAGAAAATATACGTTTTGCTGAAGACCGTAGGGCTATTCCAAAGGGTAAAATACGGAAACTATACTTCTATTCAAGATTATTCTACCAGACAAAATGTCACGTGATGAACGCGGCAACGTCTCAGGAGAAGTGTAAACAGGAAGTTTATTTTTACGTTTACCTGTCAAAGCTTCGAGTTTCTAAACAGAAGAGCAAAATTATGATAGGTAAATAACTTGATAGAAGTGCATTCTGGAACTTTCGATTGGAAAACATTTATTTTGAAGAGAAGAGCTCGTATGTTCAGTTTATAAATTGAAATCTTCATGTGGAACCTACTAATGTAAATTTACTAATGAATTAATTGAATTCTTTTTGTATCCATCAAATAATGACTCTGACAATGATTCCATTTTTTTATGACCTCGTAGAGTACACAGTATATAGAGAATCTCCAGAGAGATTCGATTCACCTGAATGAAGTTCTTGAGTCTGGAGTCTTTGATGTCGAAACATCAAAAAGACAGTTTGGGTGCAAGGAATGTCAGCGAAGCTGGTGGAGAAAAGTTCCACTTAGGAAAGAAGTAAGTTTAGAAAAGTGTTCTCTTCAAAATACTCGACCTAGAGGACACTGGGGGGTTAGTTCAAAGTGTACAATGCATTATGAGTTAAAGGAAACTTAAAACACATTTTTAAAAAGTGTATAAAAAGTTATAGACGGCAGTAGGTTTCGAGCCTTAACCTAAAAAAAAAAAATCGTGAATACAACCAGCGAAATAAATGTCTCGGTCACACTTCCATCGAAATAGATGACTTGTAAAAATAAAAGAGTGTTGAATTTCGAAGACCAAACTGTAACTTATCTAATGTTGTCACAAATGATGTAGATAAGAAATAAGTCCTTGTTTGTTGGAAGTGTATTTTAATTTTATTTTCGATGTTTACACCTGTCTTTATTGGCACCTTTCTTTTATGTGTAAGTTCTCTATTGTATCACCCTTTTTATGTAAGATCTCTATTGTGTCACCCTTTTTATGTAAGATCTCTATTGTGTCACCCTTTTTATGTAAGATCTCTATTGTGTCACCCTTTTTATGTAAGATCTCTATTGTGTCACCCTTTTTATGTAAGATCTCTATTGTGTCACCCTTTTTATGTAAGATCTCTATTGTGTCACCCTTTTTATGTAAGATCTCTATTGTGTCACCCTTTTTATGTAAGATCTCTATTGTGTCACCCTTTTTATGTAAGATCTCTATTGTGTCACCCTTTTTATGTAAGATCTCTATTGTGTCACCCTTTTTATGTAAGATCTCTATTGTGTCACCCTTTTTATGTAAGATCTCTATTGTGTCACCCTTTTTATGTAAGATCTCTATTGTGTCACCCTTTTTATGTAAGATCTCTATTGTGTCACCCTTTTTATGTAAGATCTCTATTGTGTCACCCTTTTTATGTAAGATCTCTATTGTGTCACCCTTTTTATGTAAGATCTCTATTGTGTCACCCTTTTTATGTAAGATCTCTATTGTGTCACCCTTTTTATGTAAGATCTCTATTGTGTCACCCTTTTTATGTAAGATCTCTATTGTTTTATTGTTGTTTTTTTGGAGTCAAAATGCTGCCAGATTTTTGCCGTCTGCTATACAATCAGTAATTTTCAAACGTTTACATGATCGATTTTTTTCACTCTGATTGCTCCAATCATCTACTGGTGTTATTCAGTTTTAAACTGCTTTAGTGAATCCTCAGCTGAACCATTCTTCTTACAGGTGTCTACATGTCACGTCTGCAAGACGAGATATGACGCAATCCCTAGGGATAAAGAGTGGGGATGGGGAATGTTTTACTGTGATGGAGAAAACTGCGGAGAAGAATTTCAGTAAGTATTTTCTGCATTCAAAACAACCACAATTATATATATAGATACAGCTACCTATTGTGCAATGTGTGCATTGCACGCAGGCGGCAGAATGTAGGTGGCGCCAAATCATTATTACAAAGTAACCTTTATTTTTAAATTTTAGTTTAATAAAATATTACTCAAATATTTTATATAAATTCTAATTATTCCATTATTTTCCTAGTAGCTATTAAAAAATAAAAGACATCCGTACATAAGAAGCTATTTTGGAAACTTTAAATAAGGAAAAAAATGGAGCGTTGCGCGAATAATTCCCAAGATTTTTTACATAGGCGCCTTCATATTTCTGACCTTGAATTTTCATGGGTTGTCTGTAATATTTGTTTTGAATGACGCTTACAGAAGCAGGTCAGTCAGAACAGTTTTTTTTTCTTCTTAGTATCTACTTACTGCATACTTACAGATATTGTTGTCGATAGCCCGCCTTGTAAGTAGATCTAGTCATGTTTATTGAAAATGTTATTCAGAACTTGATTTGTCCTCAGAGGTTTTGCTGTGATGGGCATGACCAAGAGCATGTGTCATAGGTGTGGCTACTACGTCCTGGTTGACCACATCATACCTCCCAATAAGTTCAGCAGAAATAAAAAGAAAAGGACCCGCGACACCCACGATTGTAATGGGATCAATTGCTACAGACGGTTAGTAAGCCTACATCTAGTTTGTAGGTATTGGCTTACTCAGTAACTAGCTGCAGTTAGTAAATCTAGATAGTGGATTAACTTTGTTAGCTTATCCAATGGGAAGAACACCACATATAAAGTTATATATCGCAATACTGTTAGATTTATTTCCATTTTTCGACATCAAGGAAAGTATAATTGTAATGTTTCAACTTGTTCCGAGAATAGTATTGGGAGAGAGAGGAGGAAGCACATAATGTGTTCACAATTTTGTTTCAAACACAGACAGAATGAGTTGATAGAAGCTGTGTAGAAAAAAAAAAGATATGGTCAAATTTTCAACCACATATTATTTCAATGTTCAGGGTGGGTGGAGCTAGTTTTTGTACACTACAGCTGTGTACTAGTTTATTTACTATAACTATACATTATTTATGGCATCTATCGATTTGCCCTACTATAGACGTGGTTTGTAGGTAGCGTCCTGTGTTCCTACAAATGAAAGGGGAAACACGCGAAGATTAATTGATGTCGTGGTGTAGTGATAAAAAAAAATCAATAACACAAAACAAACACACATCTTTTATTGTACTTCAGTTGTGTTCCAACTTGTCACTGGCTCAGTTGTGTTCCAACTTGTCACTGGCTCAGTTGTGTTCCAACTTGTCACTGGCTCAGTTGTGTTCCAACTTGTCACTGGCTCAGTTGTGTTCCAACTTGTCACTGGCTCAGTTGTGTTCCAACTTGTCACTGGCTCAGTTGATTCCGAGTCTGAATATATACCAATTATCTAAGACTACGAAATATATACTAAATATCTAGGACTAATGAATATATACTAAATATCTAGGACTAATGAATATATACTAAATATCTAGGACTAATGAATATATACTAAATATCTAGGACTAATGAATATATACTAAATATCTAGAACTATTGAATATTTACTAAATATCTAGGACTAATGAATATATACTAAATATCTAGGACTAATGAATATATACTAAATATCTAGGAATAATGAATATATACTAAATATCTAGAACTAATGAATATATAGGCCTACTAAATATCTAGAACTAATGAATATATACTAAATATCTAGGACTAATGAATATATACTAAATATCTAGGACTAATGAATATATACTAAATGTCTAGGACTAATGAATATTTTAATGAATTGTCTCTACATATTTTTTTTCTCTATTTTCATCCTTCACGCCCCCTGCACGTATCCAAAACAGGGTGAGTAGAATGTTTTTTTACCTTTTTTCTTAGTATTTAGCTCATCAGCGAATTTCAAAAGTTTTTGTTAATAGAAGTTGACTTCTCACATGTCAAATTTATTGTTTGATTAAGTGGAAAAATTATGTGGGTTTTTTTAATTTTATTTTTATTAATATATCTACATAATTATTTTTTTTAGAATCAAGATGGCAGTCTGATTATGGGTAAGTTTTAGAAATAAAATCATGACTAGAAATATGTATTTGTCTAGATCTACGACTTCAGTGCTGCAAAACACAAAGCGATGGGAAACATTTTTGAAAAGTATTTTTTGAAACAAAACTATTTTAAAAAAAGATCAAGTGAAATATTATAAAATACTGTTATAAAACAAAGCTTATATAATAATCGTAGCCTACAATATACACGTCGTATATCTCAATACTTCAAGATTTAGGCCTATCTCTTAAAAAAAAACTGAATTAATTAATACCACTAATTAATTAATTAGCCTGTTAAATTTTTTTATTGATTCGTGTATTGTCTTCGGCGATTAATTATTGTGTAAAAATTCAACTTGATCCGTGGATGGGAAGTTGGAGAAATAACGTGTACAATATTTTTACCAGACAGACAGACCGACAGCGTAAATTGTAAATAAAAATTATTACACATTAAAATTAATTCCAGAATAGTAAATAAATAGTGTTTTTTTTTTTAAATTTTGGACAGATCGTACAGCAATCTGCATACACCCAAAGTCTAAACCATTCCGGCCTCCAGACGCTCAGTACCGCACATGGAGCGAAATTCACAGGAGTACCGGGTCAACCGTAGATACCCACATAGACCAGCGAAGTGTCTTTTCCGGAAGCGGAAGTTTCGCATACACACTGCCAAGCAGACGATGACGGCTTGAAACGCAATCACCTGACCTAATTCCTCATTCCTGTGAAGAAAGCATTCCAATTTCAAAATTGAGATTAAATTAAATGCGAAGTTTCCATGAACAATGGCCTAGAGATCTCGAGGGGAGAGAAGTCACTTCATAGTTTCTTCTCATCCAAAGTGTAATAATAAAAGAAATGTAATAAATACATCAACATCTTGTTATATATAGTGAGCGTGCGAGACAGACAGAGATAGATAGATAGATAGATAGATAGATAGATAGATAGATAGATAGATAGATAGACAGATAGATAGATAGATAGATAGATAGATAGATAGATAGATAGATAGATAAATAGATAGACAGATAGATAGATAGATAGATAGATAGATAGATAGATAGATAGATAGATAGACAGATAGATAGATAGATAGATTATTGGATGGATGAATGGATGGTTTTGAGTTCGAGACCCTTCTGTTCAGAAACCAAATGCCTTATTCCTCAGCCACCACGTCAGAATAGTTTATAATTCAACGTTGATCATGGTTCTGAATAGAGTTAACAGTGTTAGAATGCCATTACTCCAAGTTTGGTTTCAGTTTTGTTTCCTAATTGTTGTCAAATACTATATTACTTTTTGTTTCTAGTATAGTGTCAAATATCACTCTCTTCTTTAATTGTGGAACCCGAAGACAAGCCTTTTCCTTGAAGAAAAGTTATATGTTTACGGAAATTAGGAATTATCAATGTCAGGAAAAACGAATGAAAATGTGTTCAATTAATTGTTTTCTTAATCTGGAAAGGGAAAACTGCAGGTTGGACGACATCATTCCAAACAGAATTTATACCCGGACATTCATTCCATGTAGCAGATGATTGTTGCTTAGTGACTGGAGGAGACGTGTAGTCCGTGTGTATTGTACAGACCAGACTGTAGAACTGTAATAATACATAAAAAGGGAGGTAATTTTCCTTACTTAAGAAGACTAATTATTTTTAAAAAATCACAAGCTACCTCCCTTGGTTTAAAAAACAAACAAACCTAGACACCCCAATTAGTTCAATTAAATTTTAGCACAAAAGACGCTAACTTAAACCTACCCCAAGACTTTACTATCACTTCAAAAGTACTATTATTTATATATTTGTTTACACCATTTTCTTACATCATTATAGCTTTGGTTTCTACAACACTCTGGTCAATATTCTTCAATTATTATCTTGGAAGTATCTACCACACACAGGGAAATCAAAAGTCTAATTACGAGTTCAAGACTTTGTCATTTGGACCTTGTCAAGTTTGTGTCAGGTATAAATTCGACTGATGAGGAGCCAAAGAATACCAGAAACCTTGTATGGGCCTAGGCGAACCTAAAGGAAATGTCACAGACGTCCATTATGGAGCAAAGCGAAACCAAAACTCTAGTACCTGCATGAGCGTAGCCTGGGGGGAAGGGTTGGGGTTCAAACCCCACCCCGAAATGATTGATTTTGTTTATTTTAGGTGAGATTTTAATACTAAACCATCACTCGCCCCAGCACAGCCAAGGGTTTTTAAGTTTAAAACCCCTTACCAGGGGTTTTTGAGTTTAAAACCCCTACCAGGGGGTTTTGAGTTTATAACCCCTACCTGGGGGTTTTGAGTTTAAAACCCAGTACTAGGGGGGTTTAGCAGTTAAATAACCCTCTTCTACAAAACAAAAACAAAAAAAATGCAAACGACAATCCCCAAATTCCAAGAGCACAGTTAAGGAAGATTTTGATTTTAAAACCCCCTCCAAAATTTACGATAAATCCCCTCTTCAATATAAAACAAGATTACAAAGAGAGTTTGTGTTGCCACACAAACTCAGAGGCGGCCCCCGTGGGAGACGGATCCCTGTCGGATCCGCATATTCGCTGGTCCACTGAGGATGGCATCGAGCAGGGTATGAAACCGAGACCTTAGAGTAAATCAGTCCTGCGCGCTTACCGCACGACCAGGCATTGCTCTTAATCAAATGACAAACTGGTTACAAACTAATAGCCTACTATTGATAATATATCTACACATTATGGAATGACAACTACCGGATATGTACAATTTGCCAGAAGAGCGATTTTAGATAATCTTTTGGTGTCAAGCATTTTCATTTAAATGGAACTAGAATGAGGATGTAAATCTACCTAAATTAAACTACTAATTTAGCTCTCTCAATATCTATATCTACTAGATCTAGATCTAAAATATATATTGAGATGATTTAGATGTAATTTAGATAAGATTTTTAATAAATAATGAAAAAAATCTAGATCTAGTGTAAAAAATCTAGCTCTAGTGTAAAAAAAAATCTAGATCTAGCGTAAAAAATTTAGATTAGATCTAAATCTAGCTATTATGTCTTTTCAAATATTACTACACCGAGTTGTTTTAGCATTTAAAGAATTTATTCCATATGACGTCAAAGGAAAAAAATCCACTACGTCACACGGCGTAGTTAGACTAAAAAATGTTGTTTTCCTTAAAAATCGGAGCGTAATATTAACGATAATTAGATTTTCTAACGTTTTAGCTAGAAAGTTAAATGTAGTGTTAGAGAGAAGTGCGATTTTACATAAATAGAGTTAAACTATTTTTCATAAAAAATACGGAACAAACAATTTTCGTAAATGAGAAAAGTATTTGTTTTATTTATTAGAAGAGGAATTTCAAACATGTATTAGCGTTATTAGATTTATCATATAAAATTAGGATCATTTTTGGCGACGATTTGTAAGAAAATAAAGGTAATGTAGGTCGATTTCTTTTTTGAAACAAAATCCAGAACATTCTTTACCGATTAAACAACTTTTATTAGCAAGAAAATTAACTGTAAAATAAGTCTAAAAATTGATTTTCAATAATCGTTTATAGTAAATTACTTTTTTATTTTAAAATCCTGAATAACCAACATATTGTCGATATTTAAAAAAAAAAAAAAAATTAATTGACATAAATTTGTTTTAAGTTAAAAATTCTGAACAATTGATATTTATAAATAAACTATAGTGACTTAGTGTCAAAGAATATAAGTGTAATATTAGTCAATTATGCGATTTCAAAACAATAATTTGACATAATTTATTTTTTATAAAACAATATCCGGAACATCTTTATATTTAATGAAATATAAATCAGTATAGATATTTTTATTTAGCAATTATATACTATTTACATTAAAAAACCGGAACAATATATTAAAGATCATGTGTTTCTTGCAATGTTTAAGCATGGAAATAAAATCTAATATAAGTTAGAAGAGCAAACAAATATTCATTTGTATTGATTTGTTTTTCACAAAACATCCGAACCAATCTATTATAGATACTTATAACTATTGCAATATTTATTTCTGAATAAAAAGTTAAAGGTTAAATCAGATTTACAATAGCCTCTAGTCTTATTTGCTAATGTAATCGTGACAGACAGATCGACCAACAGACAAAACGCACAAAAATAATTTTCATTTTTTCGGATGGGGGCACTAAACAAAAAATAAATAAAATGTGATTTTTAAAAAAAGTTTAAGGAATTGGTTCAGCACCATTGCATGTTGCGACGTTACGCTACTGCACGAAAGTCGCTGCATAAAAAGAACATTTGAAAAATTGTGCGTGATATTTACATACAAAGTGCATTATATGCCTTTATAAACAAAAAGAAATGTTTTCTTTTGATTTTAGCAGTTAGTTGACCAGAAAAAACATCTTTAACTATTATTTATATTTGTTGTAAACATTTCCTGTACATTTTATAAATATATTTGAATTAATGTTACCGATGGCATGTAACTACGGTTTGCACTTTGCAACATTGCCTCCATTATATTTACGTAATTGTTTTAGAATTGGTATATTTTTATGAAAAAATCGCTTGCATAATTAATTTTATAAATTAAACTGTTTGCTTCTATAAAACCAAAAGTAGCCGTTTCACCCAAACTTTTCAAACCGCATTTAATGATGAAATAATATTTTTCATATCTCTTCTAGTTTTCGAGATCTGAGTGTGACAGACGGACGACGGACAAACGGACAGACGGACATTTTGCACAAACCTAATAGCGGTTTTTTCCCCTTACGGGGGCCGCTAAAAAAAAGCTTATTGCGCACTCAAAATGTTATGAGCGTAGCTAAATGGGTTTTGACTCAGTTTTGAGTTTAAACCTCCCTTCAGCGGGGTTTGATGGTAAAAAATACTTCTTTAAGATCAAAAACAAAGTTAATTATAAACTCAAAATTCTATGAATGTAGTCAAATGGGTTTTGAGTTTAAACTCCCCTCCAGCGGATTTTGAAGCTAAAAAAATACCTTTTCAATGTAAAAAAAAGCATATCACACATTCTAAAATCTATGAGCGTAGCTGAAGGGGTTTTGGTTTGAAGCTAGTTAATAAATACATCTTCAATATTAAAAAAAAGCAAATTACACACTAAAATTATTTGAGCGTAGCCAAGCCAATTGGGGTTTTGAGTTTAAACCCCTCTCCTCCTGATGGTTTTCAGTTTAAAATCCCCTTACAGAGCGTTTTAAGGTGGAAAAACTTTATCTTCACTATTATTCTAAAGCAAACTAGAGTTACCAAATTCGATGACCGTTGCTAATTGGGGTTTTCAATTAAAAAAAAAACTCGAGAGATTTTTTAGTTTAAAACCCCCAATAGATGATATTGACGATAAAACTTCCCTTTTCGGTATAAAATCTAAAGCAAACTACAGTCACTTAATTCCAAGAGCGTATTCAAGATAGGCTACACATTTCTACCAGTGGCGGGACTCCATTAATAAAGTGCAGTGAATAGTAATCTGCAGAATTGTAAAAACACTAAATGTGGTTCAACAAAGATGGCTAAGACAGATTTTAGAAGTCAGTTATAGAGATCGGGTCTAAATCAAGGAAATCCTATGCCGAACTGGGAGTCGACCCCTTTGTAAGATTGTGACAGAGCGTCGCAAGAGAATTGCGGGACATGTTCCCCGACAAAATGAATTACGCATAATAAGTGTTGCGTTGACATCATATTAAGTACAACTTGGCGCCACATTCATGGAGGTCCTCAGAGCAGGTGGGAAGAAGCTTCAGACAATACCAGTGACCGATTATTGTGGAAACAGCTTGACGGCAAAAGCGCTGAACAGCGCGGGATGGTCTAAGTCAGTAAGAATTGCACATTAGGTTTTTGAAATAAAACTTTTTAATAGCAGGAAAATGCATTGTAGATACCTCAGAGTATGCATTTTGTTGGCTTTCAATACCAGAAATATTGCTTCGCGGCGGGGCTCCGCCCCGCGCTGGAGGACCTCCCAGCGTTCCCCAGACCCCTTTGCTAGCAAGGGCGGGGAATCTACAATTTTTCCACTAACTCATGGAAGAACCTATTCTAGGGCACAATAAACATCTTCCGAAAGAATGAAGGGACAAAATGTAATAAAGATTATGTACACACACAAACACACATACATATATATAAATATATTTTTAGCGGGGGGGGGGGGGGGGGGGGGGGGGGGAGACAAAAATCGGCCCAATCCCCCTCCCCCGAAAACAAATCTTGGCTACTCCCATGAGTACCTGTACATATCAATGCCCATAATTTTGTCTAGATTTGAAAATAAAACAAACAAACAAAACTCTATTTCTTTGGAAATAAATGTAGTTATATATTCGGCTTGTGTTATTACTTCTTTTTATTATTTTTAATTATTTATATTTTTATTTGCAATATGCCTAACCTAGCACTAGTCCAGCCACATTTGGGTCAAGTACATCTAGCCGGGGTGAATAATAGACTCTATGAAAAGAAGTCCTCCACTAGAACAGAAATTAAGTCGAAAAGAATATAGGAAGGGGGGTGGGACCTTTTTGTTTTGTTTTTAAATGCGGTCATTAACTGGTTCACACAATTTCTTAGGCCGACAGGTTCATTAACCTGATCCAATGACTCCCCACTACATATGCCTCTGCCACAATGCCAGCACAACTTAGTGTCAAGCCTGCTCCCCCCCCCCCCCTCTTCTTGACTTCCTCTCATTCGGTGTATGAAAGTCAGGCATATTGACCTGCTGGGACTCAAGGTCACACCAAGTGTAACAGGAAAGTGAAACGACGTGAAGGGAACTGACTTGACGAGCACGCGACGTGCGTGTTTACTTTTGTAACGTCGGCTGCCATTGGCTGCTTTTTGGATCAATAGGCCAGAGTTCGCCTTTGCTTACAAATACATGCGCCACCGTAAGTAACTCGCACAGCAGGGACTAAAAAAAGCAACAACATAAGCATCTTTAATTAATAGTATCCACAATGACTCGTCTCAAAATATACACATATATGGTTATTAGCGGAATAAAGAAATTAGCTTTTGTTTTATGATTATCAATAATCACTTTACACGTACTTCGGGGCTTCTGAATATATTTCGATTACGTAATATCATCTACGAAAGGGAGAGAAAACGTGTGTGTAAAATAATTTATTTTAATTTATGCGGTTATAGCCCTTGATTAAGAGTCGACTGTACAAAAAAAATATTTATAAATATTTTAAGATTCTTGAACTCTGGTGTTTGCCTGGTTGTACCACTTAGTTCACTGTTAAGTTCCTCCCTGACCTATCAGCAAACGAGGAAGTTGGGTTCGCTCCTTCCCTCCTGTTATGGAGCGTGAGTGTATGCACGTCCATTTGATGTAACTAGTAGGAAAAGTCTATGGCGGATAATTTGTTTGAGTTATCTCAATAGACTATGATAAAACCACGAGGAACTCTGTCTTAGTGGAGGCTATAAATGGGGGAGGGGGTGTTGTGAAATTTGAATTAGGGGAGTTAAGCTGGAGACGAGGGACAGTAAGATATGGGTTTTTTTTTTAGCTGGCACTAAAATTTGTTGAAATCGTTCAAGATAAAACTATATCATTTGTGTTTCTGCATACATCTACATTCACGTTGAATTTGTGTAGATTGGAATATGTTCATTTTTTTTTAAATAAGCCTTGTTCAAGTTTGGCATCACGACATTAATACGCCTACAACAGTGTAGTTCAGCCGGCTGTACACTTTTAAAATCCAATAACGAAACTGAACATCATAATAATTGCTTACTTGATAAATAGGTAACGTAGTCAAGTTTTATAAGCTGAAAGCTGAATGTAAGATAATCACATTACATTAGTGACGTTATTTAGTCAGACCTCATTCTTATGTCCATTATGGTCTTGCAGCTTTTGAGAAAAAAAAATGTACCTGTAATAAGAACTATTTAAAAATTCATAATCTTCCGCTTAGCCTTATTTCAAGGCTCTATAAGGGCCAATGGCATCGTGAAACATGGCTATACATTACAAGTCTGTCTAACCGAGGCTTTTAAGTTTGGTTCCCAGTACTTATTTAGTTCGCGTGATGTCTCTCTATATTGATGCTAACATTACTCGCAGAAATTATTTCTCAATTTTAAAGCTGACAACACCTGCCATCAAGATCTATCCGTCTTCAAGAGTTTATAAACTTTATGTGTCCGTGAATCTATCGTGTTATGAAGTCTTTTATAGAATGCTAAACGTTTGTGAAAAGTTTCCGACACTTTTGGCTGCTTAAGTATTTTCTTTACAAATATTGAACTGTCAAAACACCAATGACATTCACAATGACACATTCTGGTGTCATAAACCTCGAGGATTTCAACTCACGTGACCTTTTTTTTATTTTGCTTTTCCAGGGGTTGGGGAGAGTGGTAGTGGGAACAGTACAATAAAATATTTTTATCAATTGTCTTGTCTTTAATTACCATCAGAACTTCACGACCCTAACGGCTAAACATGGCGGGTACATAATGGGAATAAGAAGAAATTCCCATCTTTCGCGCTGTCTTCAGACACTCATATAACGTGTCCAGGACAGGCCGGCTGAACTAGGTGTAGGTGTGACCAAACTCACTAATGGTGACATATATTGTGGAATCTTCAGGCAATTCTAAAACCCAACAGCTTCCGGTCCATGACTGTCCGCTGAGAGAAATTATTCTTAGCTGCTAATGGACATAATGGGCATGCGTTGCGCTCTGTTTCCCCGAGAGACTATTCTTTATCGAAGTGACAGAAAGTTCCGCAATATTGAGCTATGATCACGTCAAAGCGTTTGTTATATTTAACATGTTTCGGATGTTCTTTCATAATTTTAAGATTATTACATACAAGCTCAAACCTCCCGCATGAAGGCGGAGGATGATAACAGACAAAGTTCCGACCATCGTCCAGAGAGCATACCACACAACCAGACAGCCATTACATTGTACGAACAAAACAGACTAAATGGATGAATTTGCTTTATCAATCATATTTTGTTTAGTGTCCTGAATTTTGTGCTAAAATATTTGAATGTACTTGTTACAAATATGTTGCACTGTGCGGGGTTGGAACTTCTGCATCCCATATAAATTAAAATGCGGACCGAACTTCTGCATTTCAAGACAATGTGAACCAAAACTTCCTTTTCTGAAGATGTTGGCCAGAACTTCTGCATTCCGTGACGATGTAGGCCAGAACTTCTGCATTGAGTAACAATGTGAATCAAAAGTTCTGCATTCCATGAAGTTGTCGGTCATAACTTCTGCCTCTCCTAAAAGAAGCCACCTACTATATCGTGTTATTTGATGACCCTGTCTTGCCTCTCAGATGTCTAAATAATTCTGCTTACAATAAATCAAAATAATAATTGTTCTTTTTTTAAATCATCAGAAACTTGATTATGTTGTTATGTTATTAGAAATTTAACAATTGCAAATCTATTGCATTATTTATAAACAAAAATACATTATCAACATCCATTGTCGCAAAAAAAAAAAAAAAAAAGGATTAAACTCTGAAAGATTATTGATATCTATAGCAAAATATATGATATGTGTGCTTCTGTGTGCGTGTGTGTGTGTGAGCAGCTAATAACATCCGTGTCTCCAGAGATCATAAAAAATAAGTTCACGTGTGAATCCATTTAACACATAGACAGTGTTTCAGTTCATGAATTGATTCCATTTCTCATTTCATTTTTAAACATTTGTAGTTTTGTGTTTGTTTTTTGGCTGCAGTAATTGAATGAATAATTCTTTTCCTGCATGTTTGTTTATCATAATTATTCCGAAATTGTAAAAAGTGTCAAGTTTCTAATTGTTACATATGTGCTTAATTGTTTTTTTGTTTATTTTTTTTTTTATAAATCATTGAATTTTAAATATTATTTTCTGATGATTTCCTGTGTGTGTGTGTGTTTGTCTAGCTTGATTTATTTGTGTGTGCATGAGCAGGACACCTGTGTGTGTGTGTGTTTGTGTGTGCTGGATTCAGGATAGAACTGTCATCAGTAAAAAGGAATACACACATACACTTACTTTTGAAATAGTTTTTATTGTAAAAAAAAAAAAAGACTTTAGAAATAAAGCGGTTTCTATCTGAAGTCTTTTTGTGTGTACAGAATCAGGATCGAGTCACTCTTTAAGCCGCTCACAGCACTATAAGAGTAAATCAATGGTCTGCCTTTTTTTTTTTTTTTTTATACCGCTTGTTCATCAAGTCTGCAGTTAGTTACTGACCAGGTCATCTTGCAGAGTCAGGCCAATGTTAAGTGTTTATAAGACAAAGACTTTCTCTCCATATATAATGATTGAAGCTAGAGCCAGAACATGGTACAGTTTCAAACTTCTCTAATTCATTAATTGAGATTTGCATTTTCATTTTCAGTCAGTGAAGCGGATCTATGTGTCCATCAACTTATATATTCTTAGAGGCTTTCTTTGCTGTCCAGTTAATTGTACATGCTATCTTTATTTAATTAAATTATAAATTTGCATTCAAAATTTGATTGGCATTGATGATACATCTATATGTTTAAAGTGATTTTGATAACATTTCAAAATCCTTTCTTGGGAAAATTTTGGCTACCGCATGACCTTGTCAACAAAAGCTGAAGATCACTGAAAGTCGTACGGAGATGTCAACAGGTTATAATAAAACAATCGTGATGACTATAAAATATTTTCTGTTTCCATTTCGCTCGTCAATTTATGGGATAGGCGCCTTACACACATATATATCTATACACACATACACACTTTCAAGACTCACATATACACTAACTTCACTAAGAGTCACTCACGGACGATATGACTGCTACAAAAACGGTATAACTTATCCAAGGCCCGACCGCTGGACAATGCCCGCTACCCACCAATCAAACTGACCAGGGTCGTAAGTGATCAAGTGCTCCCGGAGGTGCAATCAAATCATTGATGGGCAGCGGGCTGGGAGGGTGCCGATTGTCTGGTCCACTTGACCGCAGATGTCTCTAGGACATGATCAATAGGTTTCTGTGTCTGCATAAAATGGACGAAAGGTGATAAGTAGAAGGGTAGGGTAGGGGCAGTCTTGGTGACTCACGGACCTGATAATTAAGTATACAGCAGAGGACGCCAGACAACGTGACCTCATTCATTAGTACATTTATAATGATGATTCATAGACCAGTAATAGAATAATTCTCCTCAACAAAAAAATTGTGTCTTCGCAAACCATTTAAATTTATATATTTATATTCCCGGCTTTTCTCGGGGGATTGTTTTGAGTCTAATGATAAAATGTATTTAATATATTGTTCCACAGTCCGTCTTTCACAGAAAGTTACATTTTTTCTAAGTTTATCCTGAAGCTGAGATAAGTATTGTATACAGTCAAGCTAATTGCCTTTCTTTTTTACTCCCCTGATGGACATTTGTCTACAGTGTTTTCTCTAATACCATGTGTTGATGAGCTGCTTGTAATTGTAGTTCCGAATCGCTTTTGCTTTATCAATTCAACACAACTTTCAATGTCAATGTAGATATGTGTAGAAACAAATTTGAAATAAAAGATGTCGAACGATTTCAATTTATACTTGAAGTCACTTTAAAACTACTGCTTTCGTCATGCAACAAACTCATTGACTCATTTCTTTTGTACAAACAAACCAAGAGTACATTTAAAGTTGTACATATTTGTTAGCAAGTGAAGCAATTGTATTCCATCTTTTTATTCCATTCTTTGTTTCGTTACTTCATATAGAGGATGTTTTTATTTAGCTGACAAAAGTCACAACACGTACAGACAATGGTCTCACAGAACACAAGTTAATGACCCTCAGACATTCTAGTTGCTCCATTAAACGTTATTACTTTTCACAATGATCAACGCAAATGTTTAATGAGGCGAAGAGAAAAAAACTTAATTCGTTGTAATCAATTTGTCTTTGTGTTTAAATTATCTTGATGCAATGTTGACTTTTTCTGGCTTGGCTGGTTACATGATAGACACTGTTGATGACAAGGTCAAGGTTTTGGTATCGATCGATACTAATAATCGACTACTGTAGTGTTAATGAACCGACTACTATAGTTTATTCTCGTGTTAGAATGTCGTCAGTGCTATTATGTCTAAATTGAGACAAGGATCTAGAGACTTACTTTCTCTTTGTAGGAGATCGTTCCTCTTTCACGTCCACTCTGACCCTCACGGAAAGATACGAGGGGAATGGGGCGCTGGGTGAAAACCTCCTAGATGGCGACGTATTCTTTTTGAGCAATGATACAAATGATGAATTTTTAAATTTAAATAATATTTGTTGCTTATTGATATTTATGATGGGTTCTTGATTTAGGTTTTTCACGATGGTCCTCCTTCTACTGTAATAGTGATACAGGCAGACCCGATATAGACAACATGGCAAGGATATAAAGAAAATAGTGACAATGTATCAAAATAAATTAATTTTTTAAAAATTATTCCTTTTTCATCATGTTTTCTACTAATTACTTATTCTAAGCTTTGGGGCGTCAATTTTTTAGTCTCTAGTTCTCTTTCTATTATTTTCTCCCTCTTTCTCTCTCCCTCTATCTCTCTGTCTCTTTCTCTCTCTCCCTCTCTTTCTCTCTCTCCATCTTTCTCTCCCTCTTTCCCTCTCTCTCTCTCCTTGTTTCCCTCTCTCTCTCCCTCTTTCTCTCTCCCTCTTTCCCTCTCCCTCTTTCTCTCTCCCTCTCTCTCTCCCTCTTTCTCTCTCCCTCTTTCCCTCTCCCTCTTTCCCTCTCCCTCTTCCTCTCTCTCTCCCTCTTTCCCTCTCCCTCTTTCCCTCTCCCTCTTTCCCTCTCCCTCTTTCCCTCTCCCTCTTTACCTCTCCCTCTTTCTCTCTCCCTCTTTCTCTCTCCCTCTCTCTCTCCCTCTTTCCCTCTCCCTCTTTCCCTCTCCCTCTTTCCCTCTCCCTCTTTCCCTCTCCCTCTTTCTCTCTCCCTCTTTCCCTCTCCCTCTCCCAACGTTAACTATGTTTTCCTACATCGTTCTATTCTACTTCCTTGCCAACTTTGGAGAAATATTTGCAAAGCGTTGATATTGTTGTTGGCGCTTGTATCATCAAGATACACTCTTCTTTTTTTCCTAAGGATGTTCACTGTGATGGATAAAATCAAACCATAAGTCATCGAAATGCATAACATTCTACGTAGCGCTGAATAAAACAGACAAACCTTTTTTATAAAACTATGTATCAAATTAAAAAGAAAAATGGGGCCACCGAAATTCATGTTGTTTTCTAGTTTGTTGACGTCACTTCCCCTTCACGTTATGACGTTCACTTTCGCGCCAAGCTTCACCCCCCCCCCCCCCCCAACGTAAAGAACTGCTGGCTACTTGAAAGCTTTGAAAGGAAGAGGAAAACAATATGTCGCATCACCTGACGGCCTAAACCGAAATGTACTTCAACGTAAAAAAAAATCCAGTTAATCCAAGCAACAGCTTTCTGTAACAAAATACTGGAAAGTTTGTTTGTTCCAACTCTGCGGTATACAACGTTAAAGTACGTAGTTACTTTCTAACCATAAGAGTAGTACACTCATGAATTCAAATGAATGGCCTTGATTCAAATTCACCTTTACGTATAACACCATACACGCAATTGTTCATCCCAGAGACGCGAGAACATTCGCCAGCTCCCAAATGACTTTAAATCGAAACTTGCAATCCAGAGCAAGTTTGGCTAACAAATAAAAAAAAAAGGCTAAAAATGTTATTTCTCTTTAACTCATATTCTTTGAAGCCCAACTGAGATGTCCAGATGTTCATGTGTACCATTTACAACCTTGCCTATTCCACCTCTGGTCTTTCCTAGGGACAACCATACTGGCACATTAAAGCAGAACACAGCGGACAGTGAAAGTGACAGTCCATCTTTGTCTGTGCCTTCTTGAGTTGAATAGTTGATGACCTGATTGATGTTTGTTATTGAGTTGAATAGTTGATGTCCTGATTGATTTTTGTTATTGAGTTGAATAGTTGATGTCCTGATCGATGTTTGTTATTGAGTTGAATAGTTGATGTCCTGATTGATTTTTGTTATCACGAACCGCTTGAAATTTTAAACATCGTTATCTGACTTCCGTGCACTGAATATCTGTGTGACTTCCGTGCACTGAATATCTGTATGACTTCCGTGCACTGAATATCCGTATGACTTCCGTGCACTGAATATCCCTATGACTTCCGTGCACTGAATATCTGTATGACTTCCGTGCACTGAATGTCTGTATGACTCCCGTGCACTGAATATCTGTATGACTTCCGTGCACTGAATGTCTGTATGACTCCCGTGCACTGAATATCTGTATGACTTCCGTGCACTGAATGTCTGTATGACTACCGTGCACTGAATATCTGTATGACTTCCGTTCTACAAACATCATTTAATGTTTATACTATCAGTCCCACATATAGTTAGTGTAGCACCCAGCTTTAGAGTTTAAAAAAAAAATTAAAACAGCACATAAATTGGATATAAAAAATAGTTGAGATTAACATCCATGGGGGATAACTAGAAATATATAGGGGAAAGTGGGTTTGTGCTTCAGTTGTTCATTGTATTGGAAGTATTAATGAGCTATTAATTTGTAAAATGTATACTCTGATTGTGTTATTTTTTGTGTCACTTGTTGAAAGAGTCAAATGACATTTCTCTTTCGCTTTTAGAACAAAGTAGTTTAAACAATTTAGTTGGTCACAGTGATTTTTCAATATGGCGTCTTTAACAATCCTTGAGTTTATTTGACAATTCAGTGCAATCTTCCATCTTAGCAGTGTTAAGTTTTATTTTACGTTTTACTTTAGGATACCTTTTATCTTCCCAACATTTCTCCATATCGCCTCTTCTTGTACTAAGTTACAGTATTTTATTGCGTTAAAACATTGAAAAAGGATACTTATCATTAACTTATAAACACGAGACAAAAACGAAAGTATTTCTGTTTTGGAAGTGTTTCGCGGAAATCCTCAATAAATCCAATAGTAAAGTCCTCCGTGGAATATTTCCTTAGTTTCTTAACGTATTTTTTATCTCAGTCTTGCTCTATAATCTTTTCTCCAAAATTCATGTCCCACTTTGCGAAGGGAGTTTCTCCGAAGAAAAAAACAACAAAAATCCTGACCTCGGAACTGACGTCACAGTGTCAATGTCAGGGACTTTTGCTTGGTCCTTACAAACTAGACACCGGCTTCCATTAAACAAAACTGACCCCGGCTTCCATTAACCAAAACTGACCCCGGCTTCCATTAACCAAAACTGACCCCGGCTTCCATGTTCCGTGATCTCGGGAGATTAACGAGGTTGTCATGGCATAGGACTGGAGAAGGGTCTGTCCAGTTTGGCGGAAATAGCTAGTCGCTGTCCATCAGTCCAGTTCAGCGATCGACTATTAATATCTAAGACCCTGGCATCATGTCTTTGTGGGCTGGAATGACAGCACACACTCAAATTTCATTCCCTGTCTTTACATTAGTGCTTCTTGTAGTCCGCCCCGGACGTTGTCCTACTGAACGGTAGTGATGTCATGAGTTTATGAAAGGAACGTTTTTTTTTAATGAAGCGTGGGAGTGGGGTATATAATTATAATAAAGTGTCATTTTTAATTATTAATTATTCATTTTAAATACTATATTTATATATATATATATTCTTTTTTAATTATTTATAATTCATGTATATAATATATTTATATACACTATGTAATTACAATATTAAATTTCTCACAATGAAATCGTTAGGAATGTATTCATGACTTCAAGCATAAGTTTTACAGCTAAGGTATATGTGCATCACCTTTGATAAAATGGTGCTGTACTGTGCGTTCATGGACATGGTGATGTTACAGAAGAGTAACGTCAGAGACCTAGCACACGGTACGAATGCGGATCGCTCTTTTTTTATGTGAGCTTTGGCTTTTAAAGTGATAGTTACGTTTATTCTAAAATTCACCTATATGGTTAGGTGGCCTTTGTTTGACTGTAGCTGCAGACAGCTGGTCCAGGTAACTTAATGTATATTATTTTCTTACTGCGGTACACCAACAATCAAAGTGAGTCCATCTCTCAGTCTTCGAGTTCAACTCTCTTTCATTAGCTGTAACTCCTATTTATAACCTCAGCTGTGATTGCCTTACTCGTTGACCAGAATCACATTAGCCAATATGAACACACGAAATAACAACCAAGTTGTTTTATGTATTTCTGATGTGTTCCCATTAAAAAATTCTAATATACTTTTGTCATACTATGCTCACCTTTTTTTAAAAAAATATCTTCTACCAAAAGCACCGAAAGGCTAACACAATGTAACATTTTGACTCAAAAGTGTTAAGTTATTGTTATGCTGACCCAGATAGTAAAAGTGTTCATTTTAAAAAGTATATCTTAATGCCTATTTGTAGAACGCCTTATCGAGACATTATAATGCAGACAGCTAGACCAGCACGAGCTTATAGATTGACTCTAATGACAGAACAAATTTGAATCTTTGAATCTGATTAAACATGTCCTGGCGTCAACAAAGACCTCAACCTGCAAAGACGAAAATTAAACATGCGCTAATTAACTGAAGGATAGGATTCTAGCCGAGACAATGGCGTCATCAAATAAAGGCTGAAATGTTTTTCATTTTCTAGAATGTTTGACCATTTCATATTTTAATGAAGTCAGGATTTTACGACTGTCAGACAGTGGGAGTTGTAGATTGACTACTTTCTAGAATGAAACTCACTGACATTTTTCTAGTGGTTCAGATTTATGTCTAATATTTAGTATAAACAGAGTCCAATAATAATGGAAAATAGCTTCTTTGGTAAATGCATAATTAAAACTATACGTGTAAGAAGAAGATATAAAAAGACGATACTTTTATATGGTCAGAAATCTGAGCTCGGACATTTTGTAGGTGTGTGCAGAAGACTCAAAAGTAAAGTAGCAATTATACATAAAACACTGAACCATAATCTTCAAATACAAAAACAAAATTTAATAAAATACTCTGAAAGACACAAAAATAAAGGCACATTCCTCGTCCCATTTGCTAGGACAAATTTGTACAAATACTCCTTCTTCCCTAGTGCTATTAGAGCATGGAATGGGTTGCCTGAGCTAGCCAGAAAAACCAGTGACTTGGCAGAATTTAAGTCATTGGTTAATATGCATGACTAAATGCATGACGCGTAGGACGTAATCATCTTCTTTTTTGAAGTAACGTCTGTATTATATAAGATAAGTGTGCAAATCTTCACTTTCAAAGTTGAGAATTTGTTCGGGAAGAAAATACATGAAAATAATGGATGTACTAATGGATGTACTAATGGATGTAATAATGGATGTAATAATGGATGTAATAATGGATGTAATAATGGATGTAATAATGGATGTAATAATGGATGTAAAGTGATGAGCAGATGACGCTGGCTTTTGGCGGAGCTTCTGTTGTTTGTTGTTTTTTTTTTCACTTTTGTATGTACAATTTATATACATTGTGTCTTTCTGTTACTTTCCATTCTCAGATCAAGTTGAAACTTTGCATTATTATTCATTGCTCCTAACTAGTGATTTCTAATTAGTGTTAATTAATTAGTTTGGTTTTATATTAAGTAAAGAAAACAATAGAGTACTTACAGTACTAATGTATGGATATAAAAATACAATAATTCCCCATTAAATAAGCTTTGGTTGTTCGTTTTTTTAAGTATTATTTATATTTTGCATGTTAAGGTAGCAAAGTTATTTTTGTAACATTGTTCCCTTCTTATATTACATCAATTAAATTGTAATCTCTTCGAAGACGATTTTCTTCACAGTCGAGACTCTGGAATGATTTTGACTTGATCACTAATTGTAAATAAGTTAGAAGCCGTTTAGGACAGCACTGAAAGACCTACTCTAGGACAGCCCCCGAACAGTACACACCCCCCCCCCCATTCTTTTTGTTTTTTGTTGCTCCATTACTACTGCTGCCAGTGAATCCCACAAGACCAGCCAACAGCGGTCACTTAGGGGCAGGTGACGACCTGTGGCCAGTCTGTTTGTTTATTTCTCACCCTCCACTCCCCAGTGACCACTTAGCACTTCACAAACTCAAGCGTCACGAGGGGAAAAACAACATCTTTCGAACCTTTCCCACTTTGTCCGGTAAGACCCTTGGACCAAAGAGAGAGGGCCCCCAGAGCTTTTAACGGTACTAAGCTCGCTTGGAATCGATTCACTCCTTTCAATAACCCAATTAACCCACAGACTGTTTACTCAACGTTACACTCCGTGGCTAGGGCTATTCCGATCCTCTCTTCGGGAGATAATCGAGTAGTTTTGCCGTGATTAGTTGTAGAGCTTTCCCTGTACGCATCATTACATCTGGAAAGAGATTAATAGAGCAGCTAACATGCAGATTGATCTCTGTAATTAAACTTTAGAACCCATCAAAACAACAAAACACACACGCGCGCGCGCGCACACACACACACACACACTATGCAGTGCCCTTTTTCCCAACTGTTAGTGTCTA
This sequence comes from Biomphalaria pfeifferi, assembly GCA_030265305.1. NCBI lineage: Eukaryota > Metazoa > Mollusca > Gastropoda > Planorbidae > Biomphalaria > Biomphalaria pfeifferi. The sequence goes on along the minus strand of JASAOG010000092.1, from coordinate 829,156 downwards.
TTTTGAAGCGCTTCATGTCGCGTTTGCATAGTTCAGTATACCTTAAAAGTGGAAGACCAACGACTCTCCTGTCATCTGTTAGATCACCATACAGAATGTCTTGTGGGAGTCAACCTTGTTAAATTCTATGAACGTGGCTAAGCCAGCCAATGCACCTGATGCCCTTGCACCCTGCACTTCGCAGCAGATGCCATACACAACAGTAAAAGAAAGAAGGGTGAAAGTACAACAGCGCCTGGTGATTATAGATGCCCAACCTGTGACCGCAGCTGTATATCAAGGATTGGCCTCTTGAGTCACACAAGAAGTTGCAAAGGGAAAAGATTGTTTCTCGAGACGTAAAATGCCACAGATATATATATATATCTGTACGCACCAAAAGTAACGCTTCTTGTATTGCCCTAGCAACGCTTAATTACGTTATTGGACAGGGTTCACTTTTTCTCCCATAGATCCAAGTCAACATTCTTATCAGCTATGCCTCATTAATTGGGTTCTTTCTTATGTTTTAAGTGTTTACGTTATTTATAACTTACGCTTCTACTTATTTATATTATCGATATACTGTATCCACTAGCGGATCCAAAACTTTGGAGTGGGGGGGGCGATTTTTTTTTTTCCAAACCCTAACCCTATACATAAACGTGCGTACAGCGCGCACACACACACATATGTATATATGTATATATATATATATATATATATATATATATATATATATATGAGAATAAAAAAAAAGCAGCATTTCTCAACCTTCGGTGAAAAACAAAACAACTGGGGCAGCGCTAGAAGGTTCTCTTGTGGGGTTCGGGGCGAAGCCCCGACGACAAAAGCGTTTTCTTGCTTTTTTCACTGCAGAAACGCATTCTCCTGACATCTACAGCTCATTACTCATACTATTAAAAAAGGACATTTTGAATAATGTTGTACTTGAAAAATATTCTAATATGAATTTATAGACCCTTAATACATTGCAAATAAAACCGATTTGTTCCTTGAGAAGATAAGATACCCCACACATTTATTTTTTGGCTTTGAGGATCGCCGCCGAAAAAAAAAAATTCGATAAATAATATTCAATAAATTTGAAGTATAACTTGTGAGTTATAGTCCCAAATTTATTTTACTAGAAAAATATTAGATTGAGTAAAGTTTGGGAAAAGGCGACTATGAAAAGATTATTTGGGTTTAGAACTCATCTTAATGATCGCTCTTATACTTTGATAATTTCTGCTAAAGATTGCATTTGGCATTAAAGATTAGGGGTGGGGTGACTCGATATAAGAACTTAATTTATAGTATATATAAATTATATTAGTGACAGATTTTTTAAAATTTTGTAATTTCTTAACTATAATACAAAAAGAAAACGTATTAATTTGTCTGATGGGGGAAAGGCGATTACATGTATCGTCCCTCCCACCTGGTACAACCCTTTTTCATTTAAATTTGCTAATAATACAATTTGAGACTTGAGTGTGGTACGACATAATATACAATGGGTCACATATCAATACGTAGTTTATATTATATAGATATTCAACTAATTTTGTTCACAAACTGTGATTTTTTCATAAAAACGGACCGCCCCCCCACTCAAAGGGCAATAGAGGTATTCGCCCCCCCCCCCCACACCAATCGGCAAACAGGGAAAGACATAATATAAAGATCGGTTAAAATACCAATATCAGGTTTAGGCCGTAGAGATATATAATTGATTCTGTTAACAAGCTGCGATTTCTACAAATAAATTGGACCGCCCCCCAGCCACTCGAAAGTGTATGGGGGGGGGGGGCGGGATTGATACCATCGCCCCCACCAAATCGGCCAACATACAAGAGGGGGGGGGCGAAATAATCTAAAAATAGGTTGAAATATAAATAATTAGTATATATTATTAACATAAGTAATAAATTCGTATACAAATTTTGTGAATTACGAATCGGTATGTATTATGGTAATGGTGTTTTGTTTTTCATCTGAATTAAAATAGATATTGTTTAGCTTTGCATAACTTTACATTTGTAAGCATATTCCAATACAAGTATATCCAGTACAGCCTAACCAATGTGGATAATAATGTACTGAGGAGAAATTCAGCTGTGATGCCTATCTTTCCGTTTGTTACCATCGTAATAGCATCAAAGAACCACAATCCTTCCCATTTTTTTTTTGTTTGCTTGCTGCTAATTGTCTTCCCATTTTTCAAAGTCGGAGTAACGGGGTAAGGGCCGTGACATTAGCTTTAACAAATACAAGGAAAAGTACATAACCCCCCCCCCCCCTCTCCAGACGCATACGCGTTCCGGACCGTACAGACTATTTATCAAAAGAGATTTGTTTCCATTAAGAAGACCAAACCGTTATGTTCTAGTGAAGCCAAAATAAAGGAAAGAAGTTTAGTAAGGAAAAGGAGGGGGGGGGGGATTGACCAAACTCTAATTTCCACACGTGGGTCAAATAGTTTGTGTATCCATTCTTAGTCGCCACCGGCCATCAGAGTCTGTTAGAGTGTGTGGCTAATAAATCCTTTCTGGGCGGGTCCATTTTAAACCACTAGCTGTTTCAATATTATAAACAGGTCTTCGTGCTAACCTGACACTAAGTCTAACAATTCAACAAGCACAAAAATATTTTTTTTTTAAACCAATTATAATTATGTAACTCTTCATTTGAACTAAAGGGAACCCTCGGTTTGTATTCAAAGGTCAAAGATTCACAAATCGCTCTTGAAGACAATGTACCCATAGGGAGACTCCTTAGACTGTTGGGGGCTACTTGACTTGAGTTTCAGTAATGGACATCCAGGGCCTCCCCCCCTTTTTTTTTTCTTCTTATCTTTTATTCTCTTTCTCTCTCTTTCTCTCTCTTTCTCTCTCTCTTTCTCTCTCTTTCTCTCTCTTTCTCTCTCTTTCTCTCTCTTTCTCTCTTTGTCTCTCTTTCTTCCTCTCTTTCTCTCTTTTTTCCCTCTCTCTCCCCCTTCTCTCTCTCTTTTTCTCTTTCTCCCCCCTCTCTCTCTCTGTCTCTCTATTTCTCTTTCTGTATCTCTATCTTTTCTCTCTCTCTTTATGTCTCTATCTTTATCTCTCTCTCTCTCTCTCTTATGTTCTTACCACCTGCCAATAAAAATTCAATTTAACTAAAAATCCCAGTCTTGGCTAATACATTGTTAATGTCTCTAATTCTATTTGTATAAGAAGATTTTCTAGAATTTCTTGGCAAGAAATTGATTCACAAAAAAAATGCGACTTAATGTCGTAACAAAAACAAAATCTCATTTCATTTCATAAAGTCGTTTTCTTTACTTGTTCCTAATGAGAGATTCTGATGTTTGGACAATCGATAGAACACAATGTTAATTAGGAGAGCGATTAATCGACTACACAAATATCCATTCGAATAGAAACATCGATTACCTGGCATTACAACTATGTGAGATGGTTTCCTAGAGACCAGCTCGCTTATTGGTCGGCTATTCAGTTCGGTCATGCCCTATTACATGATCATAGACTAAAGTAAATCTTGTTGTCTTACTTGGTCATTTAACAGAATAAGTTCAATGATTTTAAATGTGAAGGTTTAAAGCGTGGTCAGTCAAGAGAAAATGTCATCCATCTTAGTTATTCCTTCGACATTGTGATACACTTAGAAAGCCTCAAACAAGCACTACACATCTCTTCAAACAATCACTACACATCTCTCCAAACAATCACTACACATCTCTCCAAACAATCACTACACATCTCTCCAAACAATCACTACACATCTCTCCAAACAATCACTACACATCTCTCCAAACAATCACTACACATCTCTTCAAACAATCACTACACATCTCTCCAAACAATCACTACACATCTCTCCAAACAATCACTACACATCTCTCCAAACAATCACTACACATCTCTCCAAACAATCACTACACATCTCTCCAAACAATCACTACACATCTCGAATCTACAAGACAATTCAAACACGTTTTTCAAACTAATTTAAACAACTGCATAATAATTCAAACAGGTGTTACATACCTTTAAAACCAATACTATAACTAAGTAAAGGTAGTGCTACATACTAAGAACAGCTAGTGCTACATACTAAGTCCAGCAAGTGCTACATACTAAGTACAGCAAGTGCTATACACAAAGTCCATCAAGTGTCATACACAAAGTCCAGCAAGTGTCATACACAAAGTCCAGGAAGTGGTATACACAAAGTCCAGCAAGTGGTATACACAAAGTCCAGCAAGTGGTATACACAAAGTCCAGCAAGTTGTATACATCAATTCAAACAAACCACGACACAACGACACACCAATTCAAACACGGTATGCCTATTGGACAAACACTGCATGCCTATTGGACAAACACTGCATGCCTATTGGACAAACAGTACTAAGACTATGTCATCCATTTACATTTGGCTGATGACCACTACAGAGGTCAGCTGCTTTTCAAAGACACCCAGGCTCTTAGGTACACCTAAAACACTTTCGACTAATCAGAATAAGTTATTTGGTGACGTGGTGACCCTTAGGTTGATATTAAGCGTATACTTGTATCAATTAGTTTGGATCAGTCATGTAATTAAATGCGTAATAGATGTAGACTGACAATAAAAAGCATTTATAAAAATAAATTTAAAAGAGGGAACAATATGAATTATAACTAATGGCTCTAGCCTTCTCAAGTCAACACGGTTGCCACTCTACTAGAGGAGAGCTTATGAACAAGAAAGAGCTTATCTATTGTTTCTATACTTCGTCTTACTTTTTTGTTCTTCAGATTTATGTCAACTAAGACTCAGACGACGACCTATAAAGGGAACTACTTTAGCTTATACCACCACTTCAGTCAATTACAAGAATTTTTAAGATAGCAAATAAAATGATTTATTATCAATAGTTAATTAAATAATGTTTGTTATCGATTCTTGCGTTGTCATGTATATGAAATAATTTATCGAAATTTCATCTTGATCCAAATTGGGTGTCGGAGAAATAACGTCTACAAACTTTTAACAGACAGACAGACAGACAGAGCAATGTGTAAGACAAAAAAATGGCTTAAAATTGCCATCTGAATCAGGGCACATTTTTCTAGAGAATCAACAGGACGACACAGATAAGCTGCTTAGCAGTGAACTAATTAAAAAAATGCAAACAAGACCTAATTTTCCAAATAATACCCTTTTTGTCTGCAATGTTCTTGGCACACACAATTCAAGTCTGCCAAGTATTGTGATTAAGGTCACTTTTATTTTGCTACTTAATAAGACGACTCAGTATAAGAAGCTGAAAAGTTTGTGATGAGCTCAAAAACATTAAGAACATTGCAACTTCCGGTCATATCATTACAGGTTTCTGAAGTTCAGTGTATGAAATGTAAATATATATGTCCAGGCCCAAACGGCAGGACAACAGGGAAGGACGGTGAGTAGGCTTTCTAATGTCGGAAGTGATGTCACACGACCAGTCATCCCCAGATACTAACATAAACAACGCCCCAAAACATGTCTTTACTTCAGGAACATACAGATTTAATAGAGTACTCCTATAAATTTCAATCCTCTCATTATTCTGTAATAGAGCAAGGCACGATTAAAGCAATAATTTTAAAATATTTTAAAATTGTGTATTCGTTCTTCTTTAAATGTAGTTCAGGCGTGAAAACAAATTAATGAGGATGTTAATGTTCGTTTCTTTTCCTGAAATCCAATTTCCAAAAGTGTCAGTAATTACTCTGATTTTTAGCGGCCCCTAAAAAGGGAAAAGACGCTATTAAATTTGTGCGAAATATCTGTCCGTCTGACCGTCTGTCCGTTTAGATCTCGTAAACTAGAAAAGATATTGAAAATCCGACATACAATATTTTAGACTATTCAAAGTTCTGATGCAACGGCTACTTTTTTTTTTTCTGAAACCGAAAAATCTAATTTTTAAAATCAATTATGCAAGCAGTTTTTTAAAGAGAAAAAGCTAATTGGTATGCATTATAAGTTACACCTAAATTCACACGAATAGTAATCTTGTAAACGTCATTTTCGTGCATATTTTTTGTATGCGAACTAATTAGAAATATTTTGCTTTTATTTTTTGAGCACTCGAATAAGAGATTGAGCCTTTTCAAAACAGTTATATCAAATATAAGACATCAGTTAGGACAAGAGAGGTGTGGTCGCTGAGCGGTAAAGCGCTTGGCTTCCGAACCGGGGGTCCCGGGTTCGAATCCTGGTGAAGACTGGGATTTTCAACTTCGGAATCCTTAGGCGCCTCTGAGTCCACCCAGCTCCAATGGGTACCTGATATTAGTTGGGGAAAAGTAAAGGCGGTTGGTCGTTGTGCTGGCTACATGACACCCTCGTTAACCGTAGGCCACAAAAACAGATGAACTTTACATCATCTGCCCTATAGACCACAAGGTCTGAAAGGGGAACTAGTTAGGCCAGGTTCACATCTAACTTTGCATTCACTTGCACCTATCCTTTGATCTGCTGTACCATTGGGGCACTACACAAGATCTGTCAACCTTCTTTCTCCATTCTTATCTCTCATTCGTCCTTGATATAATTTCATTTGGATGTTCTTTCTGAAAATATTGAAGCCTGCGTGGGTGGACCACTTCGGGGGCCGATTTTGAGTTTGTGTTTCCACACAAACTGTCTTTGTAATCTTGTTTCAATTGTCATCCTGTGTTTGGTTTCTTACATCGTCAAATGGGAAAATGTTATTTAACGAATAGCTGGTTCAATCGATTTGTGAGTTGAAAACATAGATCATAAAGGAAAGAATGCTGTACATAATGGTGTAATAATATAATAAAGACTCACATTCGAAGGAGTAGCTCTCACAATAAAACAAAAATGCTAAAGTAAACATATCTTTAGATCTAATTAAGATATTTTATGGATTCCAAAGATTAACCATTCACTTAAAAATCTTTGATAACTAAACGAAATCAATATTTCAGCTAGCATATAAATGTCACATTTTTTTGAAATGAAAAGTGTAATACATTATTCAACGATTTCGTATGAAATTGAAGAACATTCCAAAAGTTGTCTTTCTTCATCGTTGACTTTGTGTAATACACTTTTCTTCTCAAAAGGCATCCACAGGGGAGCGAACTCAATAAATTATCAAAATGACCTGTATTTGTTGTTAAAACAATCTTCTTCGACTAATTCGCTCTTTAAACTTCAGCTTTGGCATCTTTTAATATAGAATAGAGATTTGTTGTTATTAGTTCGTTTCAACTAATAAATTCCAGATTTTAAAATGTCATATTGCTTAATATTAAGAATTATGACAATATCCCTCAAAGGAAGATACAGAGTAGTTGGGAGAGAAGGGAGTATTGTTCCCGTGTCGATGTGTGGCCCGGTGGAAAATGTTTTGCCAGCTTGTAAACTGCCTTGTCCAAAAGCCATTAACACTGCCAACTTTCAACAACGCCTACTTGGCATGTAATGACTACTGAGATTACCCCTGTATAAATATTTCAGTCACGAGATGTGACAGATTTTTCTCTCAAGACATGCTAAAAGTGTTCTCTTTACATAACAACATTGTAAAGGTTTATGAGGAAACAAAAGATCAACTTGATCAACTATTCATGCTGTGCTTTCACTGTGTAGGAATGTTGGTCTCTATGTTGGAAACAGGGCCGGCCTTAGGCCACTGCAACCTATGCGGCCACAGTGGGTCCCGCACTTTCATAGGCCACACGCTAATTCTAGGTGTAAATTATTAAATTAAAACATTATAAATTATAACTGGGTTCCCAGGACCTCATGATTTTCTATGAGCTCATGGAAATCTCTTGAATAATAGACAAAATTGTCATATTGGGGTGTCATTCAGTTCCTTTATTTCTGGAGATTCACGAAAGGCTGAAAATATAATGAAAATATATTTATCAGCAATTTATGGTAGAAATAGTTGGTTTGTTTTACTATTGTATTTTATTTTCGGTTGGTATTTTTTAAATGAATTGTACAATTATAGAGCAACATTTAAGTCTAACTTATTACATATATTATTTGGGTACTCAAATCGTATCATATAAAGTGCAGTAAGTGAGTGGGTTGTCTTAATCCTCTGAAAATGCAAAGTTTGTCCCCTTGGTGATGACCCAAGTAATGTTTCTAACATATATATATATATATATATATATATATATATATATATATATATATATATATATATATATATCAGTGATGCACATCCTTTTTAAGGTCAGAGGCACGTATAGGTTTCTAAGCTTCTAATGCGCGTGTCGCATTGAGACCAAAAACAAGCCTCTGAGGCTTCACTGACGGTGGAAGTTTTGAGAGGCAGCTCTGTGTGAGGGACCGAATCTGGCTCTCAGGCCTTGTTTGAGCAACACTGATTTGTATCCTTTAAAAAAATGGTTACAAAGATTGTGTTGTATTTTGACTGTTTGATTATTGACCAGAGACATGAATGTAATGTTGTCGTGCGAACGACTTATTATTTTCAAAGACAGTTTTCGGTTGTTGTTTTTTTATAAGGCAAAATAGAATAAGATAAGATAATGTTATTGAACCAAACAAATGGAAATTCGGTATTTTATTGACTTCAATGGTGCAACAGAGCTCAGAAGGACAAGGATTAGCATTTACTAAATACGTTTTTTTGAATTACTCTTTTTTTTTTTTTTGTATAGCGTATAGTTTTTCATGCTTATAGCAAGCTCAGCGCGCTATGGTCCAATCTCTTTTGTGTACATTCGGGTAGGGGGTATCTTCCAGTCTGCCTTTAGAGGATCAGGCAACACAAATTAGTTCGAGTTAGGTTTCAAACTTGAGTCCCCTTGATATGTAGCCAAGCCTCCTTGATAAGCATTGTTTAAATATGGTGTATTAAAATTATTGTATATTTAATTTAAAAAACAAACTGAAAAGGTTCGATTTTAGAAAGCAAGACAAAACAAAAATACACTTGCAACTAAATAAAAAAAACAAAAAATATCGTAAAGTTGGATTTTCAGCTTTTGTTGTTGAAGGGTTTAAACGCGGCAGACTGACGGGTAGACAAACAGCACAAAACTAAAAATGACTTTTCCTCCTTTGGGGGCCCCTAAAAGACGCCCCTGCAAGCATCAGCAACGTCACTTAGTTTAGTGAGCACATGTATTAACTGGGTTAATCCGGGACTTTGTTTATAGTACTCTTCCAGTCGACCACTTTAACATAAGTATCTAACGGCGAAGTGCCTGACTGTGTGGTACCTTACCGTCAGGAGCCTTGCCGTGACTCAGGTAGACCGAGATAAGGTGACTTGGTATCCCCCCCCCCCACACACACACGCACACTACTGCTCGTGGACCGGCCGGGTTACGTTAAACTAAAGAGATAAGACTTGAGCGCAACGTCCTAATTTGGGACATTATTCTTCGTCTTTACGTCTCAGTCGATAGCGGCAAACGTAACTAGTACTGCTGGATTTTTTTTTAAACAAACATTTGACTTTGACAGTGCGCCATTGACGCAGAAAGATAAATGTCTTCTGCTTCGTGTCTTTCCCGCCCCCCTCTCTCTCAACTCTTCGCACTTACGTGCCAATGGTAGCGCGTGCATACACACACATATACAAGCGCGCGTGCCTGCAAATACACGTCCAGGTGCAGGACTAATTAACTCACAAGTTTTTAATTAAATAACGCACGAGAAGTCATATTCGTGTTTTGAAATAACATAACTTATCAGGGTCGAACCGTGCGAGGGAAGTCTGGGATAGGAAAGAAGTCATTGAAGATGGGCCCGCAGATAACAGGACGAGTCCCCTTGAGTAAATAGGACTAATAGGACTTGAATCGGCTTGCAATATTTTTTATCTATCGACGATTGACGCCATGTTTCTTATAGCTATTGAACTGTAATTGATCTGAAAGATAGGACATATATCCTTACATCCACATTTTGTGTCTATATAAAGTTACTTCTGGAAACACGGAATGGATATGTTTACCCAGTACTATCTGTAGCCTTAGCAACATGAAAAAGAGGAAGTCTTTGACGTCACGAACTGTGACGTGGCAACGAGCTATTGGTCTAAACTGCCCACAGGTCTCGACGTCGTAAATCAGTGTTCAAGCCTTCGTTAACAACTGCTCTCGACGTAGGACCAAAGGCTTGACAAGAGATGGAACAGCGATATGGAGAAATGCTGTGCGTACAAAGTACTCCACATGTATGAGGGGATTGAGGTTTTTCTTTGTTTCAATTCATATTTGTGCATGGACGCTCGGAGACCCAGCATTTTATTTCGTCCAAGTTGAAAGACGTTCTTATCAAGAAGTCATTGATTACGTTTGGACATCCTAAGAGACGCTTCTTTCATATTACTAGGAGAGCGGTGAACCAATTAGTAACTACAACCACAGGAAGTTAGCTAATCTACACTCCCAACTTTGATTGAGACAGTGCTACTGTTATTTTTTGATCCATGTTAAATGTTAAACGGGATGTGACGCTTGGCTACGGCTCGGCCACCTAGCAATCGAATCCCGACTCTCAAAGAGCTGCTGAGCGCCTAAATGCAGCACGAAAAAATATTCTATGAAATCCCCCCTCAACCCACTGGTCCACAACAAAAGAATAGGACATAGTGCATTGAGCATGCTATAGGAATGAAAGCTTCGCTAGATAAGAATAATAATAGAATAAATATAACATCCACTTTTACTGCGTGATCATGATACAACTGACCAGTTCATTAGCAAAACGCACATCATTGATCACATTGGTGATTGATCACATTCGTTCGTTCGAATCTGGCAACATCTTCTGCAGGCGTCCATCCCCAATTTACTCACATTAAAAAACTTGTTTTTCATCTTGCATGTCAACCTTAGTTTCCATCTCCTGACCTATTTGAAATTATTTCCATCAGAGATTCTTTTTCAAACTCCATCAGTCAACGTCTATCTATATGTGCAGGACCTACTTCCTGCCCCTGAATAGTATCCTACATAACACATCACAATCACATACACATTTATGCACCACACACACACACACTTATGCATCAACACACACATTACAAGCCGCCCCCCCCCCCCAGGACATCAAAGTCAGACAACAAAACAAGTTCACTATCGATCTCGTGTAGCGGTTTACTGTTTCCCCTTGTCCCGAAGCAGTAATTTTGATGTAATTGTCCTTCCCTTTGATGTTACTTTTCAACTTTATGTTGCTCTGCCCTCATATAATGGCTGATCAAATTATTGCTGCGGTCAGCCATACTCCCCTTCTGACGTGTGGGTTTGAAAGTGAAGAAAGATCTTCCATTTTTAATCTTTGGACTGGCAACACATTGGTTTCCTTGCAAGAAAATTCTTGGTGATTGTCGTAATTTCTAATAATTTACATTGCTTTTGAATATGTCATACTCCATATATGGAGAGATACGTTTCAAATGTATACATATTAAATAAGAATGTTAGATGACAGGTATAATGGTCAGTCAATGACCAACATTTTTCATGATTTTCAGATGATATCTCAGTAACAAAGAAATGTTTGTATGCAAAGTAAGCGTTCTAAAGACTTTGACTTTTAATTTATCCTTAAGTTGTTTTTTTTCTTGGACCTAAATAACCAGTAGACGGAAGTTCACTATTAAGTTTAGTGCTAGAGAATTCATTGTTAGAGTTAGGGTAAGAATTAAGTCTGAGTGTCAGTATAAGATTAGGGTTAGGGCTAGTATTTATACTCTAGTGAGGCCGGAAGTGGAAGTATCTCCATATGGAGAACGTTATCTATACTAATTGTTAACTTTCTGTCGGTTTGATGGGATATTTTGTTATATAGTCCTCTAAAAGACCATCAGTACCACGGGCCCCATCAACGATTTACTGTGGGTAGAAATTTTTGAGGCCGCATTGCACAATGTCTAGGCCAAATCAGCCCTTCAAGCCGTAGTCTGGGCCTCATTTGTAGACCATAGGTTAGGCCACGGGGCTTTTACTACTGATTAGCCTTGTTGAGAAAATTAGGTCGTAGCCTAAAAACTTGAGACTTACAATAGATAACCACAAAACCTTCTATTTTCGTAAGCACTTGTCTAGCTCAGTTGCTAGCGTCTCAGCCTTCCATCAAGTAGGCTAAGCCCTCGTTCGAATTCAAGTCGAGCACCTTTTTTTTTTAATTGGTTTTGAAAAGCCCAGCATGGAAACCCTCTCTCATATACCCTCCTACCCCCTCCCCCCCCCCTCCCAATGCACACACAAGGGATTGAAACACAGCAAATTAATTATGCTAATAGCATAGAAGTGCTTTAAACAAAAACAATTGGAAACATATTTCCAATCTGACAAATTAATTGTTATTCTAGGTCCATTACAAATTATTTACAAGATTGAGTCAGAATCATGGATGCAGATACACTTAATAAAGCTTTGTTGTTGTTTTTTTAAATATATATATATATATATATATATATATATCTTATATTTTACTTGTTATATTTCACTTATACAAGAAAGAACATTGAGATATTTGGTAGCCATTTTATTGAACAAGTACGTCTTGTAATGTTTTGAGAAGTCCGCTTGTCGCTCTAGTGCCCAAAAGGTTGACAGCTACAGTTTTTTTTGTTGTTTTTTTTTGACGCTCACTGTTTTTATTCATGTTACATAAAAGTTCTTCAATATGTAGACTCCCTTAAACAAAATCTCTTATACACTAAATGTACAAGTGTTCCTTTAAATGAACAAATCAGAATGTTATATGCTAGATAGATATAATTATGTTAAAATGTAGTAGACTTCTATGCTAATTAGATTACATGATAATTATACTAAATTTCGTTTTCATGTTAGTTTTGGCAGTTCCATCCATATTAAAATAATACTTGAAAAAAGAAAAAAAAAAGCGATCTATAACATTTTTGTCCTATTTAATGAAATAAGTAATGTTAATATCACATAAAAATATTTTAAAGTTTTAAGTTAAATTAATCTTATGATGCTAAATAATAAAGCATAACAGTTTTGAGATTTAGCAAAGTCATTATATTTCCCATGATGAAGAAGAGATATTATTTATCTTCTCGGATTATTAACTATTTTTTTCATTGAAAGATATGCTTTGATAAGCTTGCTTTACTTTTGGGTACATTTCGTTTTAAATCTAAGAAAATGGAAGACAGCGCAGATTAAGTTATGTTTAACAACAAGAACATAGTAACAAAGCTATTTAACACTATTCTATAATTTGAACGTCACAGTTGAAAAATCTGGTAAGTGGGAATTAGCAAGAAGCTTCACTTTTGCCCTATAAACTGACCTATAAATACATGTATATCAAGATTGAACAAGTACAAGACATAACTTTAAGCAAATTTACTCTCTAACTTTAAAAAAGTCAAATAATTTTACGGACACACCATGTACATAAAATGAAATATATCAGTCATACAATATTTCACAAAAATTTTCATTAATATAAAATATTTTCTTGACAAAAGCATATAAACACACAACAGTTATATTTTAATGATTTAACTTCACTCTTGTCAATGTCCCTCCCTCACTGAGATATACGTTAACAGACTAAATCTATCTGACCTGTAACCTCGTGCCTATACATAGTAACCTACTTTTTTGTTGTTGTTTTTTTTAAGGTGGGGTAAAAATAGGGTGGGCAGGGGTATGAATAAAGTCGGTCAATTGATTCCCAACCTGTCATTGTGAAGAAGGTGTTAACAAATCAAAATCAACGGTTTATAGGATCCGTTCGTTCGTTAATCATATACATAAGGTTGTGGAGTTTCAGTAGACAATACACAGTGAAGGACACGAGCTACTTAATCATTAAGTGACTATTAATTGGTGTGTGTTGGTCTTTAAGAGTAAGCAAATAAAAAACATGTTTAAGAAACTGTGATTGTATTAAAGAATCTGTGTCTGTAGGTGCTTTAAATAGTTGAGTTTGTATGTGTCTGTAGGTGCTTTAACGAGTTGAGTTTGTATGTGTCTGTAGGTGCTTTAACGAGTTGAGTTTGTATGTGTATGTAGGTGCTTTAACGAGTTGAGTTTGTATGTGTCTGTAGGTGCTTTAACGAGTTGAGTTTGTATGTCAGTAGATGTACATTTAAGAGTAGACCTAAAAGTGTGTTTGTATTCTTCGTGCGTGTGTATAAAACATATCAAAATTTATTCGGAACAGAAACAGTTCAAATATCTTCCACCGCCTGCTCAATACATCTGCACATATTCTTATAAAACAAGTTGAACAGCTAGATGCCCATGACACCAATAAATCAATATATAAAACAATTGACATTTAGGTGTCCCATGACACCAAAACATCATCTTATAAAGCAATTTGAACAGCTGGATGCCCATGACACTAATATATCATCTTATAAAGCAATTTGAACAGCTGAATGCCCATGACACTAATATATCATCTTATAAAGCAATTTGAACAGCTGGATGCCCAAATACCATCTTATAAATCAATTGACATTTAGATGTCCCATGACACCAATAAATCATCTTATAAAACAACTGAGCACTTAAGACTCTCGCAAAAGTAGTGACCGTCCTAGCGCATTCAAGCTGTCAAAAGAAATGTTGACACCTAGAGCTAGTTGAAGTTAGTTCTGACATTCTTAACTGTGACCGACTTGAGCCTTACACTAACACTTGGGAAGATTAAGGTCTTAGTGCTTGGCTGAAAGCTGAAATGTGCAAGAGGGAGGGGTGAGGAGGACTAAAGTTTGTGTGTTTGAAGTGCAATTCGTATTTTCCACCAGGTCTACTCGCATTTAAATATACTTAAGTAAATAGGCTACACAAAATGTTTCCATTTTCTATTACCGTACAACAGTGAAACAAATGATGTTGGCTTAATATATTATGAATGTTATTTAAAACATGGCCTACTTTCGGTGCGCACAAGGATTGAGTTTTTGCAAGAAATGGGGGCATTGATATAAATATACAAATAATATTGATTCTTATAGTCACTTTATTAAACACACATCACATAATCATGCAATAATCTTGAGACGTTTAGATCTACTGTTACGAAATAAGACGCCTTACTTGTTGCTATTAACAGCGGATTCCTTGGGCCTAAGGCCTCTTTTTTTTACCTTACTATGCCTCTTTTTGGGCCCTTCTGCCTCTTTTGTGTGCTTTTTTTAAAATAAGTTCTCACATTTCACAAATATTAAAGTATAAAGAATTAAAATTAAACTTTGAAAAATGATTAATCCATACTTTATTATTAATTAAAATAGTCAATCTACATAAATCGTAGGTAGAAAGTTCAAGATTAATGAAAAAAAAAAAACTTGATCTGTCTTGTAAAGATTAGTCTCCGAACTAGGCTGTCTGTTGATAAACGTTGTCCATGTGATGAACAACTAATGTAATTAATAGTTTAAATATTCCTTGCTAGTTAATATTTCTCATTTCCCCCCTTTAGATACGAAAAACAATTTTTGTTTTAAATTGGAGGTAATATACTTAATACCCCAAATGTACTAATAAACATTAAGAAGAATGATTTTCTGTGTAGATGGTTAAAGCTTTCATGTAATATTTAGAAAGATTTATTTATTTAAAGATTAAACACAGGTTTATGACTTCTGGAATGAAATATTCTTATAATCTTAAGAAAAATTTAAATTATAAATTACAGAAAATCATTCTTCTAATTAGCAGATCTTTTTGTGTGAATGTTTACCACAAAATTAGAGTTTTATTTACAAATGAATACCTAGCGTGAGTTGAGTTGCAGAAATACATCTTTTAGAATGAACCATATGTTTGTTAAACACCAGAATCTTAGGCCTAACCTTTTTCCCCCCTTTCAAACTCTGAACGAACCATGTTGAATTAGGAAACGAGCAATTAACCCCTTTCAGTTCAACTTAACACATTCGGTATTGCTAAACAGTGTGCTCTCTCTCTCTCTCTCTCTGTGAGTTTGTGACAATATCACTTGACTACAAGTATTGCAATATGTTCGACATTACAGTGCAACACGTACAGCAACAACAACAACACACACGCCGCATTCACACACACACACACTGACCAATTTGTTTTGCCTCTTCCAACTTGTTTCCATGGCCAGGTATAACGGCAGTGACTGTATTTGCGCAAAATGAAACAGAACATTTAAAGGGGCGGGATTCTAACTGGCCTTGAGACGATTGATGGGGAAAGTGGAGGGGCGCAAATTAGCAGCTAATTAAATCGTATTTCAAAGGGAAGCAAATCCAATATTTTAGGTGAGGTAATACTGTATGAGATAGAAGAAAGAAATTGCTTCATATTTATCTCCGTTAATTCTGTTTTAAGTGTCTAAACTGCACCAGTGTAGAGATTAAAGTGTTGGAACATGTGTTATGGTAAGTTTTAATGTAGGTCTACAGTCTCAGGAAACGAGATCATCCTGGCGGTTCAGTGAACTCCCGAGACCAGAAGACAAGAGTTCCATTGAACTAAAAATCCAGAGACTAGAAGACAGGCTTCCTTTGAACTAAAAGTCCCGAGACTAGAAGACAGACTTCCATTGAAATAAACCACCTGAGACTAGAAGACAGACTTCCATTGAAATCAACTTTTTCTTATAACTTCCAAGAGCTGCGAAGTGTAAAGCGACTTGACATTTGTATCCAAGTGTGAGCCTAGTCGTAGGTGTTCAGTAGCGAGTCCCATTCGACTATGTTAAACGTTTTCGGCTTGGGGTCAGAGTAATTTCTCACAAGTGTATCACAGGTCGGAGGGCTGCCTGGTCGTGCGGTATGCGCGCTGGATTGTCGATCAGTTGTCTCAATGGTCCCGAGTTCATACCCTTTAGAACATTTATAAATCTAAATATGGTTTATTGTTTGGCTCTTGTAGCTGGTGTTTTTTTTCAGCACGGTATGGTGGCTAGCCCAAATAAGAGGCTCGTCAACACCATTGTGAAGCCAATACTATTTGGAGCAGAGACTTTGAGAACCACCGTCACCACCAGGACGAAAATCCAGGTATTCATCAACACATGTCTCAGGAATATTTGTATGGTACTGTTATCGAGTGTGTGTGTGTGTTTCTATGGTGAAGGTGAGAAGTTAGCGATTGGTTGGTAGCTATGAAGCTTGAATGATGCAAAATAAGCGGCACTGTCGTAAGTTGGGGTTATTTTAAATTTTACAAGTTATGATATAATACGCCTACAGCGGTTTAGTTGTCTACCAGCAGTTGGATGCTACAAGTTAACGACCGTCAACACGAGGTACGCTGGCCAAACAAGGTAAAAAATGAGAAATTGTATAGAACAAAACAGCAGCCCATTGAAAAAGATAGCATTCAGAGATGCCGAGATTTGGGTGCAGATGCCGAGCAGATGGCCAAACGTTGGGACAGTTGGAGAGACTCGCCCAGAACCGAGAGGCCTGGAGGAAGCTGCTTGGTGGTCTATGCCCCAGACGGGACTACAGAGATGAGCTTAGAACAGTGATGCCCAACCTGATTCGACCTGCGGCCATTTTTATTTCCGACGCTCGTTTTGCGGGCCACATGAACAAAAACGTAGGCCTGCATAAACGATATTGACCTGAAACCCGTAGATCCTGTGCTTCATAAATTAATGGGATATTTGAAAGATGGCTTCATTTCTCTACTTAAAATATCAGGAATATTGTAGCTAGCTTTACAACCGAGTCATTTTCCTGTCTCTTTTTGGTAAATATCCCATTAATCCTCAAATTTCTAGGCGTAGTTTAACAATCTTTTATTCGCGGTTCAAACCAAGAATGCCGTTATATTTGTTTCATAATGTCGTCTATGTGTTTTTGTTTTTTAAAACAGCCACACTTTCTTTATACAAAAAAAAATATGTTGGCTTATAACAATGTTCCACAAAAAGTAAAGAACCGTTCACTTTTCTTGGTACAAAACGTACATTCTACACTCAGATACCTACTTTATAAACGCAACAATGTTAAATGTCATGGAACCAATCAATCAGAAGAAAAATCGAGCGCTCTCAGCCCCTTACGTAAATAAAGATACATTTTTACACCTTCTAATTTTTGGAAAAAGGGGTATTTTTACACTTTGTGCCAACATTTCGGCGGGCCGGAGGGAATCACGTCGCGGGCCGGATCTGGCCCGCGGGCCGTACTTTGGATATCACTGGATTAGAAGATGATATCGGCTTTTGGTGTCCATCAAGAGGCCCGTACAAGATGCTGGCCCCATGGCACACCTATAGAAGAAAAACTAGATGTCCTTATCTGGACATCACTGCGCAGTTCATCTCTAATATTAGTTTAATGGTTTGAGTTCTCTAACATAATAATGAGAACGAAAAAGAGGAAGAAACGCTTTTTACATAAACATGGACATTTTTGAAAAAATAAATAAAATAAATCAATGTTCAACAATTAAATTGCTTATGTTTTTTAAAGATCATCATAAACGATAATATAACAAGCAATAGAGAAAAAGAATACGTTTTGAAACCAAAGCCTTAACTAAGGGGAAATAACCGCTAATTACTACCATTTATTTGAAAATTACAGCGTTTAGTTCCCTATTAAAAACAAAATTAATTAATTAGTACTAAATGATTAAGGAATTGGTTCATTTTTTGATTGATTCGTGTATTGTTATCGACTATGAATAATTATGCAAAATTTCAACTTCATCCTAGAATGGGTAGTGGCGGAAAAAACATTCATAGAAATAACTATGGAACGAATTTTTAAGAATTCCTAAATGTAAAAACTTCTGGAAATTCAAGTTACTGTTACATAGTTAATGTTTGCGACACTAGGTCAGATGATTACAGGTTAAAGTCCATTCTAGCTTTCAAATTGATTGCATTAAGATCTAAGCAAGTGTTTGTGTTTACTTAGTAGCTAGTCATTAGGAAAGAATGACGAAAGAGGTGGGTGACGACTTTGTAAAAACCGACTACAGAACATTTGCCAGCGAGATGGAACTTTTGGAAGAACGCCAATAGAGTCACAAAGCCGTCGTTCTACGCTGACCTCAATTTAGCGCTGTCGTTGAAGACCTGGCATGGCACTATCTGGGTCAACTATTAGTCATCTCTTCGTGCCCGGCTGTGGAAATGAAGAGTCGACCTAGATCTATCTAGTCACTCTTACACCGAGGCGTGAACGAGAGAAGGTTATTGCCTGTGAGACACTTCATTTTGTCATGTGGTATATTTATAGATATTTATAGGTATGTGTGTGTGTGTGCGAATGTGTATTGCCATACTGTGTTCTGACTCTTTAATACCATATGTATCTTGAAACATTGATCAAAACATGTATTTTAAAAAAAAGTGTACTAGGGGAGATTACTACAGATACATAATTCATATTCATACAGAATAGACGAAATGAACGTGCACATTGAACTGTCAAGACAAAACGAAAAATAAACAATGACTGTAACAGTCAAGTATATATATATTTATTTACACGCCTTTATTAGTCTATAGTAAAGAATGCTTGTATTTCTTTTTTTTATAAATACAATTATCTTTATATTCAAACAAATTTTTACAAATACATATATTATAACAAGGTTACAAAAGACAGTTTGTGTGGAAACAAGGAGTTTATGTAATGAAAAGTTTAGGAGACTAAATCAGACATTTCTTATCAGAAATCTTATCTAAGCAGATGTTAATTCAAAAAAAGGTGATTACGCGTGTCCCTAGGCCAATCTAGTCTCTCATTTTAATCAACGACTTAAACTCTACCAAGTCGTTGGTTCTCCTGGCTGATTCAGGCAACCCATTCCATTCTCTAATAGCACTAAGGAACGAGTCTTTGTACAAATTTGTCATAGCATATGGCATACAGAATATGATTTTATTTTTGTGTCTTTCTGAGTATTTGTATTAGATTTTTTTATTTTTTTTTATGGTTCAGTGTTTTACGTATAAACGCTACTTTACGTTTTAGTCTTCTATCCTCAAGGGTCTCTAAATTTTATACATAGACTAGTAGTTCTAGCTAATAACTTAAGATTCTTCACCATGCTTATTTGATTACTTTTAAAAAAAGGATTTCTTGTTAGGCATATATATATATATATAATGTCTATAGTGTAGTATTGTTTTCGACATTATAATTGGACAGAAATCGATTGAGACTTAGAACAAACAAATATTTACATTTGGCTAGAGTTACCGCATTAGTAAAATCACTAAATTTAGAAACACTTAAGAAGCCTAAAATAGTTACTTATCAATAATACTAATAAAAAATAATTGCAAAAAATATTTGTAACAAAGTTCAAAAAGACACAAAGGCACATCTCTTTCTCCATATGCTAGGACTAATTCGTACAAGTGCTTCTTCTTACCTAATGCCATTAGTATCTGGAAATGGCCATGCGGCCCTCGAAACAATGACGTCATTGTCTTCTCTTTTGAACGGACGTCTGTATTCATTAAGCCAATAAGAAATAATTATATAATTAGACTAAGTGGCGTCGTCAGGGAGGTGCAAGGGGCGAGGTCTACATCGGATGACCCCCCCCCCCCCCCCCGAAAAAATTGTTTCTTTCTTTTTTACAACAGATAAGTTTGAAATAAGTGTCTGCCAGGTTAAAAAAACTATAACTTCTATGGTAAGAGGTTACTATGAAAAAAATGAATTGTATCTCTAGAGGTATCTTAGTAGTCTGTGGGTGAGGGTAAGACCATGAGCTCACTGGGCATTGAAGTTCAGCATAGAGCAACTTTCCTATATCAGGGGAGCTTACTTCCTGTTCCTAAGTTAGATCTTTATGGCCACTCGGTTTGCATTTGTTCATGTCGTGGCATAGTTTGTATCCTTTGTTCATGTTCTGACTTTTGTTCATATTTATGTGTTTTTTGTTTGGTTTTTTTTGTTTTTTTTTAAGTAGATTTATTAAAATCGCAAGCATAAACCTAGATTTCAACCTAGATTGAAAATCCCCGCTAAAAATTCTGTAAGATCATGACTGTACTTGGGTTATCTACCTTGCTAAATATAAAAGGTCTTTTGGGAAAAGATTCTTCACTTCAGACACCACGCTGGTAAAAACAGCAACAAAAACATCGTTCCACTGATTTCTGATGTTGAACTTTTCGGTCAGTCACGTACTTTAGTTTTAATTATTTTTTTTTTTGGGGTGGGGGAGGGGTGTCATTCGTAATAATGAGATAATTCCCTTACATTGGAATATTAATGTTAAATTGTAAAGATTCTGAATAATGTACTCTTATTATTATTTGTATTCAGAATAAAGAAAATAAGGAGCTAGAGTCAAAAGCTACATGTGCCCACAAACTACGTCAAGTGTATTCATTTGTTTTTAAAGAGGTAGCTAACTGGCCTTAAGTTCAAATGACGTTTAAGTCGTCTGCATTCTTAGGACGCCTGTGGGTCCCCGGTCTAGTAGGTACCTCACATTGGGGACACTTTTTAAAGTTTCGCTTATATTTACATCCTGAAACGAATAAGATTTAATTTCTTCATTTACTGTTGAAATCTTTCTGCATCTGTTCAGTTTTCTTTCTTTGCGTAGTTTTCATTGAGTCGTTTTACTAAAAATTTCAAACAGTGATTGATGTAACTCTCTGGTCCTTTGTGTTTATTTCCATTCGGCTAAAGTTCCACGGCTCTGTTGGTAGAATATATTCGCCCAAACAGTTCTCTTTCTACTGCTGTTCGGTTTTCTCCACAGCCCCTCCCACTTTGATGTTGGCTGATCTTCTCGCTCTACTGTGCGGTAGGTAACATTTGTCTTGATCAAGTCTTTCATCTCTTTATGGCGCCACTCTTTACGTAGAAGCTGCATGGTGACTCGCCCTGATATTTTCACCACTTCGGCGTGTTGTTGTTTTTTCTTCTTCTCCGGAGACTAGTCTCCGTCTTTTCCCGGAGACTTCGGAAGACGACGCTTCTATTGGCGCGAGATTTTATTATTTTTTTATTTTCAATGTGCGTTTGAAGTGGTTTGTTTACAAGAAAGTAAAGAATTAGTTCAACTAGGAGGATGGGGACAGGGGAAATAACTTAATCAAAGATAGTTAAATTGTTTAAAAAAGGAGAAAGAGACAACAGGTATTTCACTATATTGTTTTATTTCATTTTTTTTCCAGACATAAATACTGATATATTCACCTATTCAATATGGATGGCTGCCTTGTCGTGCGGTATGAGCGCTGGACTGACGTTCGGACTTCTCGTTGGTCCCGTGTTCATATCCTTCCCACTGCCATCCCTCGACGTCCTGCGGGAGGTTTGGACTCTAGGAAGCAAAGTATCTTCAACTCTGAAGGAACATCCGAGACATTATTATAAAATATTTTACAAACATTTTGGTCATAACTTCCGATCCCTCCCCCCCCCCCCTCGTGACACAGCCACTCATCTTTGTCAGAATAAAACTCCATCAACGCTTCTGTTCACGTCAATATACTGTTACTATACTAGTAGATAATTGATTTTGTTTCTAGTGATGTATTCATAAATTGTTCAATCCATTTCTTTTTGTTCCGCCTCCTCCTGCAAAATTCTTTTATTTCAATGCAACATTCTAGAAAGTTGTTTCGATACATTGTATCTTTTGATGACATGTATCTAAACTACAAACTTTTTTATTTATAACGTGCGGCATTCTTGATCAAGGTTTTAGACCATTTTCATAATTTATTTTTACAGTTCTTCTTATTAGCTTGCAAACTCAACGTCTATGGATGGATACGTATCTCGAACACGGCTTTAACGATTTTCCTAGCATTCAAAAGTTTATGTATGAACTTGGGAAAAAATGAGGCTAATCCTTTACTTTCACCTCTCTGTTGAACCGGGTACCTTACAAGATCTGTTGACCAACATTCTCCATTCCTCTCTGTCAAGTGACTTGGATAGAATCTCATTCAATGACATCCCGTCCATTCTTTTATGTTCTCTTCCCATCGCTTTCTCTGTCTGCCTCTTCGTCTTCTTTTTCCTGCTACTGTTCCCTGAAGGAAGGTCTTTGTGAGCCCCGAGGATCTTTTAAAATGATCGTTTTAGTTTGCTTTTCTTGACCGTAGTCAGCAGGTCATCGTGTGGGATCCACTTCCTTTGTTAATCCTGTTTCTAATCTCTTCATTTCTGATGCGCTCTCTGTACGCGATATTTAGGATCTTTCTGTAGAATCCTCTTCTCAAGATCTGCAGTCAGCGTCCAAGATTTTCAAGCATATAAGAATGTGGCTGTGGCCAAAGAGCGAATTGGTCTCATCTTAATGTCGAGGGCTATTCCTTTGTCTTTCCACAAGCTGATTGGCCTCACAGGAAAAAACTCTGGTTTGACCGTTATAGTGTTTCAAATATTATTATCTTAATTTTTTTTTCTGGAGATATCTTGAACACTCGCCAGCGGTATTTCCCGCATACATTCACTAAAAGTTCATTAAACAAATAGACAATCAGGAACATTTTGCGCACCACCTGAGGTACAAAACAGTAGCTTGGCCAGTTTTCTGTTACGTTGTTTCTTTCTTAAATCTTTTTCTCGAAATTTCGGTGACATATGGAGATACGAAGAGTCAAGAAATAGATGAGAAGGCCCAGAGAAGTAAATGAGAGGGGGTGAACATGGTCACAAGTTGTGTCTCTTTCACCTTTCCTTAACATTGGTTGCGCGACATTTTTCTTTAAGTCTGGCGAAACTTTAACTTTTTAGGTGTCACTAAGAGCATTCTTAATGTTAGACCTTTCCCTTTTTGTAATATTGGTGGAAACAAAAGTTAGCTCCAACCAATAATAAAGTGAATAGAAATCAATGTGACTTCGCTTAGACTACAAAAAATATCAAAAAATGGTAGATCTGGATCACACTGAATCGTTTTCTTGCTTAGTTAGTATTCTTGGCTCCATATCTTGTTCATATTTTGGTAAGTGATGACTCAAAACCTGTTACTGGCTTTCTTGAAGGAAGTTCTGCCCCACACAAGCAAACACACATTCTTTTTTGCACTAACACATTCACAAACTGATACACACACACAAGCAAACAAACAAACGAGCGTTGAGTTGCATCACACACACACACAATTGATACACAAGTTATCAAAAGCCGCAATGTGTGTTTCATTTCAGAAGAGTGAACGTCTCTCTCTCTCTCTCTCCCCTCCTCCTCCTTCTTCCTCTCGTTGTATCCAGTCCTGTTAGTCTGATCCCATTACCTCCCAAACCCGACCATCGAGTTACAAGTTTTCGTTTCTTGTTTTTTCCCCCTGTTAAACAACAACAACAACAGCAACAACAGCAACAACAGCAACAACAGCAACAACAGCAACAATGAAATTGAGGAGTTGACAGCCTTCCCTTGACGGGGGACGCTAGTACAATTGCTAATCTTAAAAGATCGATTTTTTTGTCTAGTTACAACAGCGACAAGTGCACTAAACGAGAGACTTGTTTGTTTTGTATGCTGTAAATACTTGAGTGAAATGAGTTTTTCAAACTGTACCTCCCACTGCCTTCTTTATAAATTAGACCTTACGTTTTCTAAGACCATTTAATTTCTCTACAATTCTGCCACATTGTCAACTCTACCACTGTTACACCTCTACCATTTTATTACTACCACTCTACCATTTGATCCCTCTATCATTGTACCAATCTTTCTTTGACCACTCTACCATATGAGCATTTTACCAATTTGACAACTCTTTCATACTACCATTATTCTAACATTCTGCTGATTTGTTGAACCAAAGAGTCCAACAAAATTAATTTGTCATTGCAGAAAAATAAAATATCAATTTCTGGGCTCTAGAAACAGTCAGTCATCACAGACATTTTTGTGCGTTTGTACTGTTAAGTTAATTGCTCTAGTCTTGACTCTGGAGTAGAGTCTATTGTCAGAAGAAAACTTCCAGTAATTTGGGTTTGAAACGTTAAGATTGAGTTTATTGAATACGGAGTAATAACTCTTAAAAACCATTTTAACGTTAATACTTTAGCTAAATGACAGTAGAAGTTGGGTTTGTGTTGTGGTTGGTTCCAATAAGTTATAATCTTTGTTAAAACAAGGGCATTAATCAAAATAATACAAAAGAGTTAAATTTTTCTATAATTGCTGTCAGTTCTTTACAGAAATCCAATGTTTATCTATTAATGTTTTCCTAGACATAAACAAATGATAACTTTCTTTATAAATGAATTGGGTATGGTCCTGGTCACAGTTTGGTCATGAGTTTGTGTGTTTGTTTTGAAAGTTGCACGAGACACTAAAAGCCTCGATTACAGCCCAGGTGTTAATGTTCTTCTGCTAAAGTTTGACCATCAGACAAAGCTGGGCTGTTATCAAGTAAGATCGATCAGTCAAATAAATATCGACCTGAACAAATGATTATATCAGCGATACTCGTTACTTTGGCCAGGCGATAGTTTGGCGGAATAAATCACTCCGCCTGCCTACAAAAATCAGTGTCTACCAAGTAGTGGTTCTCTCAACCCTTCTTTTGAGACATGGGTACTACACAGAAAGCAACATTACTTCTTGAACGCTTTCACAAAAGATGTTTGCACTCCACCATGGACATACCGTGGCAAATCTGTAATACAAACAGCGATGTTCTTGCACGCCTGTAAGTTCTTTTTTAATTAGCTGAAAGGTGTTCGACATATGAGGTGCCCCAAGGAAACGCTTTAAAGACCAGCTTAGGTGCCAACTTAATTTAACTTACATAGAAGAGAGAAACTTGCTGCAGGCGTCTTGTTCACGTTATAATTTATAATTTAGGATGGCGTTGATATACTTTTATTATTATTATATTTTTAATCACTGTATTGGTGCGGATGTGGCAAAATATGTAGGCTGCAGCTGAGACTGTGTAGCCACGTAAAAAACTGCACTCCATATTAACCTTCGGACGAAGACGAGCCTGATGTATTATAACACGAACATAAAATGAAAGCACTCAACGACCATATTGTTTTGGAACGAGGAGGGAGGGAATCGAGTGAACAAAAAATAGGAGAGAAAGGCCTAATACGACCTGAGCTCCAATCCCTGATCCTAGATAGGGCAACATGACCTAAGACAAGGGCACCTATTCCAGAGGTAGTAAAATCCAAGGTCATTTCTGAAATCTGATAGTATATGTTTGTATCTTCGCCTCGGTCTCTGTGTAAACAATAACAATGGAGAAACACATTTTTGGCAAGTAAATTTTTGAATTGGATAACTCTGTATCGACTTTCATTTACTGTTGAGTTAACTACCTTTACTGCCTATTAGCTGAGTCAATATACATATATTTTTTGTCTTTTTTTTTCTCACAATATTCTTACAGATGTTTTCAAATGTTTTTATGTCAGAAAAACTTGTTTTAACCAACAGGCAGACACTATATGAAGTAAAAGCCTTCTAAGAGGTGTTTGCATTGATTATTGCTAGCGAGTGGTCAGAATTGTAATACGCGCTTTGGTATGAGGGGGGGGGGGGGTGAATCTATCTCCAAGTGATGCAGAGGTCAAACTGGTGTCACCTTTATTCAGCGTGGGATCCGCCAGAAGACTTGCTTTGCCAGTGGAGTATGTGTATGTTATGCGCAGTTCATGAGAGCTACAGAACTCAAGTAGCCTTTGGCCGTTGTCTTTGTGTCTTGCCAAGACCAAGAGAACCCAGACATTTTGGACACGCTTCGTTATCAGAACCAACTCTGGCATTAAATGCCCATTAATGTAGAAGTGCCCTTTTTAATGTATCTTATTACCTCTTAGTACCTCTTATTACCTCTTAGTACATCTTCCGAAGTTTGGAAGAACATGTCTTTGTCCTTTGTTCCAAAGCTGCATCTTCAAGTACAGTAAAAAGAAAAATCAAGTTTGAAAGCGCTAGACTTTGTTACTGATTGTGAATTCCTGTGAAAATTGCCATTTTGGGTCTCTTGTAGTAGTGGACCCAAGTCTATTGGGCAACTGACTTTAGGAAGTTAAATGCGGTTTGTAGTTGTGCCAACCATTTATGACAGTCGTAAACCGTCCGAAAAGAGGATTTTACCTATACTTACTATATTACTTAACTATACAGAGTATATAAAATAAATACGTCAGCTACAAGACAAAAAAGTTATAAATAAAATGAGACATTTCTGAGTAATGCACTGGAGTTTATGACTCAAATGAGCACTTTTTAAAGAATTAAAATTTAAAAGGATTGCCAGTATTTAAAAGGATTAAATAATAATAATAAGTAACATTTTTGAAAAGAAAATCTCAAATAAAAAATACAAAGACAAAATGTGTACCAAAAAAAACAAAACTTTCTGGCCATTAAAAAGTTCGAAGAGTTCGAAGTGTGCACTAAGTAACCGGGCACTGAATCAGGCTTTATACATAGTTATAACTTAATAAGGTAATGTGAATGGATATACTGGCTACTTCTAAATAAATGCTAACTGCGAAATAATGACGAGGTTCTGTGAAATATCCGTAAGATTGTTCGAAATATCTGTGATGTAGTTCGAAATATCTGTGATGTAGTTTGAAATATCTGTGATGTAGTTCGAAATATCTGTGATGTAGTTCGAAATATCTGTGATGTTCGGTGACATGTATTTAGGGCACCTTGAAATCATTGTAGTCTGTACTGGGACAACAGTCTTTCTAAAGATATTGGACGTCAACCTTTTTTTTTTCATCCCTCTGTAATTATGTGTCAGGAAGTAACACCCCCCCCACACACACACACACCTTCCCCCCCACCTCCCCCCTTTTTTCTTCTCTGTATTCTACAAATTATTGCTGGAAACAGGGGGTGGAGGGAGCATGGCTGCAAGGCGTGGACACAGAAAGAAAGGGGAAGGTGCGTGTATAATGGCGCTGTGTTAACGATTATCGCTGCTGGCAAATGCAGCCGACCTTCTTTAATAGTGGGAGCTAAATATAGCTCTCACTGACCTAAATAACGACATCTACAAAAAAATAAATAATAAATAATGACTGTCTCTAGGGTAATAGTGATGTCAATTTGAAAAAATATGATAATTCAGCCCTTCTTCGCAATGACCCATAGTGCTGCGTGTGAGTTTGTGTGAGATTACAAACTCTCTTTGTTGTTTGTTATCTCTTATACTCTATTTTTGATTTGATTGTGACCATTTTTTATCGTATAAAAATTGATAGGTCTAGCATGCTTAAAGAGCTTCAGTTGGAAAGGAGGGGGGGAGGGGTTAAATGTAGTTTAACTCATTAGTACTACAGAACATACATAAATGGAACTGGATTATCAGTTGTTTATTTTACTCTTCATATTACAAAAATGTTTTACAACGAATCCGCCCTCTCTCTTCGCAACACTAAAGCAGTTTCAGTTGCCTCCTCATAGTGGATTTGTTACGCTAACAGGGAGGGGACTTAAACAAACACAACACATGTACTGGATTTCACTTCACAATAAAAGAGTGGGGGAAAAAAAAAATTGGCTTAGGGGGAGGGGGAGACATGTGTCCGACATATTTCTAGTTGTCCCCCTTGATCTAAGAGAAGTGCTTTTCAAAAGAACTTAAAAGGGGAGGTAAAACAGTTAGTAAATAGCAAAAAAAATTTTTTTGGGGGGAAGGGAGAAAACGGAAGTAGAACTATCGAGAACGAAACATAGAGGGGGAAATATGAATGCTGGGAAGCCAACGTTCTGTCATAAAGCATGTGCATTAAAGGACATTATATTAGTAATATTAATGATATCAAATATAACTATCAATAACTTAGAGGAATTTGAATTTTATCAGTGAACGAGGAATGATAAATACTGTGCACGAAGTATATTACATAGAATTGTAACCCTCAATAAATGTTGTACCTACTATTTAATATTACCAACTGTAGGTCATGTCCCAACAGGTTACGTTGACCTCTGGTTAGATAGAACTGGCCCATTTAAGTAGGTTCTGTCATAATGCGTCTGATTTTGGATCAAATCCTAACATGAGAATAAAAAGGACAGAAGGATGGAAAGATAGATAAATAATGACTAAAACTAAGACTGCTTTATTGATCCTTATGGAAATTTGTTGTGATTACAAGGACTCTTTTCTCATATAAAGACAACACAACAGTGTACACAATGAGTGTACAATATAAGTGTGGCCTCTGCTTGTGTAGATCTAGATCTAGTTACTGCATCCCATAATTAACAACAAAAAAACCCACTTCGTGACAGCCAAGTCAAGCTGGCTCAGCAGGCTCTCTGTCTATCTCTCTCTCTTTCTCTCTCTCTCTCTCAACTAGACCTACAAGATGTTATATTGTGAACCCAGTGTTAGCAGCTGACGAAGTAGAGATTTGAAAAGCTGGCTTATTTGAACTCTCGAGTATCGTGTGCAAAAGCTGACTACAGATTTGCACACGTTCGCAGCATTACATTATCAAAGCCAGTCGAGTGTGGATGTTGCCCTACATGCACTATTTATTTATTTTTATTTTTTTTTTGTTGTTTCATAATTTTTTAAAGTTTTTTTTGAATGGTTAAAAATCGAACCTTTTAAGTCTCAGTGAGCAAACTTTAAACTTATTTTACTGGCGTACGTGGCCGTCAATACCATAAGCATGCAAATTAAGACAATCAAGTTCACTTAAGCCTATTTTGTGTTAATTGTTTGTCTTTTGTTTGTTTGTTTTGTAGCTGATGAAGGCCTAGTGGCCCAAACGTCCTTTGTTTTATTTGGTCCACACGGTACATGTTTATTGTATTCTTTATATATTCGTTCACCTCTGCAGCAGAATATCTTTGTTTTTGGGCGTCGATGTATTGTTTTTGTAAAGAATTATAAATGTTCTATAACTCCCAGCCTCCCTTTAGTTATTGTATGCATGCTTATTAGGGGAGAAACGATGTCTTCGCGGACAGCGAGCCCCGAATACTTCACACTTACGATAGGCTATGGAAGTTCTGTTAGGCTCATATATATTTAGAAAATGATTTTTTTTTTCATTTTGCACTGTACATGTTGAAGACCTGATTGACTGTAGCGTCTTTCGTTTTGAGGAAAATTAACATTACAGACTGACAACAGAGGGAACATCACAGGCTGACAACAGAGGGAACATCACAGACTGACAACAGAGGGAACATCACAGACTGACAACAGAGTCACAAGAGTGCCTCTTCTAGCGGGAAGAGGGAACATCACAGACTGACAGCAGAGGGAACATCACAGACTGACAACAGAGGGAACATCACAGACTGACAGCAGAGGGAACATCACAGACTGACAGCAGAGGGAACATCACAGACTGACAGCAGAGGGAACATCACAGACTGACAACAGTCACAATAGTGCCTTTTCTCGTGGGACTATTAAAAAGTCAGCAAAGAAGATTCTAATTAAACAAAAGCTTGCTCTTAGCAAGAGAAAAAATAAAAAGTGTTCTCGTGTCAGTCAATCTACACTGATCTATTCAAACTATACACTAGTAATTCTTCTATTTCTTATATATTGTTACGTATTTCTGAATCTTCTGTATAAATGTAGTAGTAGGCACACAAATAAAAACACTGCAAAGAACTTGACGACTCAACTTTCAGTTTCATATAACTTTATTGACTATTAACTCTAACAATTCGTCACTGTAACATGTAGCGTAGAAGACTGTACAATATCTGTCAGTTTACAGTTAGCTATACTTCGTTACAATTCATCTCTTCTCAACTTGCATCGAGCCGTATTCCACTGAACAGACCAACGACACACTTCCCAGTGTCGCTCCAGATCTCCCAAAGCTGAACCAAGTCGTACTCAAGTCTACCGAATCAGAGCCGCACACGTCTTACATCGACTGTATCGACTGTAACGGCTCAAGTCCACTGTAGTTCTCTGTATAGACTTTAACGACAGTAGTCCACTCCAGTTAACTCTACCCTTGTTAACTTGCATCGAGTCGTACACATCTCTCTTCTACTGTCTCGCACAGTAGACAACAGTACGACGACTCACTCACGACCGACTTTCACATTAACTCTCTGGCTTAAATAGAGTGCCTAATCACTCCTCCAAAGTTGCACAAACACTGCTAGTATCTTCTGGAATATCACGTGAGGAAACGTCACATCCTGTCTTTGTTTATACATGTAGATTCCAGAAAACATCGGCTGCAGTGTCATCTTGCCAGGGTCACAAGTTGTGACCTCTGTCACTGGACATTGCTAGTACCTTCTGGAATAACACGTAAGGACACGTCACATCCTGTCTTTGTTTATACATGTACATTCCAGAGAACACCCGCTGCTGTGTCATCTCGCCGGAGTCATACGTTGACCTCTACCTATCACTGTTTATTTGTAACACTATATATATATATATATGTGTGTGTGTGTCAAGAGCTAGATTAAGCCCATAGTTTGAGCTTAAAACTACTGACATAGCTGACATGTGACGCACGTATATATATATGTGTGTGTGTGTGTGTGTATCAAGAGCTAGATGAAGCCCATAGTTTGAGCTTAAAACTACTGACATAGCTGACATGTGACGCACGAAAATTTTCTATCCCATGTCATTTGAGTAAGTAGTCAACAAGGAAGGTTTCATCATCGCAAGGATGTGTGCGCGTGTGTGTGTGAGTTAAAATACGTAAAAAAGGTGGGAGGGGGAGGTAAAGTAGAACATTTCAGGAAAATAAAAGAATATTAAAGAACTTTTTTCCGATCTGTAATCCTACTTTGAGAAATGAAAAAAAAACGTATTTGTTTCTATCACATATGTCTATGTTTCTATCACATATGTCTATGTTTCTATCACATATGTCTATGTTTCTATCATATATGTCTATGTGTCTTCATATATGTCTATGTGTCTATCATATATGTCTATGTTTCTATCATATATGTCCATGTTTCTATCATATATGTCTATGTTTCTATCATATATGTCTATCATATATGTCTATGTGTCTATCATATATGTCTATGTGACTATCATATATGTCTATGTTTCTATCATATATGTCTATCATATATGTCTATGTGTCTATCATATATGTCTATGTTTCTATCATATATGTTCATGTTTCTATCATATATGTCCATGTTTCTATCATATATGTCCATGTTTCTATCATATATGTCAATGTTTCTATCTCAAAGTATTTCGTGACCGTTTATTTTTTTCCCATTTTGTTTTATTTTTACAATTCCTCTGTTTAGCTTACAAATTCATCGTCTCAAAAAATCTGGGTGGAACATGGAACCTGGGTGGACACGATTCTTGAAATCGGCTCTAACAATTTTTCTAGAAATTCGACAGTTGGTGTACATCTTTGGAAAAAAAAGAATTACTAGCTAACTTGCCAAACTGGGAAAACTCTACGTTGACAGTTAGCCTTTTAAAAGTATAAAAACAAAAGAGTTATAATTTGGCTCGAGGTCTGTACCATCTTTACCTTGAAAAGACTATGACCATCTTTACCTTGAACAGACTATGACCATCTTTACCTTGAACAGATTATGACCATCTTTACCTTGAACAGACTATGACCATCTTTACCTTGAACAGATTATGACCATCTTTACCTTGAACAGATTATGACCATCTTTACCTTGAACAGACTCTACGTCCTCGGCTATTAAAGAGTTGAATCAAATAGTAGGCGGTGAGAAACATTTGGCGCACTGTCTTTCAAGTCTAAATCTATCATTAGAACATTTGTTCACAAACTGTGTTACACTGAACACTAATGTTCCTTGAGCCCTGAATAGGTGTTCCATGAACTACTGGAATAATTAACTAGCAGGCCACCAAGTGAATAAATCTCTAAAAAAAAAATAAAAAATGTTCCTCTTAATACTCAAAATGTGCGAAGTGTTCCGTTAAGGAAAACGTTTGGGAACCACTGCATTAAAATTTTAATACTATTACTCTTCACTCTGAGAAGATTTATACATTCGCTTAATCCAGATTTTTATTGTGTGGGAGGGAGAATGGACTTCATTCACCAATCGTAAATAAACAATATTTAGCCACGTGATTCTCTATATCTTCTATACAAATTACGTAATACACACAGGTCATGTGCTACGTTTTTTTCGTTGTTTTATCAATATTATCACGTGGCTAAATGTTGTTTGTTTACGATTGGTGAGTGAAGTCCATAGAGGCAGAGTAGAAAATGTTCCAGTTTTTGTTGAAATCTATCATTCATTAGTTACTAAGAGTCAAACATTCACTCTTGTCATTAGCTTCAGAAAGGAGGACTTGTCTTTTTAAAATGAGTATTTTTGAATGCTTAACTTGTTTATTTGCTTTGTACAAAATGAGATGAGATGGGAGCTAATTAGTTTTTCCTCCCCGCCTTCATCAATTGTTTTCCCCCATTCTATTTTTCATCTACACTTTCATGTTAGCAACAATACCAGACCAAAGGGACGACTTCAAGGAAACAGACGCGGCAGACGTGTAGGAGATATACAGCTGATAGGTGGCTCAACTTTTTTACTTAGTCCCTCGTAATGTGAGGCTATCTATCATCATCTCTGTCCACTTCCACACAACCGTGGACATTACATACACATGAGGACAAGCAAGCAAGCCTGGCGCCTAAATAT
The DNA here is from genome assembly GCA_030265305.1 of Biomphalaria pfeifferi. Taxonomy (NCBI): domain Eukaryota; kingdom Metazoa; phylum Mollusca; class Gastropoda; family Planorbidae; genus Biomphalaria; species Biomphalaria pfeifferi. Next base: position 795,585 of record JASAOG010000092.1, on the reverse strand, counting down.
TGCACAATGTCGAAGAGAGGTCATTGACCGACAGTATGGAACGTCCTTGGCATTGCCTGCCCGATTTATCAAGTGATATTATAAAGATATACTTCATAAGTAGAGATATTACACAGGCGGCAATCGCGAGGTTGCTATGACCTCTTGGGTCGTACAACAGAGGTGTCGTGCTGGGGAAGGGGACGGACAGGGCAGAGCATCACCCAAACAAGCAATTTACTGTTTACCCCCTGCTAGAATTCGTATGGATGGTTCTAAATGTTGCAAGTCCATTGATCAAGTCACCTAAATGTAAAACAAATTTTTGTTCGGGGGAACACCTACCTCCCCCCCTTGAAAGATGAAGATGTCTCCTAAGAGTCACGTTTACTCAAATATCGTGTAACTTGATTTACATTGCTGACCGGAGCCCATGCTGAACAGAGCCTATGGCATAAATGAATAGATCAAATATGTCTTTTTTTACTTGAATGGCAGGTCATGGAGTTGAATCTTTGCAGACAGCTTTTTACCATTACTTATTTGCAAAACTTTTTTCTCCCCACTCTTTCTCTCTCTCTGTGTATATATATCTTATGCACTGCGGGCAGTACTTCGTTAAAGATCAAATAGTATCTCGCTAAGGGCCTAACAGTCAGGGACGGTCCTAAAAATTACAGGGCCATGTGCGAAGCGGATTGCGCGTGGCCCAGTGTGGGTAGGTATAAGAATATTAAGTGAAAATTAAGATTTTGTATTAGAAAATAAATTCGTCTTTGCATTTTATTCATTCTTTACTAAGCTCAAAATCACGATAAAATTAACTTAAATTTACGAGCCTTGCGTTAAGCGAAGTCATACGATGCATAATCAAAATTCTGTTTCCTACATAGATCACACTCAAAAGCAAATTGTTGAATCTATCTTCGTGAATTGTTGATCTCAAGTAATTCTTGATTACTTTGAGGCGCGAAAAGCTTCTTTCACCAGATGACCCAGTTACGGGTATTGTTAAAAATATTCTGATCGGCGTTTTCAATATTGAATGACACCCCAAAATGACAATTGTGTCTATTTTTTTTTTTTTGTTGAGATATTTATGAGTTTTCAGTAGATTTTATAAATATAGTTTTCAGGAGATTTCAGGAGCTCCTTTAATTTAATAATATACACATAGAATTAGCGCAGTGCCTAAATTAGCGCAGTGCCTATGAAAGTGCGGAGCCACTGCGGCGCATACTTTATTGAAGTCCGAATAGTACCTCGTAAATGGCCTGAACGTACTTTGTTAAAGACAAACAGTACTTCGTGAAGGGCCGCACAGTATTTCGTTAAAAGCCGCACAGTATTTCGTTTAAGGCCGCACAGTATTTCGTTTAAGGCGCACAGTACTTCGTTAAAGGCCGCACAGTATTTCGTTAAAGGCCGCACAGTATTTCGTTAAAGGCGGATAGCTTGATCATCACTGCTATACAGTGAGTATATAACTTCACATGACGGGATTGTTTTTTTTTTACCTTCACCTATCTCTTAGTCTGTTGGACAGTTGGGGCAGCACACATGATCTCTCGACCGTCTTTCTCCATTCTACTCTATTGCCTTGAAAAGAATCTGACAGGCCCTTCCATTCTATGATTTTATCTTCCCTACGCCTTCTCTCTCTCTGCCTCTTTTTTCTTTTGACAAAACTTATATCAACTTACTGTCTGTCTGTTTGTCTGTCTGGTACTAATTGTGTACACGTTCTTTCTCCAACCTACCATTCTCGTATCACATTGAAACTTTTCACAATTATTTATCGCTCCTAACAGAACATCAATCAATCAAAAAAACATTTTTTTAAAAATTAGTGGTAATTAATTAATTTAGTTTGTTATAGGAAATGGGAAATAAATCTCACGGTATTGAGATATATGGCTGTAAATGTGTAGTTCTTTCCTTATATAAACTATCTCTTTTGTGAAAACTTGTTCCTGGTACTGTTCTCGTAAAGAAAACCTTTGCGAGCCTTGATGACCTTGTGATATGGCCATATTAACATGTCGGCAATAAATAAAATGTTTGTAGGCCCTATTGTTAACAAAGGGCTGCCAATGCTGATCTGAGCAAGTAAGTGACCATATGCTAGTAATGCTACCATAAATAATAACAAAAAAGGAATAGATAGAACCTAAACAAACATAGCCAATCAATATTTGACCACATCAACTAGCCACATCATCAATACTGGCCTAATAATAGCTCCAGATAAAGGCAACCGTTAAGACAGAGAGAACCCGCGTGCCTACGTGACTATCACAAGTGTCTAGCGATGAGGCCAGATGAGGTCATATGCAAAAACCTTTTTTTGGTCGAGTGGATGTTTTCAAAAGATCATGACTGACACCTTCACCGCGAAATAAGGTCGTGTAAGGTCAAAAATCGTTTAATCTATTCTCGTCGGCCTTGAAACAATTTCATTTAACAAAAAAAAAATGTACGCGACATTTGATGACGCCATCTCTCTCCTTCTCGAGATGTGAAGCTGGGTCAGAGAGTAATAGTAGTAATTAGAAACAAACAAACGAGTAGTGTCTATCGATACGAAAAGCAGACGTGACCTGAGAATAGGGGCGGCAGCTTAACTGACCCAATTGAGTGCGGGTTGATTTTAAACACTAAAATGGCTGTATTCAGAGATAAACACTTGCGTGTGTGTGTGTGTTTGTGTGAACGAGAGCGTGCAAGGGAGGATCTGTGTATGTCTATGTTTGTGTTTGTGTGTGTATGTTTGAGTGTTGAGTTTGGGTGATGACAGAGTCGGGTCGCTTGGTTCGAATGATTCACACACACACACTAATGAAATGACAGCGAGTTGGCAGGCCTATTCATCACTGATACTCGGAGAGATGTCCCCCTCCCCCCCCCCCCCCCGCCCCGTTGTTATATCTGACGATATTAAACAAAATACTTTGTTTTAAAACACATGAAATTTGGTGGTGGATGTGAAGGTGACTCTTGAACATGGTCAAGGAACCGCAGTTCCGTTTCAAAGTTGTATCGATCGTACGACGGAAGAACTCTTTGTTACTGCCCAGTGGTTAGCGCAGGTGCAATGTGTCTAAAACAACGACCAATCGTTTTTAATTCCTCCGAACTAGAACTATACCAGGGTGGAGAGGGTTAACAAAACAAAAAGAGCATTTTCATTTTTTTCCCCCGAAATCTAGCCAGGATTGTTAGCTTCTAAAATTTGCTGTCCCTCAGCAAGTTTGACTCGTTCAAAAACGTTGATTTTTTTTTTTCTGTGTAAAAATTCATCGATCTGTCTAGATCTAGATCTAGATTTAAATCTAAATAAAAACTGACCTATTTTTCAATGTCGACATTAATATTCAATCCAAATAAAACAAGCAGAATATAAAAAATCATTTAAAAAAACAAAACAAAGCTTATATAAAGGGGAAGAACTCTCCCCCTAAACCAATCAACAATGTACAAGCTATTACCCTTATTCGATATCGAACTAAATAATAAATTACTAATAATTAATTGACTAATTGTTTTTTTGTTTGTTTTCATTTATGTTTTGTTTGGTACAATAAATACTTGTTTAGAGTATCAACTTGATCGTGAGGAGGAATAGCATTAAAAATTATAAAAGGGGACTAAACCCTACAATGTTAGCCATATCTGTGAATACTGCAGGAGTAGTTTCCCTTGTTGGTATCAAAACAAAATATTGAATTACCTGTAAATTATTGACTATTTGGTTACTTTCTTTTTATTGATTTATGTTATGTCTATACCAATGAATAATTGTGCGAACACATACTTAGCATTTTGTAGTTACAATTATTACTAGCAGTACACACCGGTTACACCCGTTGTTTGTTCCTAGGCTTTCTATTGTTTATTATGGCTGGAACCCTTTTTTTTTTTTTTTTTTTTTTTTTTTTTTTAGCTCGTGAATTAGTGTACCTGCTATAAGGACATTTCACGGCTCGATCTCTCTCTCTTTCTCTATCTATCTATATATCTATCTATCATTCTTTCGCTCTCAGGAATCCCATGTTGTTTTTTCAACCTGCGCATCGGAATTTCTCCCACATAGACTTTTGACTTGATTTTGAGCCCGTTAATTTTAGTAGCACTCTTACGTACTCTTACTTACTCTTAGTTATCCGCTCCCTTTCCACCCTCCCCCCCTTTTCGTACACATTACCGTTCCCCTTTCTACATTTCTCTTGGTATTTTGTTCTCTCTAAATAAAAAGAAATATCTTTTTGGTTTGATTCATTGTAATCGTCTCATTAACCCCTCTTGAATGTAGCGAAATGAGATTAGATCTAGATTGATCTTTTCAATGCTAGTAGGATTTAGTTGTTTTGTTTTGTTTTGTTTTTCTACAGTGTTATAGAGTACCATTGAAAGAGGTTCTATCTAAGGCAAAAGACAGAGCGGAATGGAGAAAGACGGTCGACGAATCTTGCATGGTGCCCCAACGGTCCAACAGACTAAGGGATATGTTAAGGTAAAAGGTAAAACAGAGTACCATTCCCTACTCTCTCTTTTACTCTTCTCTCGAAAAAAAGAAAAAGATTCTAGATCTACCTCATTAATGCTATTAGGATTGTTATGTTGTATTTAAAAAAAATTTAGACCGCGTTTAAAAGAAATCGGAAATGACGTAAGGCATATTAAAAATAAGTAGACTTAGAAAAAAAGAAAAAAAATCTTTAAAAATATGAAATGTGTGTATTTTTTTATGCTTTCTATATCGACTGCATGCTTTTTGGGAAATACCGAAAATAAAAAACATTGGTTTGATAGAGCTTGTGGATTTTCGTGAGTGGCGTTAGTGAATCTGTCAAAAACCGTTCTTAGGAGGAAAAAGAAACCTGGGTATGAAATTTGATATGGATGCGTACGACATTTTCAAAGATCTCATGGTCAATGAATGTGTCAGTCAGTCAGTCAGTCAGTCAGTGGTATTTTACAAATATATAATTTATTAATTATTTATTTATTTATAATTATTTGAAACACAAAAATCTCTCACTTCAAAAAAAAAAAAAAAAAAAGTAGCCTCTCGATACAGGTAGTGGTGAAATTGTGTTTTCAATAGTGCTTTTAACTACTGCGATCACAACTTAATTGACGGATAGGCAGACAGCACAAAACCAAATAGCGGGTTTTATTTTGACATATCACATTGTAAACGTGTTTAACAAAAATGATATTTAAAAAAAATAAGTGATTTATTATTATTATTATTGTTTTGGGCTGTTTTCACCGGTTCTATAAAAGTTCCCTAAGAAGCTGTCCAATGGTATCTTACCCGCTTGTTGTTCGTTGTCACGTCTTGTTCAGCGTTACCAGCTCGCGCGTACTTTGCTCAGTACTCCTTTATACTGAAACTTTGTATTTTGGGCGTTACGCTAATACATAAACAGACAATCGAATATAACCTTCAAAACTCATTAAAATTAAACCTAGATTTAAATAGTTCATTTGAAATGGAAGCATCTAAAATCTATTATATTTTGTGTGTGTGTGTTTGTTCATTCTTTTATTTATTTATGTTTATTTCTAGTGTCTTTTATTTTTATACTTTATGTATTTATTTTGGCCAGATCCACAAAATGCGATCGTACTGTTACGGGGATTTCCCCTCTGATCACCTTCGACCCTGAACTATTTTGAGCGCTGACGGTTTCTACAGAGGTGTCAGCCACGCGGCTTGGTTAGGGTGGGTGGGTGCCAGCTGCGATACTTCATTGGGAGGAAGAGCGATGAGGAGGACTAGAGAGGCAGGGAAAGCGCGTGAGACAGTGTGATCAAGAGATTACGAAAAAAATGAACTCCCCTCCTCTTTTAAACACACTTCGGGATTTCTCCTTGGATATCTATCTGCTTTCTCCCACCCGCATTCCTAGATAATAAAAAAAAAAGGGATCAAAGGAAGGGGAGATAATATATATTTTATATGCTGAATATTAATTCCCCTAAGGGATTCATTTACTGAGTGGCTATTTCCGTTTCTCATTTTCTCTACACACTGTCCTTCTTTTCAACACACACACACACGCACGCACGCGCGTTTTTTTTTAATTACCAAAATGCCACCAATACCCCCCACCCTTCAATGATATGGTTTCGTTGAATGCAATTTCCAAGGTGACGCCCTCGACATGTCGATAGGGTGTTGTTTTTTTTTCTGTACATATCTACCCCCCTCCTCCCCCCCAAATCCATCCATCCCACTCCCCCGTCCCACCTTATCGTGCTATTGATCAGAGTGACCTGCTTTTGGCGCTGACTCATTCCTTCCAAAGTTCCAGCATTAGCACTGGCAGCGCCGTGAAATCTGGAGCAATCATCAATTATGTGGACCTAACGTGGATCTAACGTGGACCTAACTAGGACCTAGCCATTGATTTCTCTTACACTTTTTTCTACTTCATTTTTTGGGGGGGAGGGGGGGGAGGGGGGGAGATGTGAGGAAGGCGTTGAAAGAGTAAAGGCTGAAAAGGAGATGGAGGGGATTTGTTGTGGGAGAGGGAGGAACTGTAAAAAAGAAGGGGTGGAAGGGGAGTGGGTGAACAAAAAATGTTCAGAAATAAAACACAATTATTTATATGCTATTTCAGGGTCGTGTACTTTGGTACATAGGTTTGTACAGGACACACTCTGCGAATACCAGCTACCTATGTTGCAAGCCAGACACATGTTTGGAGTCCACAAGGAAAGAGGAAAGTGGGCAGGCCCAAACAAACCTGGAGGAGTGCAGTCGTCAGCGAAGCTGGGGATACTGAAATGACATGGGAGCAGATGAAGAAAGCTGAGGATACTAGAATGACATGGGAGCAGATGAAGAAAGCTGAGGATACTAGAATGACATGGGAGCAGATGAAGAAAGCTGAGGATACTGGAATGACATGGGAGCAGATGAAGAAAGCTGGGGATACTGGAATGACATAGGAGCAGATGAAGAAAGCTGGAGATACTAGAATGACATGGGAGCAGATGAAGAAAGCTGGAGATACTGGAATGACATAGGAGCAGATGAAGAAAGCTGGAGATACTAGAATGACATGGGAGCAGATGAAGAAAGCTGGAGATACTAGAATGACATGGGAGCAGATGAAGAAAGCTGGGGATACTGGAATGACATAGGAGCAGATGAAGAAAGCTGGAGATACTGGAATGACATGGGAGCAGATGAAGAAAGCTGGAGATACTAGAATGACATGGGAGCAGATGAAGAAAGCTGGAGATACTAGAATGACATGGGAGCAGATGAAGAAAGCTGGAGATACTAGAATGACATGGGAGCAGATGAAGAAAGCTGGAGATACTAGAATGCCATGGGAGCAGATGAAGAAAGCTGGGGATACTGGAATGACATAGGAGGAGATGAAGAAAGCTGGAGATACTAGAATGACATGGGAGCAGATGAAGAAAGCTGGAGATACTAGAATGACATGGGAGCAGATGAAGAAAGCTGGAGTACTGGAATGACATAGGAGCAGATGAAGAAAGCTGGAGATACTAGAATGACATGGGAGCAGATGAAGAAAGATGGAGATACTAGAATGACATGGGAGCAGATGAAGAAAGCTGGAGATACTAGAATGACATGGGAGCAGATGAAGAAAGCTGGGGATACTGGAATGACATAGGAGCAGATGAAGAAAGCTGGAGATACTAGAATGACATGGGAGCAGATGAAGAAAGCTGGAGATACTAGAATGACATGGGAGCAGATGAAGAAAGCTGGAGATACTAGAATGACATGGGAGCAGATGAAGAAAGCTGGAGATACTGGAATGACATAGGAGCAGATGAAGAAAGCTGGAGATACTAGAATGACATGGGAGCAGATGAAGAAAGATGGAGATACTAGAATGACATGGGAGCAGATGAAGAAAGATGGAGATACTAGAATGACATGGGAGCAGATGAAGAAAGCTGGAGATAATGAAATGACATGGGAGCAGATGAAGAAAGCTGGGGATACTGGAATGACATAGGAGCAGATGAAGAAAGCTGGAGATACTAGAATGACATGGGAGCAGATGAAGAAAGCTGGAGATACTAGAATGCCATGGGAGCAGATGAAGAAAGCTGGGGATACTGGAATGACATGGGAGCAGATGAAGAAAGATGGAGATACTAGAATGAAATGGGAGCAGATGAAGAAAGCTGGAGATACTAGAATGACATGGGAGCAGATGAAGAAAGCTGGGGATACTGGAATGACATAGGAGCAGATGAAGAAAGCTGAGGATACTAGAATGACATTGGAGCAGATGAAGAAAGCTGAGGATACTAGAATGACAAGGGAGCAGATGAAGAAAGCTGAGGATACTAGAATGACATGGGAGCAGATGAAGAAAGCTGAGGATACTAGAATGACATGGGAGCAGATGAAGAAAGCTGGAGATACTAGAATGACATGGGAGCAGATGAAGAAAGCTGAGGATACTGGAATGACATGGGAGCAGATGAAGAAATCTGGAGATACTAGAATGACATGGGAGCAGATGAAGAAAGCTGAGGATACTGGAATGACATGGGAGCAGATGAAGAAAGCTGGAGATACTAGAATGACATGGGAGCAGATGAAGAAAGCTGGGGATACTGGAATGACATAGGAGCAGATGAAGAAAGCTGAGGATACTAGAATGACATTGGAGCAGATGAAGAAAGCTGAGGATACTAGAATGACATGGGAGCAGATGAAGAAAGCTGAGGATACTAGAATGACATGGGAGCAGATGAAGAAGGCTGAGGATACTAGAATGACATGGGAGCAGATGAAGAAAGCTGGAGATACTAGAATGACATGGGAGCAGATGAAGAAAGCTGAGGATACTGGAATGACATGGGAGCAGATGAAGAAATCTGGAGATACTAGAATGACATGGGAGCAGATGAAGAAAGCTGAGGATACTGGAATGACATGGGAGCAGATGAAGAAAGCTGGAGATACTAGAATGACATGGGAGCAGATGAAGAAAGCTGGGGATACTGGAATGACATAGGAGCAGATGAAGAAAGCTGGAGATACTAGAATGACATGGGAGTAGATGAAGAAAGATGGGGATACTAGAATGACATGGGAGCAGATGAAGAAAGATGGAGATACTAGAATGACATGGGAGCAGATGAAGAAAGCTGGAGATACTAGAATGACATGGGAGCAGATGAAGAAAGCTGGGGATACTGGAATGACATAGGAGCAGATGAAGAAAGCTGGAGATACTAGAATGACATGGGAGCAGATGAAGAAAGCTGGACATACTAGAATGACATGGGAGCAGATGAAGAAAGCTGGAGATACTGAAATGACATAGGAGCAGATGAAGAAAGCTGGAGATACTAGAATGACATGGGAGCAGATGAAGAAAGATGGAGATACTAGAATGACATGGGAGCAGATGAAGAAAGATGGAGATACTAGAATGACTTGGGAGCAGATGAAGAAAGCTGGAGATAATGAAATGACATGGGAGCAGATGAAGAAAGCTGGGGATACTGGAATGACATAGGAGCAGATGAAGAAAGCTGGAGATACTAGAATGACATGGGAGCAGATGAAGAAAGCTGGAGATACTAGAATGCCATGGGAGCAGATGAAGAAAGCTGGGGATACTGGAATGACATGGGAGCAGATGAAGAAAGATGGAGATACTAGAATGAAATGGGAGCAGATGAAGAAAGCTGGAGATACTAGAATGACATGGGAGCAGATGAAGAAAGCTGGGGATACTGGAATGACATAGGAGCAGATGAAGAAAGCTGAGGATACTAGAATGACATTGGAGCAGATGAAGAAAGCTGAGGATACTAGAATGACATGGGAGCAGATGAAGAAAGCTGAGGATACTAGAATGACATGGGAGCAGATGAAGAAAGCTGAGGATACTAGAATGACATGGGAGCAGATGAAGAAAGCTGGAGATACTAGAATGACATGGGAGCAGATGAAGAAAGCTGAGGATACTGGAATGACATGGGAGCAGATGAAGAAATCTGGAGATACTAGAATGACATGGGAGCAGATGAAGAAAGCTGAGGATACTGGAATGACATGGGAGCAGATGAAGAAAGCTGGAGATACTAGAATGACATGGGAGCAGATGAAGAAAGCTGGGGATACTGGAATGACATAGGAGCAGATGAAGAAAGCTGGAGATACTAGAATGACATGGGAGCAGATGAAGAAAGCTGGAGATACTGGAATGACATAGGAGCAGATGAAGAAAGCTGGAGATACTAGAATGACATGGGAGCAGATGAAGAAAGCTGGAGATACTAGAATGACATGGGAGCAGATGAAGAAAGCTGGGGATACTGGAATGACATAGGAGCAGATGAAGAAAGCTGGAGATACTGGAATGACATGGGAGCAGATGAAGAAAGCTGGAGATACTAGAATGACATGGGAGCAGATGAAGAAAGCTGGAGATACTAGAATGACATGGGAGCAGATGAAGAAAGCTGGAGATACTAGAATGACATGGGAGCAGATGAAGAAAGCTGGAGATACTAGAATGCCATGGGAGCAGATGAAGAAAGCTGGGGATACTGGAATGACATAGGAGCAGATGAAGAAAGCTGGAGATACTAGAATGACATGGGAGCAGATGAAGAAAGCTGGAGATACTAGAATGACATGGGAGCAGATGAAGAAAGCTGGAGTACTGGAATGACATAGGAGCAGATGAAGAAAGCTGGAGATACTAGAATGACATGGGAGCAGATGAAGAAAGATGGAGATACTAGAATGACATGGGAGCAGATGAAGAAAGCTGGAGATACTAGAATGACATGGGAGCAGATGAAGAAAGCTGGGGATACTGAAATGACATAGGAGCAGATGAAGAAAGCTGGAGATACTAGAATGACATGGGAGCAGATGAAGAAAGATGGAGATACTAGAATGACATGGGAGCAGATGAAGAAAGATGGAGATACTAGAATGACATGGGAGCAGATGAAGAAAGCTGGAGATAATGAAATGACATGGGAGCAGATGAAGAAAGCTGGGGATACTGGAATGACATAGGAGCAGATGAAGAAAGCTGGAGATACTAGAATGACATGGGAGCAGATGAAGAAAGCTGGAGATACTAGAATGCCATGGGAGCAGATGAAGAAAGCTGGGAATACTGGAATGACATGGGAGCAGATGAAGAAAGATGGAGATACTAGAATGACATGGGAGCAGATGAAGAAAGCTGGAGATACTAGAATGACATGGGAGCAGATGAAGAAAGCTGGAGATACTAGAATGACATGGGAGCAGATGAAGAAAGCTGGGGATACTGGAATGACATAGGAGCAGATGAAGAAAGCTGAGGATACTAGAATGACATGGGAGCAGATGAAGAAAGCTGAGGATACTAGAATGACATGGGAGCAGATGAAGAAAGCTGAGGATACTAGAATGACATGGGAGCAGATGAAGAAAGCTGAGGATACTGGAATGACATGGGAGCAGATGAAGAAAGCTGGAGATACTAGAATGACATGGGAGCAGATGAAGAAAGCTGGGGATACTGGAATGACATAGGAGCAGATGAAGAAAGCTGGAGATACTAGAATGACATTGGAGCAGATGAAGAAAGCTGAGGATACTAGAATGACATGGGAGCAGATGAAGAAAGATGGAGATACTAGAATGACATGGGAGCAGATGAAGAAAGCTGGAGATACTAGAATGACATGGGAGCAGATGAAGAAAGCTGGAGATACTAGAATGCCATGGGAGCAGATGAAGAAAGCTGGGGATACTGGAATGACATGGGAGCAGATGAAGAAAGATGGAGATACTAGAATGAAATGGGAGCAGATGAAGAAAGCTGGAGATACTAGAATGACATGGGAGCAGATGAAGAAAGCTGGGGATACTGGAATGACATAGGAGCAGATGAAGAAAGCTGAGGATACTAGAATGACATTGGAGCAGATGAAGAAAGCTGAGGATACTAGAATGACATGGGAGCAGATGAAGAAAGCTGAGGATACTAGAATGACATGGGAGCAGATGAAGAAAGCTGAGGATACTAGAATGACATGGGAGCAGATGAAGAAAGCTGGAGATACTAGAATGACATGGGAGCAGATGAAGAAAGCTGAGGATACTGGAATGACATGGGAGCAGATGAAGAAATCTGGAGATACTAGAATGACATGGGAGCAGATGAAGAAAGCTGAGGATACTGGAATGACATGGGAGCAGATGAAGAAAGCTGGAGATACTAGAATGACATGGGAGCAGATGAAGAAAGCTGGGGATACTGGAATGACATGGGAGCAGATGAAGAAAGTTGGAGATAATGAAATGACATGGGAGCAGATGAAGAAAGCTGGGGATACTGGAATGACATAGGAGCAGATGAAGAAAGCTGGAGATACTAGAATGACATGGGAGCAGATGAAGAAAGCTGGAGATACTAGAATGACATGGGAGCAGATGAAGAAAGCTGAGGATACTGGAATGACATGGGAGCAGATGAAGAAAGCTGGAGATACTAGAATGACATGGGAGCAGATGAAGAAAGCTGGGGATACTGGAATGACATAGGAGCAGATGAAGAAAGCTGGAGATACTAGAATGACATGGGAGCAGATGAAGAAAGCTGGGGATACTGGAATGACATAGGAGCAGATGAAGAAAGCTGGAGATACTAGAATGACATGGGAGCAGATGAAGAAAGCTGGAGATACTAGAATGCCATGGGAGCAGATGAAGAAAGCTGGGGATACTGGAATGACATGGGAGCAGATGAAGAAAGATGGAGATACTAGAATGACATGGGAGCAGATGAAGAAAGCTGGAGATACTAGAATGACATGGGAGCAGATGAAGAAAGCTGGGGATACTGGAATGACATAGGAGCAGATGAAGAAAGCTGAGGATACTAGAATGACATTGGAGCAAATGAAGAAAGCTGAGGATACTAGAATGACATGGGAGCAGATGAAGAAAGCTGAGAATACTAGAATGACATGGGAGCAGATGAAGAAGGCTGAGGATACTAGAATGACATGGGAGCAGATGAAGAAAGCTGGAGATACTAGAATGACATGGGAGCAGATGAAGAAAGCTGAGGATACTGGAATGACATGGGAGCAGATGAAGAAATCTGGAGATACTAGAATGACATGGGAGCAGATGAAGAAAGCTGAGGATACTGGAATGACATGGGAGCAGATGAAGAAAGCTGGAGATACTAGAATGACATGGGAGCAGATGAAGAAAGCTGGGGATACTGGAATGACATAGGAGCAGATGAAGAAAGCTGGAGATACTAGAATGACATTGGAGCAGATGAAGAAAGCTGAGGATACTAGAATGACATGGGAGCAGATGAAGAAAGATGGAGATACTAGAATGACATGGGAGCAGATGAAGAAAGCTGGAGATACTAGAATGACATGGGAGCAGATGAAGAAAGCTGGAGATACTAGAATGCCATGGGAGCAGATGAAGAAAGCTGGAGTACTGGAATGACATAGGAGCAGATGAAGAAAGCTGGAGATACTAGAATGACATGGGAGCAGATGAAGAAAGATGGAGATACTAGAATGACATGGGAGCAGATGAAGAAAGCTGGAGATACTAGAATGACATGGGAGCAGATGAAGAAAGCTGGGGATACTGAAATGACATAGGAGCAGATGAAGAAAGCTGGAGATACTAGAATGACATGTGAGCAGATGAAGAAAGATGGAGATACTAGAATGACATGGGAGCAGATGAAGAAAGATGGAGATACTAGAATGACATGGGAGCAGATGAAGAAAGCTGGAGATAATGAAATGACATGGGAGCAGATGAAGAAAGCTGGGGATACTGGAATGACATAGGAGCAGATGAAGAAAGCTGGAGATACTAGAATGACATGGGAGCAGATGAAGAAAGCTGGAGATACTAGAATGCCATGGGAGCAGATGAAGAAAGCTGGGGATACTGGAATGACATGGGAGCAGATGAAGAAAGATGGAGATACTAGAATGACATGGGAGCAGATGAAGAAAGCTGGAGATACTAGAATGACATGGGAGCAGATGAAGAAAGCTGGGGATACTGGAATGACATAGGAGCAGATGAAGAAAGCTGAGGATACTAGAATGACATTGGAGCAGATGAAGAAAGCTGAGGATACTAGAATGACATGGGAGCAGATGAAGAAAGCTGAGGATACTAGAATGACATGGGAGCAGATGAAGAAGGCTGAGGATACTAGAATGACATGGGAGCAGATGAAGAAAGCTGGAGATACTAGAATGACATGGGAGCAGATGAAGAAAGCTGAGGATACTGGAATGACATGGGAGCAGATGAAGAAATCTGGAGATACTAGAATGACATGGGAGCAGATGAAGAAAGCTGAGGATACTGGAATGACATGGGAGCAGATGAAGAAAGCTGGAGATACTAGAATGACATGGGAGCAGATGAAGAAAGCTGGGGATACTGGAATGACATAGAAGCAGATGAAGAAAGCTGGAGATACTAGAATGACATGGGAGTAGATGAAGAAAGATGGGGATACTAGAATGACATGGGAGCAGATGAAGAAAGATGGAGATACTAGAATGACATGGGAGCAGATGAAGAAAGCTGGAGATAATGAAATGACATGGGAGCAGATGAAGAAAGCTGGGGATACTGGAATGACATAGGAGCAGATGAAGAAAGCTGGAGATACTAGAATGACATGGGAGCAGATGAAGAAATCTGGAGATACTAGAATGCCATGGGAGCAGATGAAGAAAGCTGGGGATACTGGAATGACATGGGAGCAGATGAAGAAAGATGGAGATACTAGAATGACATGGGAGCAGATGAAGAAAGCTGGAGATACTAGAATGACATGGGAGCAGATGAAGAAAGCTGGGGATACTGGAATGACATAGGAGCAGATGAAGAAAGCTGAGGATACTAGAATGACATTGGAGCAGATGAAGAAAGCTGAGGATACTAGAATGACATGGGAGCAGATGAAGAAAGCTGAGAATACTAGAATGACATGGGAGCAGATGAAGAAGGCTGAGGATACTAGAATGACATGGGAGCAGATGAAGAAAGCTGGAGATACTAGAATGACATGGGAGCAGATGAAGAAAGCTGAGGATACTGGAATGACATGGGAGCAGATGAAGAAATCTGGAGATACTAGAATGACATGGGAGCAGATGAAGAAAGCTGAGGATACTGGAATGACATGGGAGCAGATGAAGAAAGCTGGAGATACTAGAATGACATGGGAGCAGATGAAGAAAGCTGGGGATACTGGAATGACATAGGAGCAGATGAAGAAAGCTGGAGATACTAGAATGACATTGGAGCAGATGAAGAAAGCTGAGGATACTAGAATGACATGGGAGCAGATGAAGAAAGATGGAGATACTAGAATGACATGGGAGCAGATGAAGAAAGCTGGAGATACTAGAATGACATGGGAGCAGATGAAGAAAGCTGGAGATACTAGAATGCCATGGGAGCAGATGAAGAAAGCTGGGGATACTGGAATGACATGGGAGCAGATGAAGAAAGATGGAGATACTAGAATGAAATGGGAGCAGATGAAGAAAGCTGGAGATACTAGAATGACATGGGAGCAGATGAAGAAAGCTGGGGATACTGGAATGACATAGGAGCAGATGAAGAAAGCTGAGGATACTAGAATGACATTGGAGCAGATGAAGAAAGCTGAGGATACTAGAATGACATGGGAGCAGATGAAGAAAGCTGAGGATACTAGAATGACATGGGAGCAGATGAAGAAAGCTGAGGATACTAGAATGACATGGGAGCAGATGAAGAAAGCTGGAGATACTAGAATGACATGGGAGCAGATGAAGAAAGCTGAGGATACTGGAATGACATGGGAGCAGATGAAGAAATCTGGAGATACTAGAATGACATGGGAGCAGATGAAGAAAGCTGAGGATACTGGAATGACATGGGAGCAGATGAAGAAAGCTGGAGATACTAGAATGACATGGGAGCAGATGAAGAAAGCTGGGGATACTGGAATGACATGGGAGCAGATGAAGAAAGTTGGAGATAATGAAATGACATGGGAGCAGATGAAGAAAGCTGGGGATACTGGAATGACATAGGAGCAGATGAAGAAAGCTGGAGATACTAGAATGACATGGGAGCAGATGAAGAAATCTGGAGATACTAGAATGACATGGGAGCAGATGAAGAAAGCTGAGGATACTGGAATGACATGGGAGCAGATGAAGAAAGCTGGAGATACTAGAATGACATGGGAGCAGATGAAGAAAGCTGGGGATACTGGAATGACATAGGAGCAGATGAAGAAAGCTGGAGATACTAGAATGACATGGGAGCAGATGAAGAAAGCTGGGGATACTGGAATGACATAGGAGCAGATGAAGAAAGCTGGAGATACTAGAATGACATGGGAGCAGATGAAGAAAGCTGGAGATACTAGAATGCCATGGGAGCAGATGAAGAAAGCTGGGGATACTGGAATGACATGGGAGCAGATGAAGAAAGATGGAGATACTAGAATGACATGGGAGCAGATGAAGAAAGCTGGAGATACTAGAATGACATGGGAGCAGATGAAGAAAGCTGGGGATACTGGAATGACATAGGAGCAGATGAAGAAAGCTGAGGATACTAGAATGACATTGGAGCAGATGAAGAAAGCTGAGGATACTAGAATGACATGGGAGCAGATGAAGAAAGCTGAGAATACTAGAATGACATGGGAGCAGATGAAGAAGGCTGAGGATACTAGAATGACATGGGAGCAGATGAAGAAAGCTGGAGATACTAGAATGACATGGGAGCAGATGAAGAAAGCTGAGGATACTGGAATGACATGGGAGCAGATGAAGAAATCTGGAGATACTAGAATGACATGGGAGCAGATGAAGAAAGCTGAGGATACTGGAATGACATGGGAGCAGATGAAGAAAGCTGGAGATACTAGAATGACATGGGAGCAGATGAAGAAAGCTGGGGATACTGGAATGACATAGGAGCAGATGAAGAAAGCTGGAGATACTAGAATGACATTGGAGCAGATGAAGAAAGCTGAGGATACTAGAATGACATGGGAGCAGATGAAGAAAGATGGAGATACTAGAATGACATGGGAGCAGATGAAGAAAGCTGGAGATACTAGAATGACATGGGAGCAGATGAAGAAAGCTGGAGATACTAGAATGCCATGGGAGCAGATGAAGAAAGCTGGGGATACTGGAATGACATGGGAGCAGATGAAGAAAGATGGAGATACTAGAATGAAATGGGAGCAGATGAAGAAAGCTGGAGATACTAGAATGACATGGGAGCAGATGAAGAAAGCTGGGGATACTGGAATGACATAGGAGCAGATGAAGAAAGCTGAGGATACTAGAATGACATTGGAGCAGATGAAGAAAGCTGAGGATACTAGAATGACATGGGAGCAGATGAAGAAAGCTGAGGATACTAGAATGACATGGGAGCAGATGAAGAAAGCTGAGGATACTAGAATGACATGGGAGCAGATGAAGAAAGCTGGAGATACTAGAATGACATGGGAGCAGATGAAGAAAGCTGAGGATACTGGAATGACATGGGAGCAGATGAAGAAATCTGGAGATACTAGAATGACATGGGAGCAGATGAAGAAAGCTGAGGATACTGGAATGACATGGGAGCAGATGAAGAAAGCTGGAGATACTAGAATGACATGGGAGCAGATGAAGAAAGCTGGGGATACTGGAATGACATAGGAGCAGATGAAGAAAGCTGGAGATACTAGAATGACATGGGAGCAGATGAAGAAAGCTGGAGATACTGGAATGACATAGGAGCAGATGAAGAAAGCTGGAGATACTAGAATGACATGGGAGCAGATGAAGAAAGCTGGAGATACTAGAATGACATGGGAGCAGATGAAGAAAGCTGGGGATACTGGAATGACATAGGAGCAGATGAAGAAAGCTGGAGATACTGGAATGACATGGGAGCAGATGAAGAAAGCTGGAGATACTAGAATGACATGGGAGCAGATGAAGAAAGCTGGAGATACTAGAATGACATGGGAGCAGATGAAGAAAGCTGGAGATACTAGAATGACATGGGAGCAGATGAAGAAAGCTGGAGATACTAGAATGCCATGGGAGCAGATGAAGAAAGCTGGGGATACTGGAATGACATAGGAGCAGATGAAGAAAGCTGGAGATACTAGAATGACATGGGAGCAGATGAAGAAAGCTGGAGATACTAGAATGACATGGGAGCAGATGAAGAAAGCTGGAGTACTGGAATGACATAGGAGCAGATGAAGAAAGCTGGAGATACTAGAATGACATGGGAGCAGATGAAGAAAGATGGAGATACTAGAATGACATGGGAGCAGATGAAGAAAGCTGGAGATACTAGAATGACATGGGAGCAGATGAAGAAAGCTGGGGATACTGAAATGACATAGGAGCAGATGAAGAAAGCTGGAGATACTAGAATGACATGTGAGCAGATGAAGAAAGATGGAGATACTAGAATGACATGGGAGCAGATGAAGAAAGATGGAGATACTAGAATGACATGGGAGCAGATGAAGAAAGCTGGAGATAATGAAATGACATGGGAGCAGATGAAGAAAGCTGGGGATACTGGAATGACATAGGAGCAGATGAAGAAAGCTGGAGATACTAGAATGACATGGGAGCAGATGAAGAAAGCTGGAGATACTAGAATGCCATGGGAGCAGATGAAGAAAGCTGGGGATACTGGAATGACATGGGAGCAGATGAAGAAAGATGGAGATACTAGAATGACATGGGAGCAGATGAAGAAAGCTGGAGATACTAGAATGACATGGGAGCAGATGAAGAAAGCTGGGGATACTGGAATGACATAGGAGCAGATGAAGAAAGCTGAGGATACTAGAATGACATTGGAGCAGATGAAGAAAGCTGAGGATACTAGAATGACATGGGAGCAGATGAAGAAAGCTGAGGATACTAGAATGACATGGGAGCAGATGAAGAAGGCTGAGGATACTAGAATGACATGGGAGCAGATGAAGAAAGCTGGAGATACTAGAATGACATGGGAGCAGATGAAGAAAGCTGAGGATACTGGAATGACATGGGAGCAGATGAAGAAATCTGGAGATACTAGAATGACATGGGAGCAGATGAAGAAAGCTGAGGATACTGGAATGACATGGGAGCAGATGAAGAAAGCTGGAGATACTAGAATGACATGGGAGCAGATGAAGAAAGCTGGGGATACTGGAATGACATAGAAGCAGATGAAGAAAGCTGGAGATACTAGAATGACATGGGAGTAGATGAAGAAAGATGGGGATACTAGAATGACATGGGAGCAGATGAAGAAAGATGGAGATACTAGAATGACATGGGAGCAGATGAAGAAAGCTGGAGATAATGAAATGACATGGGAGCAGATGAAGAAAGCTGGGGATACTGGAATGACATAGGAGCAGATGAAGAAAGCTGGAGATACTAGAATGACATGGGAGCAGATGAAGAAATCTGGAGATACTAGAATGCCATGGGAGCAGATGAAGAAAGCTGAGGATACTAGAATGACATGGGAGCAGATGAAGAAAGCTGAGGAAACTAGAATGACATGGGAGCAGATGAAGAAAGCTAGAGATACTAGAATGACATGGGAGCAGATGAAGAAAGCTGGAGATACTAGAATGACATGGGAGCAGATGAAGAAAGCTGGGGATACTGGAATGACATAGGAGCAGATGAAGAAAGCTGGAGATACTAGAATGACATGGGAGCAGATGAAGAAAGCTGGAGATACTAGAATGCCATGGGAGCAGATGAAGAAAGCTGGGGATACTGGAATGACATGGGAGCAGATGAAGAAAGATGGAGATACTAGAATGACATGGGAGCAGATGAAGAAAGCTGGAGATACTAGAATGACATGGGAGCAGATGAAGAAAGCTGGGGATACTGGAATGACATAGGAGCAGATGAAGAAAGCTGAGGATACTAGAATGACATTGGAGCAGATGAAGAAAGCTGAGGATACTAGAATGACATGGGAGCAGATGAAGAAAGCTGAGGATACTAGAATGACATGGGAGCAGATGAAGAAGGCTGAGGATACTAGAATGACATGGGAGCAGATGAAGAAAGCTGGAGATACTAGAATGACATGGGAGCAGATGAAGAAAGCTGAGGATACTGGAATGACATGGGAGCAGATGAAGAAATCTGGAGATACTAGAATGACATGGGAGCAGATGAAGAAAGCTGAGGATACTGGAATGACATGGGAGCAGATGAAGAAAGCTGGAGATACTAGAATGACATGGGAGCAGATAAAGAAAGCTGGGGATACTGGAATGACATAGAAGCAGATGAAGAAAGCTGGAGATACTAGAATGACATGGGAGTAGATGAAGAAAGATGGGGATACTAGAATGACATGGGAGCAGATGAAGAAAGATGGAGATACTAGAATGACATGGGAGCAGATGAAGAAAGCTGGAGATAATGAAATGACATGGGAGCAGATGAAGAAAGCTGGGGATACTGGAATGACATAGGAGCAGATGAAGAAAGCTGGAGATACTAGAATGACATGGGAGCAGATGAAGAAAGCTGGAGATACTAGAATGCCATGGGAGCAGATGAAGAAAGCTGAGGATACTAGAATGACATGGGAGCAGATGAAGAAAGCTGAGGAAACTAGAATGACATGGGAGCAGATGAAGAAAGCTAGAGATACTAGAATGACATGGGAGCAGATGAAGAAAGCTGAGGATACTGGAATGACATGGGAGCAGATGAAGAAAGCTGAGGATACTGGAATGACATGGGAGCAGATGAAGAAAGCTGGGGATACTGGAATGACATAGGAGCAGATGAAGAAAGCTGAGGATACTAGAATGACATTGGAGCAGATGAAGAAAGCTGTGGATACTAGAATGACATGGGAGCAGATGAAGAAAGCTGAGGATACTAGAATGACATGGGAGCAGATGAAGAAAGCTGAGGATACTAGAATGACATGGGAGCAGATGAAGAAAGCTGGAGATACTAGAATGACATGGGAGCAGATGAAGAAAGCTGAGGATACTGGAATGACATGGGAGCAGATGAAGAAATCTGGAGATACTAGAATGACATGGGAGCAGATGAAGAAAGCTGAGGATACTGGAATGACATGGGAGCAGATGAAGAAAGCTGGAGATACTAGAATGACATGGGAGCAGATGAAGAAAGCTGGGGATACTGGAATGACATAGGAGCAGATGAAGAAAGCTGGAGATACTAGAATGACATGGGAGTAGATGAAGAAAGATGGGGATACTAGAATGACATGGGAGCAGATGAAGAAAGATGGAGATACTAGAATGACATGGGAGCAGATGAAGAAAGCTGGAGATAATGAAATGACATGGGAGCAGATGAAGAAAGCTGGGGATACTGGAATGACATAGGAGCAGATGAAGAAAGCTGGAGATACTAGAATGACATGGGAGCAGATGAAGAAAGCTGGAGATACTAGAATGCCATGGGAGCAGATGAAGAAAGCTGAGGATACTAGAATGACATGGGAGCAGATGAAGAAAGCTGAGGAAACTAGAATGACATGGGAGCAGATGAAGAAAGCTAGAGATACTAGAATGACATGGGAGCAGATGAAGAAAGCTGAGGATACTGGAATGACATGGGAGCAGATGAAGAAAGCTGAGGATACTGGAATGACATGGGAGCAGATGAAGAAAGCTGGAGATACTAGAATGACATGGGAGCAGATGAAGAAAGCTGGAGATACTAGAATGACATGGGAGCAGATGAAGAAAGCTGGAGATACTAGAATGACATGGGAGCAGATGAAGAAAGCTGGGGATACTGGAATGACATAGGAGCAGATGAAGAAAGCTGGAGATACTGGAATGACATGGGAGCAGATGAAGAAAGCTGGAGATACTAGAATGACATGGGAGCAGATGAAGAAAGCTGGAGATACTAGAATGACATGGGAGCAGATGAAGAAAGCTGGAGATACTAGAATGACATGGGAGCAGATGAAGAAAGCTGGAGATACTAGAATGCCATGGGAGCAGATGAAGAAAGCTGGGGATACTGGAATGACATAGGAGCAGATGAAGAAAGCTGGAGATACTAGAATGACATGGGAGCAGATGAAGAAAGCTGGAGATACTAGAATGACATGGGAGCAGATGAAGAAAGCTGGAGTACTGGAATGACATAGGAGCAGATGAAGAAAGCTGGAGATACTAGAATGACATGGGAGCAGATGAAGAAAGATGGAGATACTAGAATGACATGGGAGCAGATGAAGAAAGCTGGAGATACTAGAATGACATGGGAGCAGATGAAGAAAGCTGGGGATACTGAAATGACATAGGAGCAGATGAAGAAAGCTGGAGATACTAGAATGACATGGGAGCAGATGAAGAAAGATGGAGATACTAGAATGACATGGGAGCAGATGAAGAAAGATGGAGATACTAGAATGACATGGGAGCAGATGAAGAAAGCTGGAGATAATGAAATGACATGGGAGCAGATGAAGAAAGCTGGGGATACTGGAATGACATAGGAGCAGATGAAGAAAGCTGGAGATACTAGAATGACATGGGAGCAGATGAAGAAAGCTGGAGATACTAGAATGCAATGGGAGCAGATGAAGAAAGCTGGGGATACTGGAATGACATGGGAGCAGATGAAGAAAGATGGAGATACTAGAATGACATGGGAGCAGATGAAGAAAGCTGGAGATACTAGAATGACATGGGAGCAGATGAAGAAAGCTGGGGATACTGGAATGACATAGGAGCAGATGAAGAAAGCTGAGGATACTAGAATGACATTGGAGCAGATGAAGAAAGCTGAGGATACTAGAATGACATGGGAGCAGATGAAGAAAGCTGAGGATACTAGAATGACATGGGAGCAGATAAAGAAAGCTGAGGATACTAGAATGACATGGGAGCAGATGAAGAAAGCTGGAGATACTAGAATGACATGGGAGCAGATTAAGAAAGCTGAGGATACTGGAATGACATGGGAGCAGATGAAGAAATCTGGAGATACTAGAATGACATGGGAGCAGATGAAGAAAGCTGAGGATACTGGAATGACATGGGAGCAGATGAAGAAAGCTGGAGATACTAGAATGACATGGGAGCAGATGAAGAAAGCTGGGGATACTGGAATGACATAGGAGCAGATGAAGAAAGCTGGAGATACTAGAATGACATGGGAGTAGATGAAGAAAGATGGGGATACTAGAATGACATGGGAGCAGATGAAGAAAGATGGAGATACTAGAATGACATGGGAGCAGATGAAGAAAGCTGGAGATAATGAAATGACATGGGAGCAGATGAAGAAAGCTGGGGATACTGGAATGACATAGGAGCAGATGAAGAAAGCTGGAGATACTAGAATGACATGGGAGCAGATGAAGAAAGCTGGAGATACTAGAATGCCATGGGAGCAGATGAAGAAAGCTGAGGATACTAGAATGACATGGGAGCAGATGAAGAAAGCTGAGGAAACTAGAATGACATGGGAGCAGATGAAGAAAGCTAGAGATACTAGAATGACATGGGAGCAGATGAAGAAAGCTGAGGATACTGGAATGACATGGGAGCAGATGAAGAAAGCTGGGGATACTGGAATGACATAGGAGCAGATGAAGAAAGCTGGAGATACTAGAATGACATGGGAGCAGATGAAGAAAGCTGGAGATACTTGAATGCCATGGGAGCAGATGAAGAAAGCTGGGGATACTGGAATGACATGGGAGCAGATGAAGAAAGATGGAGATACTAGAATGACATGGGAGCAGATGAAGAAAGCTGGAGATACTAGAATGACATGGGAGCAGATGAAGAAAGCTGGGGATACTGGAATGACATAGGAGCAGATGAAGAAAGCTGAGGATACTAGAATGACATTGGAGCAGATGAAGAAAGCTGAGGATACTAGAATGACATGGGAGCAGATGAAGAAAGCTGAGGATACTAGAATGACATGGGAGCAGATGAAGAAAGCTGGAGATACTAGAATGACATGGGAGCAGATGAAGAAAGCTGAGGATACTGGAATGACATGGGAGCAGATGTAGAAATCTGGAGATACTAGAATGACATGGGAGCAGATGAAGAAAGCTGAGGATACTGGAATGACATGGGAGCAGATGAAGAAAGCTGGAGATACTAGAATGACATGGGAGCAGATGAAGAAAGCTGGGGATACTGGAATGACATAGGAGCAGATGAAGAAAGCTGGAGATACTAGAATGACATGGGAGTAGATGAAGAAAGATGGGGATACTAGAATGACATGGGAGCAGATGAAGAAAGATGGAGATACTAGAATGACATGGGAGCAGATGAAGAAAGCTGGAGATAATGAAATGACATGGGAGCAGATGAAGAAAGCTGGGGATACTGGAATGACATAGGAGCAGATGAAGAAAGCTGGAGATACTAGAATGACATGGGAGCAGATGAAGAAAGCTGGAGATACTAGAAGGACATGGGAGCAGATGAAGAAAGATGGAGATACTAGAATGACATGGGAGCAGATGAAGAAAGCTGGAGATACTAGAATGCCATGGGAGCAGATGAAGAAAGCTGGGGATACTGGAATGACATGGGAGCAGATGAAGAAAGATGGAGATACTAGAATGACATGGGAGCAGATGAAGAAAGCTGGAGATACTAGAATGACATGGGAGCAGATGAAGAAAGCTGGGGATACTGGAATGACATAGGAGCAGATGAAGAAAGCTGAGGATACTAGAATGACATTGGAGCAGATGAAGAAAGCTGAGGATACTAGAATGACATGGGAGCAGATGAAGAAAGCTGAGGATACTAGAATGACATGGGAGCAGATGAAGAAAGCTGAGGATACTAGAATGACATGGGAGCAGATGAAGAAAGCTGGAGATACTAGAATGACATGGGAGCAGATGAAGAAAGCTGAGGATACTGGAATGACATGGGAGCAGATGAAGAAATCTGGAGATACTAGAATGACATGGGAGCAGATGAAGAAAGCTGAGGATACTGGAATGACATGGGAGCAGATGAAGAAAGCTGGAGATACTAGAATGACATGGGAGCAGATGAAGAAAGCTGGGAATACTGGAATGACATAGGAGCAGATGAAGAAAGCTGGAGATACTAGAATGACATGGGAGTAGATGAAGAAAGATGGGGATACTAGAATGACATGGGAGCAGATGAAGAAAGATGGAGATACTAGAATGACATGGGAGCAGATGAAGAAAGCTGGAGATAATGAAATGACATGGGAGCAGATGAAGAAAGCTGGGGATACTGGAATGACATAGGAGCAGATGAAGAAAGCTGGAGATACTAGAATGACATGGGAGCAGATGAAGAAAGCTGGAGATACTAGAATGCCATGGGAGCAGATGAAGAAAGCTGGAGATAATGAAATGACATGGGAGCAGATGAAGAAAGCTGGGGATACTGGAATGACATAGGAGCAGATGAAGAAAGCTGGAGATACTAGAATGACATGGGAGCAGATGAAGAAAGCTGGAGATACTAGAATGCCATGGGAGCAGATGAAGAAAGCTGAGGATACTAGAATGACATGGGAGCAGATGAAGAAAGCTGAGGAAACTAGAATGACATGGGAGCAGATGAAGAAAGCTAGAGATACTAGAATGACATGGGAGCAGATGAAGAAAGCTGGAGTACTGGAATGACATGGGAGCAGATGAAGAAAGCTGGGGATACTGGAATGACATAGGAGCAGATGAAGAAAGCTGGAGATACTAGAATGACATGGGAGCAGATGAAGAAAGCTGGAGATACTAGAATGCAATGGGAGCAGATGAAGAAAGCTGGGGATACTGGAATGACATGGGAGCAGATGAAGAAAGATGGAGATACTAGAATGACATGGGAGCAGATGAAGAAAGCTGGAGATACTAGAATGACATGGGAGCAGATGAAGAAAGCTGGGGATACTGGAATGACATAGGAGCAGATGAAGAAAGCTGAGGATACTAGAATGACATTGGAGCAGATGAAGAAAGCTAGAGATACTAGAATGACATGGGAGCAGATGAAGAAAGCTGAGGATACTGGAATGACATGGGAGCAGATGAAGAAAGCTGAGGATACTGGAATGACATGGGAGCAGATGAAGAAAGCTGGAGATACTAGAATGACATGGGAGTAGATGAAGAAAGATGGGGATACTAGAATGACATGGGAGCAGATGAAGAAAGATGGAGATACTAGAATGACATGGGAGCAGATGAAGAAAGCTGGAGATAATGAAATGACATGGGAGCAGATGAAGAAAGCTGGGGATACTGGAATGACATAGGAGCAGATGAAGAAAGCTGGAGATACTAGAATGACATGGGAGCAGATGAAGAAAGCTGGAGATACTAGAATGCCATGGGAGCAGATGAAGAAAGCTGAGGATACTAGAATGACATGGGAGCAGATGAAGAAAGCTGAGGAAACTAGAATGACATGGGAGCAGATGAAGAAAGCTAGAGATACTAGAATGACATGGGAGCAGATGAAGAAAGCTGAGGATACTGGAATGACATGGGAGCAGATGAAGAAAGCTGAGGATACTGGAATGACATGGGAGCAGATGAAGAAAGCTGGAGATACTAGAATGACATGGGAGCAGATGAAGAAAGCTGGAGATACTAGAATGCCATGGGAGCAGATGAAGAAAGCTGGGGATACTGGAATGACATAGGAGCAGATGAAGAAAGCTGGAGATACTAGAATGACATGGGAGCAGATGAAGAAAGCTGGAGATACTAGAATGACATGGGAGCAGATGAAGAAAGCTGGGGATACTGGAATGACATAGGAGCAGATGAAGAAAGCTGGAGTTACTAGAATGACATGGGAGCAGATGAAGAAAGATGGAGATACTAGAATGACATGGGAGCAGATGAAGAAAGCTGGAGATAATGAAATGACATGGGAGCAGATGAAGAAAGCTGGGGATACTGGAATGACATAGGAGCAGATGAAGAAAGCTGGAGATACTAGAATGACATGGGAGCAGATGAAGAAAGCTGGGGATACTGGAATGACATAGGAGCAGATGAAGAAAGCTGGAGATACTAGAATGACATGGGAGCAGATGAAGAAAGCTGGAGATACTAGAATGACATGGGAGCAGATGAAGAAAGCTGGAGTACTGGAATGACATAGGAGCAGATAAAGAAAGCTGGAGATACTAGAATGACATGGGAGCAGATGAAGAAAGATGGAGATACTAGAATGACATGGGAGCAGATGAAGAAAGCTGGAGATACTAGAATGACATGGGAGCAGATGAAGAAAGCTGGGGATACTGAAATGACATAGGAGCAGATGAAGAAAGCTGGAGATACTAGAATGACATGGGAGCAGATGAAGAAAGATGGAGATACTAGAATGACATGGGAGCAGATGAAGAAAGATGGAGATACTAGAATGACATGGGAGCAGATGAAGAAAGCTGGAGATAATGAAATGACATGGGAGCAGATGAAGAAAGCTGGGGATACTGGAATGACATAGGAGCAGATGAAGAAAGCTGGAGATACTAGAATGACATGGGAGCAGATGAAGAAAGCTGGAGATACTAGAATGCAATGGGAGCAGATGAAGAAAGCTGGGGATACTGGAATGACATGGGAGCAGATGAAGAAAGATGGAGATACTAGAATGACATGGGAGCAGATGAAGAAAGCTGGAGATACTAGAATGACATGGGAGCAGATGACGAAAGCTGGGGATACTGGAATGACATAGGAGCAGATGAAGAAAGCTGAGGATACTAGAATGACATTGGAGCAGATGAAGAAAGCTGAGGATACTAGAATGACATGGGAGCAGATGAAGAAAGCTGAGGATACTAGAATGACATGGGAGCAGATAAAGAAAGCTGAGGATACTAGAATGACATGGAAGCAGATGAAGAAAGCTGGAGATACTAGAATGACATGGGAGCAGATGAAGAAAGCTGAGGATACTGGAATGACATGGGAGCAGATGAAGAAATCTGGAGATACTAGAATGACATGGGAGCAGATGAAGAAAGCTGAGGATACTGGAATGACATGGGAGCAGATGAAGAAAGCTGGAGATACTAGAATGACATGGGAGCAGATGAAGAAAGCTGGGGATACTGGAATGACATAGGAGCAGATGAAGAAAGCTGGAGATACTAGAATGACATGGGAGTAGATGAAGAAAGATGGGGATACTAGAATGACATGGGAGCAGATGAAGAAAGATGGAGATACTAGAATGACATAGGAGCAGATGAAGAAAGCTGGAGATAATGAAATGACATGGGAGCAGATGAAGAAAGCTGGGGATACTGGAATGACATAGGAGCAGATGAAGAAAGCTGGAGATACTAGAATGACATGGGAGCAGATGAAGAAAGCTGGAGATACTAGAATGACATGGGAGCAGATGAAGAAAGATGGAGATACTAGAATGACATGGGAGCAGATGAAGAAAGCTGGAGATACTAGAATGCCATGGGAGCAGATGAAGAAAGCTGAGGATACTAGAATGACATGGGAGCAGATGAAGAAAGCTGAGGAAACTAGAATGACATGGGAGCAGATGAAGAAAGCTAGAGATACTAGAATGACATGGGAGCAGATGAAGAAAGCTGAGGATACTGGAATGACATGGGAGCAGATGAAGAAAGCTGAGGATACTGGAATGACATGGGAGCAGATGAAGAAAGCTGGAGATACTAGAATGACATGGGAGCAGATGAAGAAAGCTGGAGATACTAGAATGCCATGGGAGCAGATGAAGAAAGCTGGGGATACTGGAATGACATAGGAGCAGATGAAGAAAGCTGGAGATACTAGAATGACATGGGAGCAGATGAAGAAAGCTGGAGATACTAGAATGACATGGGAGCAGATGAAGAAAGCTGGGGATACTGGAATGACATAGGAGCAGATGAAGAAAGCTGGAGTTACTAGAATGACATGGGAGCAGATGAAGAAAGATGGAGATACTAGAATGACATGGGAGCAGATGAAGAAAGCTGGAGATAATGAAATGACATGGGAGCAGATGAAGAAAGCTGGGGATACTGGAATGACATAGGAGCAGATGAAGAAAGCTGGAGATACTAGAATGACATGGGAGCAGATGAAGAAAGCTGGGGATACTGGAATGACATAGGAGCAGATGAAGAAAGCTGGAGATACTAGAATGACATGGGAGCAGATGAAGAAAGCTGGAGATACTAGAATGACATGGGAGCAGATGAAGAAAGCTGGAGTACTGGAATGACATAGGAGCAGATGAAGAAAGCTGGAGATACTAGAATGACATGGGAGCAGATGAAGAAAGATGGAGATACTAGAATGACATGGGAGCAGATGAAGAAAGCTGGAGATACTAGAATGACATGGGAGCAGATGAAGAAAGCTGGGGATACTGAAATGACATAGGAGCAGATGAAGAAAGCTGGAGATACTAGAATGACATGTGAGCAGATGAAGAAAGATGGAGATACTAGAATGACATGGGAGCAGATGAAGAAAGATGGAGATACTAGAATGACATGGGAGCAGATGAAGAAAGCTGGAGATAATGAAATGACATGGGAGCAGATGAAGAAAGCTGGGGATACTGGAATGACATAGGAGCAGATGAAGAAAGCTGGAGATACTAGAATGACATGGGAGCAGATGAAGAAAGCTGGGGATACTGGAATGACATGGGAGCAGATGAAGAAAGATGGAGATACTAGAATGACATGGGAGCAGATGAAGAAAGCTGGAGATACTAGAATGACATGGGATCAGATGAAGAAAGCTGGGGATACTGGAATGACATAGGAGCAGATGAAGAAAGCTGAGGATACTAGAATGACATTGGAGCAGATGAAGAAAGCTGAGGATACTAGAATGACATGGGAGCAGATGAAGAAAGCTGAGGATACTAGAATGACATGGGAGCAGATAAAGAAAGCTGAGGATACTAGAATGACATGGGAGCAGATGAAGAAAGCTGGAGATACTAGAATGACATGGGAGCAGATGAAGAAAGCTGAGGATACTGGAATGAAATGGGAGCAGATGAAGAAAGCTGGAGATACTAGAATGACATGGGAGCAGATGAAGAAAGCTGGGGATACTGGAATGACATAGGAGCAGATGAAGAAAGCTGGAGATACTAGAATGACATGGGAGTAGATGAAGAAAGATGGGGATACTAGAATGACATGGGAGCAGATGAAGAAAGATGGAGATACTAGAATGACATGGGAGCAGATGAAGAAAGCTGGAGATAATGAAATGACATGGGAGCAGATGAAGAAAGCTGGGGATACTGGAATGACATAGGAGCAGATGAAGAAAGCTGGAGATACTAGAATGACATGGGAGCAGATGAAGAAAGCTGGAGATACTAGAATGCCATGGGAGCAGATGAAGAAAGCTGAGGAAACTAGAATGACATGGGAGCAGATGAAGAAAGCTAGAGATACTAGAATGACATGGGAGCAGATGAAGAAAGCTGAGGATACTGGAATGACATGGGAGCAGATGAAGAAAGCTGGGGATACTGGAATGACATAGGAGC
This sequence comes from Biomphalaria pfeifferi, assembly GCA_030265305.1. Lineage (NCBI taxonomy): Eukaryota > Metazoa > Mollusca > Gastropoda > Planorbidae > Biomphalaria > Biomphalaria pfeifferi. The sequence goes on along the minus strand of JASAOG010000092.1, from coordinate 764,974 downwards.
AGATGAAGAAAGCTGGAGATACTAGAATGACATGGGAGCAGATGAAGAAAGCTGGAGATACTAGAATGCCATGGGAGCAGATGAAGAAAGCTGGGGATACTGGAATGACATGGGAGCAGATAAAGAAAGATGGAGATACTAGAATGACATGGGAGCAGATGAAGAAAGCTGGGGATACTGGAATGACATGGGAGCAGATGAAGAAAGATGGAGATACTAGAATGACATGGGAGCAGATGAAGAAAGCTGGAGATACTAGAATGACATGGGAGCAGATGAAGAAAGCTGGGGATACTGGAATGACATAGGAGCAGATGAAGAAAGCTGAGGAAACTAGAATGACATGGGAGCAGATGAAGAAAGCTAGAGATACTAGAATGACATGGGAGCAGATGAAGAAAGCTGAGGATACTGGAATGACTTGGGAGCAGATGAAGAAAGCTGAGGATACTGGAATGACATGGGAGCAGATGAAGAAAGCTGGGGATACTGGAATGACATAGGAGCAGATGAAGAAAGCTGAGGATACTAGAATGACATTGGAGCAGATGAAGAAAGCTGAGGATACTAGAATGACATGGGAGCAGATGAAGAAAGCTGAGGATACTAGAATGACATGGGAGCAGATGAAGAAATCTGGAGATACTAGAATGACATGGGAGCAGATGAAGAAAGCTGAGGATACTGGAATGACATGGGAGCAGATGAAGAAAGCTGGAGATACTAGAATGACATGGGAGCAGATGAAGAAAGCTGGGGATACTGGAATGACATAGGAGCAGATGAAGAAAGCTGGAGATACTAGAATGACATGGGAGTAGATGAAGAAAGATGGGGATACTAGAATGACATGGGAGCAGATGAAGAAAGATGGAGATACTAGAATGACATGGGAGCAGATGAAGAAAGCTGGAGATAATGAAATGACATGGGAGCAGATGAAGAAAGCTGGGGATACTGGAATGACATAGGAGCAGATGAAGAAAGCTGGAGATACTAGAATGACATGGGAGCAGATGAAGAAAGCTGGAGATACTAGAATGCCATGGGAGCAGATGAAGAAAGCTGAGGATACTAGAATGACATGGGAGCAGATGAAGAAAGCTGAGGAAACTAGAATGACATGGGAGCAGATGAAGAAAGCTAGAGATACTAGAATGACATGGGAGCAGATGAAGAAAGCTGAGGATACTGGAATGACATGGGAGCAGATGAAGAAAGCTGAGGATACTGGAATGACATGGGAGCAGATGAAGAAAGCTGGAGATACTAGAATGACATGGGAGCAGATGAAGAAAGCTGGAGATACTAGAATGCCATGGGAGCAGATGAAGAAAGCTGGGGATACTGGAATGACATAGGAGCAGATGAAGAAAGCTGGAGATACTAGAACGACATGGGAGCAGATTAAGAAAGCTGGAGATACTAGAATGACATGGGAGCAGATGAAGAAAGCTGGGGATACTGGAATGACATAGGAGCAGATGAAGAAAGCTGGAGTTACTAGAATGACATGGGAGCACATGAAGAAAGATGGAGATACTAGAATGACATGGGAGCAGATGAAGAAAGCTGGAGATAATGAAATGACATGGGAGCAGATGAAGAATACTGGGGATACTGGAATGACATAGGAGCAGATGAAGAAAGCTGGAGATACTAGAATGACATGGGAGCAGATGAAGAAAGCTGGAGATACTGGAATGACATAGGAGCAGATAAAGAAAGCTGAGGATACTAAAATGACATGGGAGCAGATGAAGAAAGCTGAGGATACTAGAATGACATGGGAGCAGATGAAGAAAGCTGGAGATACTAGAATGCCATGGGAGCAGATGAAGAAAGCTGAGGATACTAGAATGACATGGGAGCAGATGAAGAAATCTGGAGATACTAGAATGACATGGGAGCAGATGAAGAAAGCTGAGGATACTGGAATGACATGGGAGCAGATGAAGAAAGCTGGAGATACTAGAATGACATGGGAGCAGATGAAGAAAGCTGGGGATACTGGAATGACATAGGAGCAGATGAAGAAAGCTGGAGATACTAGAATGACATGGGAGTAGATGAAGAAAGATGGGGATACTAGAATGACATGGGAGCAGATGAAGAAAGATGGAGATACTAGAATGACATGGGAGCAGATGAAGAAAGCTGGAGATAATGAAATGACATAAGAGCAGATGAAGAAAGCTGGGGATACTGGAATGACATAGGAGCAGATGAAGAAAGCTGGAGATACTAGAATGACATGGGAGCAGATGAAGAAAGCTGGAGATACTAGAATGCCATGGGAGCAGATGAAGAAAGCTGAGGATACTAGAATGACATGGGAGCAGATGAAGAAAGCTGAGGAAACTAGAATGACATGGGAGCAGATGAAGAAAGCTAGAGATACTAGAATGACATGGGAGCAGATGAAGAAAGCTGAGGATACTGGAATGACATGGGAGCAGATGAAGAAAGCTGAGGATACTGGAATGACATGGGAGCAGATGAAGAAAGCTGGAGATACTAGAATGACATGGGAGCAGATGAAGAAAGCTGGAGATACTAGAATGCCATGGGAGCAGATGAAGAAAGCTGGGGATACTGGAATGACATAGGAGCAGATGAAGAAAGCTGGAGATACTAGAATGACATGGGAGCAGATGAAGAAAGCTGGAGATACTAGAATGACATGGGAGCAGATGAAGAAAGCTGGGGATACTGGAATGACATAGGAGCAGATGAAGAAAGCTGGAGTTACTAGAATGACATGGGAGCACATGAAGAAAGATGGAGATACTAGAATGACATGGGAGCAGATGAAGAAAGCTGGAGATAATGAAATGACATGGGAGCAGATGAAGAAAGCTGGGGATACTGGAATGACATAGGAGCAGATGAAGAAAGCTGGAGATACTAGAATGACATGGGAGCAGATGAAGAAAGCTGGAGATACTGGAATGACATAGGAGCAGATAAAGAAAGCTGAGGATACTAGAATGACATGGGAGCAGATGAAGAAAGCTGAGGATACTAGAATGACATGGGAGCAGATGAAGAAAGCTGGAGATACTAGAATGCCATGGGAGCAGATGAAGAAAGCTGAGGATATTAGAATGACATGGGAGCAGATGAAGAAAGCTGAGGAAACTAGAATGACATGGGAGCAGATGAAGAAAGCTAGAGATACTAGAATGACATGGGAGCAGATGAAGAAAGCTGAGGATACTGGAATGACATGGGAGCAGATGAAGAAAGCTGGGGATACTGGAATGACATAGGAGCAGATGAAGAAAGCTGGAGATACTAGAATGACATGGGAGCAGATGAAGAAAGCTGGAGATACTAGAATGCCATGGGAGCAGATGAAGAAAGCTGGGGATACTGGAATGACATGGGAGCAGATGAAGAAAGATGGAGATACTAGAATGACATGGGAGCAGATGAAGAAAGCTGGGGATACTGGAATGACATAGGAGCAGATGAAGAAAGCTGGAGTTACTAGAATGACATGGGAGCACATGAAGAAAGATGGAGATACTAGAATGACATGGGAGCAGATGAAGAAAGCTGGAGATAATGAAATGACATGGGAGCAGATGAAGAAAGCTGGGGATACTGGAATGACATAGGAGCAGATGAAGAAAGCTGGAGATACTAGAATGACATGGGAGCAGATGAAGAAAGCTGGAGATACTGAAATGACATAGGAGCAGATAAAGAAAGCTGAGGATACTAGAATGACATGGGAGCAGATGAAGAAAGCTGAGGATACTAGAATGACATGGGAGCAGATGAAGAAAGCTGGAGATACTAGAATGCCATGGGAGCAGATGAAGAAAGCTGAGGATACTAGAATGACATGGGAGCAGATGAAGAAATCTGGAGATACTAGAATGACATGGGAGCAGATGAAGAAAGCTGAGGATACTGGAATGACATGGGAGCAGATGAAGAAAGATGGAGATACTAGAATGACATGGGAGTAGATGAAGAAAGATGGGGATACTAGAATGACATGGGAGCAGATGAAGAAAGATGGAGATACTAGAATGACATGGGAGCAGATGAAGAAAGCTGGAGATAATGAAATGACATGGGAGCAGATGAAGAAAGCTGGGGATACTGGAATGACATAGGAGCAGATGAAGAAAGCTGGAGATACTAGAATGACATGTGAGCAGATGAAGAAAGCTGGAGATACTAGAATGCCATGGGAGCAGATGAAGAAAGCTGAGGATACTAGAATGACATGGGAGCAGATGAAGAAAGCTGAGGAAACTAGAATGACATGGGATCAGATGAAGAAAGCTAGAGATACTAGAATGACATGGGAGCAGATGAAGAAAGCTGAGGATACTGGAATGACATGGGAGCAGATGAAGAAAGCTGAGGATACTGGAATGACATGGGAGCAGATGAAGAAAGCTGGGGATACTGGAATGACATAGGAGCAGATGAAGAAAGCTGAGGATACTAGAATGACATTGGAGCAGATGAAGAAAGCTGAGGATACTAGAATGACATGGGAGCAGATGAAGAAAGCTGAGGATACTAGAATGACATGGGAGCAGATGAAGAAAGCTGAGGATACTAGAATGACATGGGAGCAGATGAAGAAAGCTGGAGATACTAGAATGACATGGGAGCAGATGAAGAAAGCTGAGGATACTGGAATGACATGGGAGCAGATGAAGAAATCTGGAGATACTAGAATGACATGGGAGCAGATGAAGAAAGCTGAGGATACTGGAATGACATGGGAGCAGATGAAGAAAGCTGGAGATACTAGAATGACATGGGAGCAGATGAAGAAAGCTGGGGATACTGGAATGACATAGGAGCAGATGAAGAAAGCTGGAGATACTAGAATGACATGGGAGTAGATGAAGAAAGATGGGGATACTAGAATGACATGGGAGCAGATGAAGAAAGATGGAGATACTAGAATGACATGGGAGCAGATGAAGAAAGCTGGAGATAATGAAATGACATGGGAGCAGATGAAGAAAGCTGGGGATACTGGAATGACATAGGAGCAGATGAAGAAAGCTGGAGATACTAGAATGACATGGGAGCAGATGAAGAAAGCTGGAGATACTAGAATGCCATGGGAGCAGATGAAGAAAGCTGAGGATACTAGAATGACATGGGAGCAGATGAAGAAAGCTGAGGAAACTAGAATGACATGGGAGCAGATGAAGAAAGCTAGAGATACTAGAATGACATGGGAGCAGATGAAGAAAGCTGAGGATACTGGAATGACATGGGAGCAGATGAAGAAAGCTGAGGATACTGGAATGACATGGGAGCAGATGAAGAAAGCTGGAGATACTAGAATGACATGGGCGCAGATGAAGAAAGCTGGAGATACTAGAATGCCATGGGAGCAGATGAAGAAAGCTGGGGATACTGGAATGACATAGGAGCAGATGAAGAAAGCTGGAGATACTAGAATGACATGGGAGCAGATGAAGAAAGCTGGAGATACTAGAATGACATGGGAGCAGATGAAGAAAGCTGGGGATACTGGAATGACATAGGAGCAGATGAAGAAAGCTGGAGTTACTAGAATGACATGGGAGCACATGAAGAAAGATGGAGATACTAGAATGACATGGGAGCAGATGAAGAAAGCTGGAGATAATGAAATGACATGGGAGCAGATGAAGAAAGCTGGGGATACTGGAATGACATAGGAGCAGATGAAGAAAGCTGGAGATACTAGAATGACATGGGAGCAGATGAAGAAAGCTGGAGATACTGGAATGACATAGGAGCAGATAAAGAAAGCTGAGGATACTAGAATGACATGGGAGCAGATGAAGAAAGCTGAGGATACTAGAATGACATGGGAGCAGATGAAGAAAGCTGGAGATACTAGAATGCCATGGGAGCAGATGAAGAAAGCTGAGGATACTAGAATGACATGGGAGCAGATGAAGAAATCTGGAGATACTAGAATGACATGGGAGCAGATGAAGAAAGCTGAGGATACTGGAATGACATGGGAGCAGATGAAGAAAGCTGGAGATACTAGAATGACATGGGAGCAGATGAAGAAAGCTGGGGATACTGGAATGACATAGGAGCAGATGAAGAAAGCTGGAGATACTAGAATGACATGGGAGTAGATGAAGAAAGATGGGGATACTAGAATGACATGGGAGCAGATGAAGAAAGATGGAGATACTAGAATGACATGGGAGCAGATGAAGAAAGCTGGAGATAATGAAATGACATGGGAGCAGATGAAGAAAGCTGGGGATACTGGAATGACATAGGAGCAGATGAAGAAAGCTGGAGATACTAGAATGACATGGGAGCAGATGAAGAAAGCTGGAGATACTAGAATGCCATGGGAGCAGATGAAGAAAGCTGAGGATACTAGAATGACATGGGAGCAGATGAAGAAAGCTGAGGAAACTAGAATGACATGGGAGCAGATGAAGAAAGCTAGAGATACTAGAATGACATGGGAGCAGATGAAGAAAGCTGGAGATACTAGAATGACATGGGAGCAGATGAAGAAAGCTGAGGATACTGGAATGACATGGGAGCAGATGAAGAAAGCTGGAGATACTAGAATGACATGGGAGCAGATGAAGAAAGCTGGACATACTAGAATGCCATGGGAGCAGATGAAGAAAGCTGGGGATACTGGAATGACATAGGAGCAGATGAAGAAAGCTGGAGATACTAGAATGACATGGGAGCAGATGAAGAAAGCTGGAGATACTAGAATGACATGGGAGCAGATGAAGAAAGCTGGGGATACTGGAATGACATAGGAGCAGATGAAGAAAGCTGGAGTTACTAGAATGACATGGGAGCACATGAAGAAAGATGGAGATACTAGAATGACATGGGAGCAGATGAAGAAAGCTGGAGATAATGAAATGACATGGGAGCAGATGAAGAAAGCTGGGGATACTGGAATGACATAGGAGCAGATGAAGAAAGCTGGAGATACTAGAATGACATGGGAGCAGATGAAGAAAGCTGGAGATACTGGAATGACATAGGAGAAGATAAAGAAAGCTGAGGATACTAGAATGACATGGGAGCAGATGAAGAAAGCTGAGGATACTAGAATGACATGGGAGCAGATGAAGAAAGCTGGAGATACTAGAATGCCATGGGAGCAGATGAAGAAAGCTGAGGATACTAGAATGACATGGGAGCAGATGAAGAAAGCTGAGGAAACTAGAATGACATGGGAGCAGATGAAGAAAGCTAGAGATACTAGAATGACATGGGAGCAGATGAAGAAAGCTGGAGATACTAGAATGACATGGGAGCAGATGAAGAAAGCTGGGGATACTGGAATGACATAGGAGCAGATGAAGAAAGCTGGAGATACTAGAATGACATGGGAGTAGATGAAGAAAGCTGAGGATACTAGAATGACATGGGAGCAGATAAAGAAAGCTGAGGATACTAGAATGACATGGGAGCAGATGAAGAAAGCTGGAGATACTAGAATGACATGGGAGCAGATGAAGAAAGCTGAGGATACTGGAATGACATGGGAGCAGATGAAGAAAGCTGGAGATACTAGAATGACATGGGAGCAGATGAAGAAAGCTGGGGATACTGGAATGACATAGGAGCAGATGAAGAAAGCTGGAGATACTAGAATGACATGGGAGTAGATGAAGAAAGATGGGGATACTAGAATGACATGGGAGCAGATGAAGAAAGATGGAGATACTAGAATGACATGGGAGCAGATGAAGAAAGCTGGAGATAATGAAATGACATGGGAGCAGATGAAGAAAGCTGGGGATACTGGAATGACATAGGAGCAGATGAAGAAAGCTGGAGATACTAGAATGACATGGGAGCAGATGAAGAAAGCTGGAGATACTAGAATGCCATGGGAGCAGATGAAGAAAGCTGAGGAAACTAGAATGACATGGGAGCAGATGAAGAAAGCTAGAGATACTAGAATGACATGGGAGCAGATGAAGAAAGCTGAGGATACTGGAATGACATGGGAGCAGATGAAGAAAGCTGGGGATACTGGAATGACATAGGAGCAGATGAAGAAAGCTGGAGATACTAGAATGACATGGGAGCAGATGAAGAAAGCTGGAGATACTAGAATGCCATGGGAGCAGATGAAGAAAGCTGGGGATACTGGAATGACATGGGAGCAGATAAAGAAAGATGGAGATACTAGAATGACATGGGAGCAGATGAAGAAAGCTGGGGATACTGGAATGACATGGGAGCAGATGAAGAAAGATGGAGATACTAGAATGACATGGGAGCAGATGAAGAAAGCTGGAGATACTAGAATGACATGGGAGCAGATGAAGAAAGCTGGGGATACTGGAATGACATAGGAGCAGATGAAGAAAGCTGAGGAAACTAGAATGACATGGGAGCAGATGAAGAAAGCTAGAGATACTAGAATGACATGGGAGCAGATGAAGAAAGCTGAGGATACTGGAATGACTTGGGAGCAGATGAAGAAAGCTGAGGATACTGGAATGACATGGGAGCAGATGAAGAAAGCTGGGGATACTGGAATGACATAGGAGCAGATGAAGAAAGCTGAGGATACTAGAATGACATTGGAGCAGATGAAGAAAGCTGAGGATACTAGAATGACATGGGAGCAGATGAAGAAAGCTGAGGATACTAGAATGACATGGGAGCAGATGAAGAAATCTGGAGATACTAGAATGACATGGGAGCAGATGAAGAAAGCTGAGGATACTGGAATGACATGGGAGCAGATGAAGAAAGCTGGAGATACTAGAATGACATGGGAGCAGATGAAGAAAGCTGGGGATACTGGAATGACATAGGAGCAGATGAAGAAAGCTGGAGATACTAGAATGACATGGGAGTAGATGAAGAAAGATGGGGATACTAGAATGACATGGGAGCAGATGAAGAAAGATGGAGATACTAGAATGACATGGGAGCAGATGAAGAAAGCTGGAGATAATGAAATGACATGGGAGCAGATGAAGAAAGCTGGGGATACTGGAATGACATAGGAGCAGATGAAGAAAGCTGGAGATACTAGAATGACATGGGAGCAGATGAAGAAAGCTGGAGATACTAGAATGCCATGGGAGCAGATGAAGAAAGCTGAGGATACTAGAATGACATGGGAGCAGATGAAGAAAGCTGAGGAAACTAGAATGACATGGGAGCAGATGAAGAAAGCTAGAGATACTAGAATGACATGGGAGCAGATGAAGAAAGCTGAGGATACTGGAATGACATGGGAGCAGATGAAGAAAGCTGAGGATACTGGAATGACATGGGAGCAGATGAAGAAAGCTGGAGATACTAGAATGACATGGGAGCAGATGAAGAAAGCTGGAGATACTAGAATGCCATGGGAGCAGATGAAGAAAGCTGGGGATACTGGAATGACATAGGAGCAGATGAAGAAAGCTGGAGATACTAGAACGACATGGGAGCAGATTAAGAAAGCTGGAGATACTAGAATGACATGGGAGCAGATGAAGAAAGCTGGGGATACTGGAATGACATAGGAGCAGATGAAGAAAGCTGGAGTTACTAGAATGACATGGGAGCACATGAAGAAAGATGGAGATACTAGAATGACATGGGAGCAGATGAAGAAAGCTGGAGATAATGAAATGACATGGGAGCAGATGAAGAATACTGGGGATACTGGAATGACATAGGAGCAGATGAAGAAAGCTGGAGATACTAGAATGACATGGGAGCAGATGAAGAAAGCTGGAGATACTGGAATGACATAGGAGCAGATAAAGAAAGCTGAGGATACTAAAATGACATGGGAGCAGATGAAGAAAGCTGAGGATACTAGAATGACATGGGAGCAGATGAAGAAAGCTGGAGATACTAGAATGCCATGGGAGCAGATGAAGAAAGCTGAGGATACTAGAATGACATGGGAGCAGATGAAGAAATCTGGAGATACTAGAATGACATGGGAGCAGATGAAGAAAGCTGAGGATACTGGAATGACATGGGAGCAGATGAAGAAAGCTGGAGATACTAGAATGACATGGGAGCAGATGAAGAAAGCTGGGGATACTGGAATGACATAGGAGCAGATGAAGAAAGCTGGAGATACTAGAATGACATGGGAGTAGATGAAGAAAGATGGGGATACTAGAATGACATGGGAGCAGATGAAGAAAGATGGAGATACTAGAATGACATGGGAGCAGATGAAGAAAGCTGGAGATAATGAAATGACATAAGAGCAGATGAAGAAAGCTGGGGATACTGGAATGACATAGGAGCAGATGAAGAAAGCTGGAGATACTAGAATGACATGGGAGCAGATGAAGAAAGCTGGAGATACTAGAATGCCATGGGAGCAGATGAAGAAAGCTGAGGATACTAGAATGACATGGGAGCAGATGAAGAAAGCTGAGGAAACTAGAATGACATGGGAGCAGATGAAGAAAGCTAGAGATACTAGAATGACATGGGAGCAGATGAAGAAAGCTGAGGATACTGGAATGACATGGGAGCAGATGAAGAAAGCTGAGGATACTGGAATGACATGGGAGCAGATGAAGAAAGCTGGAGATACTAGAATGACATGGGAGCAGATGAAGAAAGCTGGAGATACTAGAATGCCATGGGAGCAGATGAAGAAAGCTGGGGATACTGGAATGACATAGGAGCAGATGAAGAAAGCTGGAGATACTAGAATGACATGGGAGCAGATGAAGAAAGCTGGAGATACTAGAATGACATGGGAGCAGATGAAGAAAGCTGGGGATACTGGAATGACATAGGAGCAGATGAAGAAAGCTGGAGTTACTAGAATGACATGGGAGCACATGAAGAAAGATGGAGATACTAGAATGACATGGGAGCAGATGAAGAAAGCTGGAGATAATGAAATGACATGGGAGCAGATGAAGAAAGCTGGGGATACTGGAATGACATAGGAGCAGATGAAGAAAGCTGGAGATACTAGAATGACATGGGAGCAGATGAAGAAAGCTGGAGATACTGGAATGACATAGGAGCAGATAAAGAAAGCTGAGGATACTAGAATGACATGGGAGCAGATGAAGAAAGCTGAGGATACTAGAATGACATGGGAGCAGATGAAGAAAGCTGGAGATACTAGAATGCCATGGGAGCAGATGAAGAAAGCTGAGGATATTAGAATGACATGGGAGCAGATGAAGAAAGCTGAGGAAACTAGAATGACATGGGAGCAGATGAAGAAAGCTAGAGATACTAGAATGACATGGGAGCAGATGAAGAAAGCTGAGGATACTGGAATGACATGGGAGCAGATGAAGAAAGCTGGGGATACTGGAATGACATAGGAGCAGATGAAGAAAGCTGGAGATACTAGAATGACATGGGAGCAGATGAAGAAAGCTGGAGATACTAGAATGCCATGGGAGCAGATGAAGAAAGCTGGGGATACTGGAATGACATGGGAGCAGATGAAGAAAGATGGAGATACTAGAATGACATGGGAGCAGATGAAGAAAGCTGGGGATACTGGAATGACATAGGAGCAGATGAAGAAAGCTGGAGTTACTAGAATGACATGGGAGCACATGAAGAAAGATGGAGATACTAGAATGACATGGGAGCAGATGAAGAAAGCTGGAGATAATGAAATGACATGGGAGCAGATGAAGAAAGCTGGGGATACTGGAATGACATAGGAGCAGATGAAGAAAGCTGGAGATACTAGAATGACATGGGAGCAGATGAAGAAAGCTGGAGATACTGAAATGACATAGGAGCAGATAAAGAAAGCTGAGGATACTAGAATGACATGGGAGCAGATGAAGAAAGCTGAGGATACTAGAATGACATGGGAGCAGATGAAGAAAGCTGGAGATACTAGAATGCCATGGGAGCAGATGAAGAAAGCTGAGGATACTAGAATGACATGGGAGCAGATGAAGAAATCTGGAGATACTAGAATGACATGGGAGCAGATGAAGAAAGCTGAGGATACTGGAATGACATGGGAGCAGATGAAGAAAGATGGAGATACTAGAATGACATGGGAGTAGATGAAGAAAGATGGGGATACTAGAATGACATGGGAGCAGATGAAGAAAGATGGAGATACTAGAATGACATGGGAGCAGATGAAGAAAGCTGGAGATAATGAAATGACATGGGAGCAGATGAAGAAAGCTGGGGATACTGGAATGACATAGGAGCAGATGAAGAAAGCTGGAGATACTAGAATGACATGTGAGCAGATGAAGAAAGCTGGAGATACTAGAATGCCATGGGAGCAGATGAAGAAAGCTGAGGATACTAGAATGACATGGGAGCAGATGAAGAAAGCTGAGGAAACTAGAATGACATGGGATCAGATGAAGAAAGCTAGAGATACTAGAATGACATGGGAGCAGATGAAGAAAGCTGAGGATACTGGAATGACATGGGAGCAGATGAAGAAAGCTGAGGATACTGGAATGACATGGGAGCAGATGAAGAAAGCTGGGGATACTGGAATGACATAGGAGCAGATGAAGAAAGCTGAGGATACTAGAATGACATTGGAGCAGATGAAGAAAGCTGAGGATACTAGAATGACATGGGAGCAGATGAAGAAAGCTGAGGATACTAGAATGACATGGGAGCAGATGAAGAAAGCTGAGGATACTAGAATGACATGGGAGCAGATGAAGAAAGCTGGAGATACTAGAATGACATGGGAGCAGATGAAGAAAGCTGAGGATACTGGAATGACATGGGAGCAGATGAAGAAATCTGGAGATACTAGAATGACATGGGAGCAGATGAAGAAAGCTGAGGATACTGGAATGACATGGGAGCAGATGAAGAAAGCTGGAGATACTAGAATGACATGGGAGCAGATGAAGAAAGCTGGGGATACTGGAATGACATAGGAGCAGATGAAGAAAGCTGGAGATACTAGAATGACATGGGAGTAGATGAAGAAAGATGGGGATACTAGAATGACATGGGAGCAGATGAAGAAAGATGGAGATACTAGAATGACATGGGAGCAGATGAAGAAAGCTGGAGATAATGAAATGACATGGGAGCAGATGAAGAAAGCTGGGGATACTGGAATGACATAGGAGCAGATGAAGAAAGCTGGAGATACTAGAATGACATGGGAGCAGATGAAGAAAGCTGGAGATACTAGAATGCCATGGGAGCAGATGAAGAAAGCTGAGGATACTAGAATGACATGGGAGCAGATGAAGAAAGCTGAGGAAACTAGAATGACATGGGAGCAGATGAAGAAAGCTAGAGATACTAGAATGACATGGGAGCAGATGAAGAAAGCTGAGGATACTGGAATGACATGGGAGCAGATGAAGAAAGCTGAGGATACTGGAATGACATGGGAGCAGATGAAGAAAGCTGGAGATACTAGAATGACATGGGCGCAGATGAAGAAAGCTGGAGATACTAGAATGCCATGGGAGCAGATGAAGAAAGCTGGGGATACTGGAATGACATAGGAGCAGATGAAGAAAGCTGGAGATACTAGAATGACATGGGAGCAGATGAAGAAAGCTGGAGATACTAGAATGACATGGGAGCAGATGAAGAAAGCTGGGGATACTGGAATGACATAGGAGCAGATGAAGAAAGCTGGAGTTACTAGAATGACATGGGAGCACATGAAGAAAGATGGAGATACTAGAATGACATGGGAGCAGATGAAGAAAGCTGGAGATAATGAAATGACATGGGAGCAGATGAAGAAAGCTGGGGATACTGGAATGACATAGGAGCAGATGAAGAAAGCTGGAGATACTAGAATGACATGGGAGCAGATGAAGAAAGCTGGAGATACTGGAATGACATAGGAGCAGATAAAGAAAGCTGAGGATACTAGAATGACATGGGAGCAGATGAAGAAAGCTGAGGATACTAGAATGACATGGGAGCAGATGAAGAAAGCTGGAGATACTAGAATGCCATGGGAGCAGATGAAGAAAGCTGAGGATACTAGAATGACATGGGAGCAGATGAAGAAATCTGGAGATACTAGAATGACATGGGAGCAGATGAAGAAAGCTGAGGATACTGGAATGACATGGGAGCAGATGAAGAAAGCTGGAGATACTAGAATGACATGGGAGCAGATGAAGAAAGCTGGGGATACTGGAATGACATAGGAGCAGATGAAGAAAGCTGGAGATACTAGAATGACATGGGAGTAGATGAAGAAAGATGGGGATACTAGAATGACATGGGAGCAGATGAAGAAAGATGGAGATACTAGAATGACATGGGAGCAGATGAAGAAAGCTGGAGATAATGAAATGACATGGGAGCAGATGAAGAAAGCTGGGGATACTGGAATGACATAGGAGCAGATGAAGAAAGCTGGAGATACTAGAATGACATGGGAGCAGATGAAGAAAGCTGGAGATACTAGAATGCCATGGGAGCAGATGAAGAAAGCTGAGGATACTAGAATGACATGGGAGCAGATGAAGAAAGCTGAGGAAACTAGAATGACATGGGAGCAGATGAAGAAAGCTAGAGATACTAGAATGACATGGGAGCAGATGAAGAAAGCTGGAGATACTAGAATGACATGGGAGCAGATGAAGAAAGCTGAGGATACTGGAATGACATGGGAGCAGATGAAGAAAGCTGGAGATACTAGAATGACATGGGAGCAGATGAAGAAAGCTGGACATACTAGAATGCCATGGGAGCAGATGAAGAAAGCTGGGGATACTGGAATGACATAGGAGCAGATGAAGAAAGCTGGAGATACTAGAATGACATGGGAGCAGATGAAGAAAGCTGGAGATACTAGAATGACATGGGAGCAGATGAAGAAAGCTGGGGATACTGGAATGACATAGGAGCAGATGAAGAAAGCTGGAGTTACTAGAATGACATGGGAGCACATGAAGAAAGATGGAGATACTAGAATGACATGGGAGCAGATGAAGAAAGCTGGAGATAATGAAATGACATGGGAGCAGATGAAGAAAGCTGGGGATACTGGAATGACATAGGAGCAGATGAAGAAAGCTGGAGATACTAGAATGACATGGGAGCAGATGAAGAAAGCTGGAGATACTGGAATGACATAGGAGAAGATAAAGAAAGCTGAGGATACTAGAATGACATGGGAGCAGATGAAGAAAGCTGAGGATACTAGAATGACATGGGAGCAGATGAAGAAAGCTGGAGATACTAGAATGCCATGGGAGCAGATGAAGAAAGCTGAGGATACTAGAATGACATGGGAGCAGATGAAGAAAGCTGAGGAAACTAGAATGACATGGGAGCAGATGAAGAAAGCTAGAGATACTAGAATGACATGGGAGCAGATGAAGAAAGATGAGGATACTGGAATGACATGGGAGCAGATGAAGAAAGCTGGGGATACTGGAATGACATAGGAGCAGATGAAGAAAGCTGGAGATACTAGAATGACATGGGAGCAGATGAAGAAAGCTGGAGATACTAGAATGCCATGGGAGCAGATGAAGAAAGCTGGGGATACTGGAATGACATGGGAGCAGATGAAGAAAGATGGAGATACTAGAATGACATGGGAGCAGATGAAGAAAGCTGGGGATACTGGAATGACATAGGAGCAGATGAAGAAAGCTGGAGTTACTAGAATGACATGGGAGCACATGAAGAAAGATGGAGATACTAGAATGACATGGGAGCAGATGAAGAAAGCTGGAGATAATGAAATGACATGGGAGCAGATGAAGAAAGCTGGGGATACTGGAATGACATAGGAGAAGATGAAGAAAGCTGGAGATACTAGAATGACATGGGAGCAGATGAAGAAAGCTGGAGATACTGAAATGACATAGGAGCAGATAAAGAAAGCTGAGGATACTAGAATGACATGGGAGCAGATGAAGAAAGCTGAGGATACTAGAATGACATGGGAGCAGATGAAGAAAGCTGGAGATACTAGAATGCCATGGGAGCAGATGAAGAAAGCTGAGGATACTAGAATGACATGGGAGCAGATGAAGAAATCTGGAGATACTAGAATGACATGGGAGCAGATGAAGAAAGCTGAGGATACTGGAATGACATGGGAGCAGATGAAGAAAGCTGGAGATACTAGAATGACATGGGAGCAGATGAAGAAAGCTGGGGATACTGGAATGACATAGGAGCAGATGAAGAAAGCTGGAGATACTAGAATGACATGGGAGTAGATGAAGAAAGATGGGGATACTAGAATGACATGGGAGCAGATGAAGAAAGATGGAGATACTAGAATGACATGGGAGCAGATGAAGAAAGCTGGAGATAATGAAATGACATGGGAGCAGATGAAGAAAGCTGGGGATACTGGAATGACATAGGAGCAGATGAAGAAAGCTGGAGATACTAGAATGACATGGGAGCAGATGAAGAAAGCTGGAGATACTAGAATGACATGGGAGCAGATGAAGAAAGCTGAGGATACTAGAATGACATGGGAGCAGATGAAGAAAGCTGAGGAAACTAGAATGACATGGGAGCAGATGAAGAAAGCTAGAGATACTATAATGACATGGGAGCAGATGAAGAAAGCTGAGGATACTGGAATGACATGGGAGCAGATGAAGAAAGCTGAGGATACTAGAATGACATGGGAGCAGATGAAGAAAGCTGGAGATACTAGAATGCCATGGGAGCAGATGAAGAAAGCTGGGGATACTGGAATGTCATAGGAGCAGATGAAGAAAGCTGGAGATACTAGAATGACATGGGAGCAGATGAAGAAAGCTGGAGATACTAGAATGACATGGGAGCAGATGAAGAAAGCTGGGGATACTGGAATGACATAGGAGCAGATGAAGAAAGCTGGAGTTACTAGAATGACATGGGAGCACATGAAGAAAGATGGAGATACTAGAATGACATGGGAGCAGATGAAGAAAGCTGGGGATACTGGAATGACATAGGAGCAGATGAAGAAAGCTGGAGATACTAGAATGACATGGGAGCAGATGAAGAAAGCTGGAGATACTAGAATGACATGGGAGCAGATGAAGAAAGCTGGAGATACTGAAATGACATAGGAGCAGATGAAGAAAGCTGGAGATACTAGAATGACATGGGAGCAGATGAAGAAAGATGGAGATACTAGAATGACATGGGAGCAGATGAAGAAAGCTGGAGATACTAGAATGCCATGGGAGCAGATGAAGAAAGCTGGGGATACTGGAATGACATGGGAGCAGATGAAGAAAGATGGAGATACTAGAATGACATGGGAGCAGATGAAGAAAGCAGGAGATACTAGAATGACATGGGAGCAGATGAAGAAAGCTGGGGATACTGGAATGACATAGGAGCAGATGAAGAAAGCTGAGGATACTAGAATGACATTGGAGCAGATGAAGAAAGCTGAGGATACTAGAATGACATGGGAGCAGATGAAGAAAGCTGAGGATACTAGAATGATATGGGAGCAGATGAAGAAAGCTGAGGATACTAGAATGACATGGGAGCAGATGAAGAAAGCTGGAGATACTAGAATGACATGGGAGCAGATGAAGAAAGCTGAGGATACTGGAATGACATGGGAGCAGATGAAGAAATCTGGAGATACTAGAATGACATGGGAGCAGATGAAGAAAGCTGAGGATACTGGAATGACATGGGAGCAGATGAAGAAAGCTGAGGATACTGGAATGACATAGGAGCAGATGAAGAAAGCTGGAGATACTAGAATGACATGGGAGCAGATGAAGAAAGCTGGGGATACTGGAATGACATAGGAGCAGATGAAGAAAGCTGGAGATACTAGAATGACATGGGAGTAGATGAAGAAAGATGGAGATACTAGAATGACATGGGAGCAGATGAAGAAAGATGGAGATACTAGAATGACATGGGAGCAGATGAAGAAAGCTGGAGATAATGAAATGACATGGGAGCAGATGAAGAAAGCTGGGGATACTGGAATGACATAGGAGCAGATGAAGAAAGCTGGAGATACTAGAATGATATGGGAGCAGATGAAGAAAGCTGGAGATACTAGAATGCCATGGGAGCAGATGAAGAAAGCTGAGGATACTAGAATGACATGGGAGCAGATGAAGAAAGCTGAGGAAACTAGAATGACATGGGAGCAGATGAAGAAAGCTAGAGATACTAGAATGACATGGGAGCAGATGAAGAAAGCTGAGGATACTGGAATGACATGGGAGCAGATGAAGAAAACTGAGGAAACTGGAATGACATGGGAGCAGATGAAGAAAGCTGAGGATACTGGAATGACATGGGAGCAGATGAAGAAAGCTGGAGATACTAGAATGACATGGGAGCAGATGAAGAAAGCTGGAGATACTAGAATGCCACGGGAGCAGATGAAGAAAGCTGGGGATACTGGAATGACATAGGAGCAGATGAAGAAAGCTGGAGATACTAGAATGACATGGGAGCAGATGAAGAAAGCTGGAGATACTAGAATGACATGGGAGCAGATGAAGAAAGCTGGGGATACTGGAATGACATAGGAGCAGATGAAGAAAGCTGGAGATACTAGAATGACATGGGAGCAGATGAAGAAAGATGGAGATACTAGAATGACATGGGAGCAGATGAAGAAAGCTGGAGATAATGAAATGACATGGGAGCAGATGAAGAAAGCTGGGGATACTGGAATGACATAGGAGCAGATGAAGAAAGCTGGAGATACTAGAATGACATGGGAGCAGATGAAGAAAGCTGGGGATACTGGAATGACATAGGAGCAGATGAAGAAAGCTGAGGATACTAGAATGACATGGGAGCAGATGAAGAAAGCTGAGGATACTAGAATGACATGGGAGCAGATGAAGAAAGCTGGAGATACTAGAATGACATGGGAGCAGATGAAGAAAGCTGAGGATACTGGAATGACATGGGAGCAGATGAAGAAAACTGAGGAAACTGGAATGACATGGGAGCAGATGAAGAAAGCTGAGGATACTGGAATGACATGGGAGCAGATGAAGAAAGCTGGAGATACTAGAATGACATGGGAGCAGATGAAGAAAGCTGGAGATACTAGAATGCCATGGGAGCAGATGAAGAAAGCTGGGGATACTGGAATGACATAGGAGCAGATGAAGAAAGCTGGAGATACTAAAATGACATGGGAGTAGATGAAGAAAGCTGGAGATACTAGAATGACATGGGAGCAGATGAAGAAAGCTGGAGTACTGGAATGACATAGGAGCAGATGAAGAAAGCTGGAGATACTAGAATGACATGGGAGCAGATGAAGAAAGATGGAGATACTAGAATGACATGGGAGCAGATAAAGAAAGCTGGAGATACTAGAATGACATGGGAGCAGATGAAGAAAGCTGGGGAAACTGGAATGACATAGGAGCAGATGAAGAAAGCTGGAGATACTAGAATGACATGGGAGCAGATGAAGAAAGCTGGAGATACTAGAATGACATGGGAGCAGATGAAGAAAGCTGGAGATACTGAAATGACATAGGAGCAGATGAAGAAAGCTGGAGATACTAGAATGACATGGGAGCAGATGAAGAAAGATGGAGATACTAGAATGACATGGGAGCAGATGAAGAAAGATGGAGATACTAGAATGACATGGGAGCAGATGAAGAAAGCTGGAGATAATGAAATGACATGGGAGCAGATGAAGAAAGCTGGGGATACTGGAATGACATAGTAGCAGATGAAGAAAGCTGGAGATACTAGAATGACATGGGAGCAGATGAAGAAAGCTGGAGATACTAGAATGCCATGGGAGCAGATGAAGAAAGCTGGGGATACTGGAATGACATGGGAGCAGATGAAGAAAGATGGAGATACTAGAATGACATGGGAGCAGATGAAGAAAGCTGCAGATACTAGAATGACATGGGAGAAGATGAAAAAAGCTGGGGATACTGGAATGACATAGGAGCAGATGAAGAAAGCTGAGGAAACTGGAATGACATGGGAGCAGATGAAGAAAACTGAGGAAACTGGAATGACATGGGAGCAGATGAAGAAAGCTGAGGATACTGGAATGACATGGGAGCAGATGAAGAAAGCTGGAGATACTAGAATGACATGGGAGCAGATGAAGAAAGCTGGAGATACTAGAATGCCACGGGAGCAGATGAAGAAAGCTGGGGATACTGGAATGACATAGGAGCAGATGAAGAAAGCTGGAGATACTAGAATGACATGGGAGCAGATGAAGTAAGCTGGAGATACTAGAATGACATGGGAGCAGATGAAGAAAGCTGGGGATACTGGAATGACATAGGAGCAGATGAAGAAAGCTGGAGATACTAGAATGACATGGGAGCAGATGAAGAAAGATGGAGATACTAGAATGACATGGGAGCAGATGAAGAATGCTGGAGATAATGAAATGACATGGGAGCAGATGAAGAAAGCTGGGGATACTGGAATGACATAGGAGCAGATGAAGAAAGCTGGAGATACTAGAATGACATGGGAGCAGATGAAGAAAGCTGGGGATACTGGAATGACATAGGAGCAGATGAAGAAAGCTGAGGATACTAGAATGACATGGGAGCAGATGAAGAAAGCTGAGGATACTAGAATGACATGGGAGCAGATGAAGAAAGCTGGAGATACTAGAATGACATGGGAGCAGATGAAGAAAGCTGAGGATACTGGAATGACATGGGAGCAGATGAAGAAAACTGAGGAAACTGGAATGACATGGGAGCAGATGAAGAAAGCTGAGGATACTGGAATGACATGGGAGCAGATGAAGAAAGCTGGAGATACTAGAATGACATGGGAGCAGATGAAGAAAGCTGGAGATACTAGAATGCCATGGGAGCAGATGAAGAAAGCTGGGGATACTGGAATGACATAGGAGCAGATGAAGAAAGCTGGAGATACTAAAATGACATGGGAGTAGATGAAGAAAGCTGGAGATACTAGAATGACATGGGAGCAGATGAAGAAAGCTGGAGTACTGGAATGACATAGGAGCAGATGAAGAAAGCTGGAGATACTAGAATGACATGGGAGCAGATGAAGAAAGATGGAGATACTAGAATGACATGGGAGCAGATAAAGAAAGCTGGAGATACTAGAATGACATGGGAGCAGATGAAGAAAGCTGGGGAAACTGGAATGACATAGGAGCAGATGAAGAAAGCTGGAGATACTAGAATGACATGGGAGCAGATGAAGAAAGCTGGAGATACTAGAATGACATGGGAGCAGATGAAGAAAGCTGGAGATACTGAAATGACATAGGAGCAGATGAAGAAAGCTGGAGATACTAGAATGACATGGGAGCAGATGAAGAAAGATGGAGATACTAGAATGACATGGGAGCAGATGAAGAAAGATGGAGATACTAGAATGACATGGGAGCAGATGAAGAAAGCTGGAGATAATGAAATGACATGGGAGCAGATGAAGAAAGCTGGGGATACTGGAATGACATAGTAGCAGATGAAGAAAGCTGGAGATACTAGAATCACATGGGAGCAGATGAAGAAAGCTGGAGATACTAGAATGCCATGGGAGCAGATGAAGAAAGCTGGGGATACTGGAATGACATGGGAGCAGATGAAGAAAGCTGAGGATACTGGAATGACATGGGAGCAGATGAAGAAAGCTGGAGATACTAGAATGACATGGGAGCAGATGAAGAAAGCTGGAGATACTAGAATGCCATGGGAGCAGATGAAGAAAGCTGGGGATACTGGAATGACATAGGAGCAGATGAAGAAAGCTGGAGATACTAAAATGACATGGGAGTAGATGAAGAAAGCTGGAGATACTAGAATGACATGGGAGCAGATGAAGAAAGCTGGAGTACTGGAATGACATAGGAGCAGATGAAGAAAGCTGGAGATACTAGAATGACATGGGAGCAGATGAAGAAAGATGGAGATACTAGAATGACATGGGAGCAGATAAAGAAAGCTGGAGATACTAGAATGACATGGGAGCAGATGAAGAAAGCTGGGGAAACTGGAATGACATAGGAGCAGATGAAGAAAGCTGGAGATACTAGAATGACATGGGAGCAGATGAAGAAAGCTGGAGATACTAGAATGACATGGGAGCAGATGAAGAAAGCTGGAGATACTGAAATGACATAGGAGCAGATGAAGAAAGCTGGAGATACTAGAATGACATGGGAGCAGATGAAGAAAGATGGAGATACTAGAATGACATGGGAGCAGATGAAGAAAGATGGAGATACTAGAATGACATGGGAGCAGATGAAGAAAGCTGGAGATAATGAAATGACATGGGAGCAGATGAAGAAAGCTGGGGATACTGGAATGACATAGTAGCAGATGAAGAAAGCTGGAGATACTAGAATGACATGGGAGCAGATGAAGAAAGCTGGAGATACTAGAATGCCATGGGAGCAGATGAAGAAAGCTGGGGATACTGGAATGACATGGGAGCAGATGAAGAAAGATGGAGATACTAGAATGACATGGGAGCAGATGAAGAAAGCTGCAGATACTAGAATGACATGGGAGAAGATGAAAAAAGCTGGGGATACTGGAATGACATAGGAGCAGATGAAGAAAGCTGAGGAAACTGGAATGACATGGGAGCAGATGAAGAAAACTGAGGAAACTGGAATGACATGGGAGCAGATGAAGAAAGCTGAGGATACTGGAATGACATGGGAGCAGATGAAGAAAGCTGGAGATACTAGAATGACATGGGAGCAGATGAAGAAAGCTGGAGATACTAGAATGCCACGGGAGCAGATGAAGAAAGCTGGGGATACTGGAATGACATAGGAGCAGATGAAGAAAGCTGGAGATACTAGAATGACATGGGAGCAGATGAAGTAAGCTGGAGATACTAGAATGACATGGGAGCAGATGAAGAAAGCTGGGGATACTGGAATGACATAGGAGCAGATGAAGAAAGCTGGAGATACTAGAATGACATGGGAGCAGATGAAGAAAGATGGAGATACTAGAATGACATGGGAGCAGATGAAGAATGCTGGAGATAATGAAATGACATGGGAGCAGATGAAGAAAGCTGGGGATACTGGAATGACATAGGAGCAGATGAAGAAAGCTGGAGATACTAGAATGACATGGGAGCAGATGAAGAAAGCTGGGGATACTGGAATGACATAGGAGCAGATGAAGAAAGCTGAGGATACTAGAATGACATGGGAGCAGATGAAGAAAGCTGAGGATACTAGAATGACATGGGAGCAGATGAAGAAAGCTGGAGATACTAGAATGACATGGGAGCAGATGAAGAAAGCTGAGGATACTGGAATGACATGGGAGCAGATGAAGAAAACTGAGGAAACTGGAATGACATGGGAGCAGATGAAGAAAGCTGAGGATACTGGAATGACATGGGAGCAGATGAAGAAAGCTGGAGATACTAGAATGACATGGGAGCAGATGAAGAAAGCTGGAGATACTAGAATGCCATGGGAGCAGATGAAGAAAGCTGGGGATACTGGAATGACATAGGAGCAGATGAAGAAAGCTGGAGATACTAAAATGACATGGGAGTAGATGAAGAAAGCTGGAGATACTAGAATGACATGGGAGCAGATGAAGAAAGCTGGAGTACTGGAATGACATAGGAGCAGATGAAGAAAGCTGGAGATACTAGAATGACATGGGAGCAGATGAAGAAAGATGGAGATACTAGAATGACATGGGAGCAGATAAAGAAAGCTGGAGATACTAGAATGACATGGGAGCAGATGAAGAAAGCTGGGGAAACTGGAATGACATAGGAGCAGATGAAGAAAGCTGGAGATACTAGAATGACATGGGAGCAGATGAAGAAAGCTGGAGATACTAGAATGACATGGGAGCAGATGAAGAAAGCTGGAGATACTGAAATGACATAGGAGCAGATGAAGAAAGCTGGAGATACTAGAATGACATGGGAGCAGATGAAGAAAGATGGAGATACTAGAATGACATGGGAGCAGATGAAGAAAGATGGAGATACTAGAATGACATGGGAGCAGATGAAGAAAGCTGGAGATAATGAAATGACATGGGAGCAGATGAAGAAAGCTGGGGATACTGGAATGACATAGTAGCAGATGAAGAAAGCTGGAGATACTAGAATCACATGGGAGCAGATGAAGAAAGCTGGAGATACTAGAATGCCATGGGAGCAGATGAAGAAAGCTGGGGATACTGGAATGACATGGGAGCAGATGAAGAAAGATGGAGATACTAGAATGACATGGGAGCAGATGAAGAAAGCTGCAGATACTAGAATGACATGGGAGAAGATGAAAAAAGCTGGGGATACTGGAATGACATAGGAGCAGATGAAGAAAGCTGAGGATACTAGAATGACATTGGAGCAGATGAAGAAAGCTGAGGATACTAGAATGACATGGGAGCAGATGAAGAAAGCTGAGGATACTAGAATGACATGGGAGCAGATGAAGAAAGCTGAGGATACTAGAATGACATGGGAGCAGATGAAGAAAGCTGGAGATACTAGAATGACATGGGAGCAGATGAAGAAAGCTGAGGATACTGGAATGACATGGGAGCAGATGAAGAAATCTGGAGATACTAGAATGACATGGGAGCAGATGAAGAAAGCTGAGGATACTGGAATGACATGGGAGCAGATGAAGAAAGCTGGAGATACTAGAATGACATGGGAGCAGATGAAGAAAGCTGGGGATACTGGAATGACATAGGAGCAGATGAAGAAAGCTGGAGATACTAGAATGACATGGGAGCAGATGAAGAATGATGGAGATACTAGAATGACATGGGAGCAGATGAAGAAAGATGGAGATACTAGAATGACATGGGAGCAGATGAAGAAAGCTGGAGATAATGAAATGACATGGGAGCAGATGAAAAAAGCTGGGGATACTGGAATGACATAGGAGCAGATGAAGAAAGCTGGAGATACTAGAATGACATGGGAGCAGATGAAGAAAGCTGGAGATACTAGAATGCCATGGGAGCAGATGAAGAAAGCTGGGGATACTGGAATGACATAGGAGCAGAAGAAGAAAGCTGGAGATACTAGAATGACATTGGAGCAGATGAAGAAAGCTGGAGATACTAGAATGACATGGGAGCAGATGAAGAAAGCTGGGGATACTGGAATGACATAGGAGCAGATGAAGAAAGCTGGAGATACTGGAATGACATGGGAGCAGATGAAGAAAGCTGGAGATACTAGAATGACATGGGAGCAGATGAAAAAAGATGGAGATACTAGAATGACATGGGAGCAGATGAAGAAAGCTGGAGATACTAGAATGACATGGGAGCAGATGAAGAAAGCTTGGGATACTGGAATGACATAGGAGCAGATGAAGAAAGCTGAGGATACTAGAATGACATTGGAGCAGATGAAGAAAGATGGAGATACTAGAATGACATGGGAGCAGATGAAGAAAGCTGGAGATACTAGAATGACATGGGAGCAGATGAAGAAAGCTGGGGATACTGGAATGACATAGGAGCAGATGAAGAAAGCTGGAGATACTAGAATGACATGGGAGTAGATGAAGAAAGATGGAGATACTAGAATGACATGGGAGCAGATGAAGAAAGATGGAGATACTAGAATGACATGGGAGCAGATGAAGAAAGCTGGAGATACTAGAATGCCATGGGAGCAGATGAAGAAAGCTGGAGATAATGAAATGACATGGGAGCAGATGAAGAAAGCTGGGGATACTGGAATGACATAGGAGCAGATGAAGAAAGCTGGAGATACTAGAATGATATGGGAGCAGATGAAGAAAGCTGGAGATACTAGAATGCCATGGGAGCAGATGAAGAAAGCTGAGGATACTAGAATGACATGGGAGCAGATGAAGAAAGCTGAGGAAACTAGAATGACATGGGAGCAGATGAAGAAAGCTAGAGATACTAGAATGACATGGGAGCAG
This sequence comes from Biomphalaria pfeifferi, assembly GCA_030265305.1. NCBI lineage: Eukaryota > Metazoa > Mollusca > Gastropoda > Planorbidae > Biomphalaria > Biomphalaria pfeifferi. Next base: position 739,158 of record JASAOG010000092.1, on the reverse strand, counting down.
ATATAGAAAGCTGAGGATACTGGAATGACATGGGAGCAGATGAAGAAAACTGAGGAAACTGGAATGACATGGGAGCAGATGAAGAAAGCTGAGGATACTGGAATGACATGGGAGCAGATGAAGAAAGCTGGAGATACTAGAATGACATGGGAGCAGATGAAGAAAGCTGGAGATACTAGAATGCCATGGGAGCAGATGAAGAAAGCTGGGGATACTGGAATGACATAGGAGCAGATGAAGAATGCTGGAGATACTAGAATGACATGGGAGCAGATGAAGAAAGCTGGAGATACTAGAATGACATGGGAGCAGATGAAGAAAGCTGGGGATACTGGAATGACATAGGAGCAGATGAAGAAAGCTGGAGATACTAGAATGACATGGGAGCAGATGAAGAAAGATGGAGATACTAGAATGACATGGGAGCAGATGAAGAAAGCTGGAGATAATGAAATGACATGGGAGCAGATGAAGAAAGCTGGGGATACTGGAATGACATAGGAGCAGATGAAGAAAGCTGGAGATACTAGAATGACATGGGAGCAGATGAAGAAAGCTGGGGATACTGGAATGACATAGGAGCAGATGAAGAAAGCTGAGGATACTAGAATGACATGGGAGCAGATGAAGAAAGCTGAGGATACTAGAATGACATGGGAGTAGATGAAGAAAGCTGGAGATACTAGAATGACATGGTAGCAGATGAAGAAAGATGGAGATACTAGAATGACATGGGAGCAGATGAAGAAAGCTGGAGATAATGAAATGACATGGGAGCAGATGAAGAAAGCTGAGGATACTGGAATGACATGGGAGCAGATGAAGAAAGCTGGAGATACTAGAATGACATGGGAGCAGATGAAGAAAGCTGGAGATACTAGAATGCCATGGGAGCAGATGAAGAAAGCTGGGGATACTGGAATGACATAGGAGCAGATGAAGAAAGCTGGAGATACTAAAATGACATGGGAGTAGATGAAGAAAGCTGGAGATACTAGAATGACATGGGAGCAGATGAAGAAAGCTGGAGTACTAGAATGACATAGGAGCAGATGAAGAAAGCTGGAGATACTAGAATGACATGGGAGCAGATGAAGAAAGATGGAGATACTAGAATGACATGGGAGCAGATGAAGAAAGCTGGAGATACTAGAATGACATGGGAGCAGCTGAAGAAAGCTGGGGATACTGGAATGACATAGGAGCAGATGAAGAAAGCTGAGGATACTAGAATGACATGGGAGCAGATGAAGAAAGCTGAGGATACTAGAAGGACATGGGAGCAGATGAAGAAAGCTGGAGATACTAGAATGACATGGGAGCAGATGAAGAAAGCTGAGGATACTGAAATGACATGGGAGCAGATGAAGAAAACTAAGGAAACTGGAATGACATGGGAGCAGATGAAGAAAGCTGAGGATACTGGAATGACATGGGAGCAGATGAAGAAAGCTGGAGATACTAGAATGACATGGGAGCAGATGAAGAAAGCTGGAGATACTAGAATGCCATGGGAGCAGATGAAGAAAGCTGGGGATACTGGAATGACATAGGAGCAGAAGAAGAAAGCTGGAGATACTAGAATGACATTGGAGCAGATGAAGAAAGCTGGAGATACTAGAATGACATGGGAGCAGATGAAGAAAGCTGGGGATACTGGAATGACATAGGAGCAGATGAAGAAAGCTGGAGATACTGGAATGACATGGGAGCAGATGAAGAAAGCTGGAGATACTAGAATGACATGGGAGCAGATGAAAAAAGATGGAGATACTAGAATGACATGGGAGCAGATGAAGAAAGCTGGAGATACTAGAATGACATGGGAGCAGATGAAGAAAGCTTGGGATACTGGAATGACATAGGAGCAGATGAAGAAAGCTGAGGATACTAGAATGACATTGGAGCAGATGAAGAAAGATGGAGATACTAGAATGACATGGGAGCAGATGAAGAAAGCTGGAGATACTAGAATGACATGGGAGCAGATGAAGAAAGCTGGGGATACTGGAATGACATAGGAGCAGATGAAGAAAGCTGGAGATACTAGAATGACATGGGAGTAGATGAAGAAAGATGGAGATACTAGAATGACATGGGAGCAGATGAAGAAAGATGGAGATACTAGAATGACATGGGAGCAGATGAAGAAAGCTGGAGATACTAGAATGCCATGGGAGCAGATGAAGAAAGCTGGAGATAATGAAATGACATGGGAGCAGATGAAGCAAGCTGGGGATACTGGAATGACATAGGAGCAGATGAAGAAAGCTGGAGATACTAGAATGATATGGGAGCAGATGAAGAAAGCTGGAGATACTAGAATGCCATGGGAGCAGATGAAGAAAGCTGAGGATACTAGAATGACATGGGAGCAGATGAAGAAAGCTGAGGAAACTAGAATGACATGGGAGCAGATGAAGAAAGCTAGAGATACTAGAATGACATGGGAGCAGATATAGAAAGCTGAGGATACTGGAATGACATGGGAGCAGATGAAGAAAACTGAGGAAACTGGAATGACATGGGAGCAGATGAAGAAAGCTGAGGATACTGGAATGACATGGGAGCAGATGAAGAAAGCTGGAGATACTAGAATGACATGGGAGCAGATGAAGAAAGCTGGAGATACTAGAATGCCATGGGAGCAGATGAAGAAAGCTGGGGATACTGGAATGACATAGGAGCAGATGAAGAATGCTGGAGATACTAGAATGACATGGGAGCAGATGAAGAAAGCTGGAGATACTAGAATGACATGGGAGCAGATGAAGAAAGCTGGGGATACTGGAATGACATAGGAGCAGATGAAGAAAGCTGGAGATACTAGAATGACATGGGAGCAGATGAAGAAAGATGGAGATACTAGAATGACATGGGAGCAGATGAAGAAAGCTGGAGATAATGAAATGACATGGGAGCAGATGAAGAAAGCTGGGGATACTGGAATGACATAGGAGCAGATGAAGAAAGCTGGAGATACTAGAATGACATGGGAGCAGATGAAGAAAGCTGGGGATACTGGAATGACATAGGAGCAGATGAAGAAAGCTGAGGATACTAGAATGACATGGGAGCAGATGAAGAAAGCTGAGGATACTAGAATGACATGGGAGTAGATGAAGAAAGCTGGAGATACTAGAATGACATGGTAGCAGATGAAGAAAGATGGAGATACTAGAATGACATGGGAGCAGATGAAGAAAGCTGGAGATAATGAAATGACATGGGAGCAGATGAAGAAAGCTGAGGATACTGGAATGACATGGGAGCAGATGAAGAAAGCTGGAGATACTAGAATGACATGGGAGCAGATGAAGAAAGCTGGAGATACTAGAATGCCATGGGAGCAGATGAAGAAAGCTGGGGATACTGGAATGACATAGGAGCAGATGAAGAAAGCTGGAGATACTAAAATGACATGGGAGTAGATGAAGAAAGCTGGAGATACTAGAATGACATGGGAGCAGATGAAGAAAGCTGGAGTACTAGAATGACATAGGAGCAGATGAAGAAAGCTGGAGATACTAGAATGACATGGGAGCAGATGAAGAAAGATGGAGATACTAGAATGACATGGGAGCAGATGAAGAAAGCTGGAGATACTAGAATGACATGGGAGCAGCTGAAGAAAGCTGGGGATACTGGAATGACATAGGAGCAGATGAAGAAAGCTGAGGATACTAGAATGACATGGGAGCAGATGAAGAAAGCTGAGGATACTAGAAGGACATGGGAGCAGATGAAGAAAGCTGGAGATACTAGAATGACATGGGAGCAGATGAAGAAAGCTGAGGATACTGAAATGACATGGGAGCAGATGAAGAAAACTAAGGAAACTGGAATGACATGGGAGCAGATGAAGAAAGCTGAGGATACTGGAATGACATGGGAGCAGATGAAGAAAGCTGGAGATACTAGAATGACATGGGAGCAGATGAAGAAAGCTGGAGATACTAGAATGCCATGGGAGCAGATGAAGAAAGCTGGGGATACTGGAATGACATAGGAGCAGATGAAGAAAGCTGGAGATACTAAAATGACATGGGAGTAGATGAAGAAAGCTGGAGATACTAGAATGACATGGGAGCAGATGAAGAAAGCTGGAGTACTGGAATGACATAGGAGCAGATGAAGAAAGCTGGAGATACTAGAATGACATGGGAGCAGATGAAGAAAGATGGAGATACTAGAATGACATGGGAGCAGATGAAGAAAGCTGGAGATACTAGAATGACATGGGAGCAGCTGAAGAAAGCTGGGGATACTGGAATGACATAGGAGCAGATGAAGAAAGCTGAGGATACTAGAATGACATGGGAGCAGATGAAGAAAGCTGAGGATACTAGAATGACATGGGAGCAGATGAAGAAAGCTGGAGATACTAGAATGACATGGGAGCAGATGAAGAAAGCTGAGGATACTGGAATGACATGGGAGCAGATGAAGAAAACTGAGGAAACTGGAATGACATGGGAGCAGATGAAGAAAGCTGAGGATACTGGAATGACATGGGAGCAGATGAAGAAAGCTGGAGATACTAGAATGACATGGGAGCAGATGAAGAAAGCTGGAGATACTAGAATGCCATGGGAGCAGATGAAGAAAGCTGGGGATACTGGAATGACATAGGAGCAGATGAAGAAAGCTGGAGATACTAAAATGACATGGGAGTAGATGAAGAAAGCTGGAGATACTAGAATGACATGGGAGCAGATGAAGAAAGCTGGAGTACTGGAATGACATAGGAGCAGATGAAGAAAGCTGGAGATACTAGAATGACATGGGAGCAGATGAAGAAAGCTGGGGATACTGGAATGACATAGGAGCAGATGAAGAAAGATGGAGATACTAGAATGACATGGGAGCAGATGAAGAAAGCTGGAGATAATGAAATGACATGGGAGCAGATGAAGAAAGCTGGGGATACTGGAATGACATAGGAGCAGATGAAGAAAGCTGGAGATACTAGAATGACATGGGAGCAGATGAAGAAAGCTGGGGATACTGGAATAACATAGGAGCAGATGAAGAAAGCTTAGGATACTAGAAAGACATGGGAGCAGATGAAGAAAGCTGAGGATACTAGAATGACATGGGAGCAGATGAAGAAAGCTGGAGATACTAGAATGACATGGGAGCAGATGAAGAAAGCTGAGGATACTGGAATGACATGGGAGCAGATGAAGAAAACTGAGGATACTGGAATGACATGGGAGCAGATGAAGAAAGCTGGAGATACTAGAATGACATGGGAGCAGATGAAGAAAGCTGGAGATACTAGAATGCCATGGGAGCAGATGAAGAAAGCTGGGGATACTGGAATGACATAGGAGCAGATGAAGAAAGCTGGAGATACTAGAATGACATGGGAGCAGATGAAGAAAGCTGGAGATACTAGAATGACATGGGAGCAGATGAAGAAAGCTGGAGATAATGAAATGACATGGGAGCAGATGAAGAAAGCTGGGGATACTGGAATGACATAGGAGCAGATGAAGAAAGCTGGAGATACTAGAATGACATGGGAGCAGATGAAGAAAGCTGGGGATACTGGAATAACATAGGAGCAGATGAAGAAAGCTTAGGATACTAGAAAGACATGGGAGCAGATGAAGAAAGCTGAGGATACTAGAATGACATGGGAGCAGATGAAGAAAGCTGGAGATACTAGAATGACATGGGAGCAGATGAAGAAAGCTGAGGATACTGGAATGACATGGGAGCAGATGAAGAAAACTGAGGATACTGGAATGACATGGGAGCAGATGAAGAAAGCTGGAGATACTAGAATGACATGGGAGCAGATGAAGAAAGCTGGAGATACTAGAATGCCATGGGAGCAGATGAAGAAAGCTGGGGATACTGGAATGACATAGGAGCAGATGAAGAAAGCTGGAGATACTAGAATGACATGGGAGCAGATGAAGAAAGCTGGAGATACTAGAATGACATGGGAGCAGATGAAGAAAGCTGGGGATACTGGAATGACATAGGAGCAGATGAAGAAAGCTGGAGATACTAGAATGACATGGGAGCAGATGAAGAAAGATGGAGATACTAGAATGACATGGGAGCAGATGAAGAAAGCTGGAGATAATGAAATGACATGGGAGCAGATGAAGAAAGCTGGGGATACTAGAATGACATAGGAGCAGATGAAGAAAGCTGGAGATACTAGAATGACATGGGAGCAGATGAAGAAAGCTGGGGATACTGGAATGACATAGGAGCAGATGAAGAAAGCTGAGGATACTAGAATGACATGGGAGCAGATGAAGAAAGCTGAGGATACTAGAATGACATGGGAGCATATGAAGAAAGCTGGAGATACTAGAATGACATGGGAGCAGATGAAGAAAGCTGAGGATACTGGAATGTCATGGGAGCAGATGAAGAAAACTGAGGAAACTGGAATGACATGGGAGCAGATGAAGAAAGCTGAGGATACTGGAATGACATGGGAGCAGATGAAGAAAGCTGGAGATACTAGAATGACATGGGAGCAGATGAAGAAAGCTGGAGATACTAGAATGCCATGGGAGCAGATGAAGAAAGCTGGGGATACTGGAATGACATAGGAGCAGATGAAGAAAGCTGGAGATACTAAAATGACATGGGAGTAGATGAAGAAAGCTGGAGATACTAGAATGACATGGGAGCAGATGAAGAAAGCTGGAGTACTGGAATGACATAGGAGCAGATGAAGAAAGCTGGAGATACTAGAATGACATGGGAGCAGATGAAGAAAGATGGAGATACTAGAATGACATGGGAGCAGATGAAGAAAGCTGGAGATACTAGAATGACATGGGAGCAGCTGAAGAAAGCTGGGGATACTGGAATGACATAGGAGCAGATGAAGAAAGCTGAGGATACTAGAATGACATGGGAGCAGATAAAGAATGCTGAGGATACTAGAATGACATGGGAGCAGATGAAGAAAGCTGGAGATACTAGAATGACATGGGAGCAGATGAAGAAAGCTGAGGATACTGGAATGACATGGGAGCAGATGAAGAAAACTGAGGATACTGGAATGACATGGGAGCAGATGAAGAAAGCTGGAGATACTAGAATGACATGGGAGCAGATGAAGAAAGCTGGAGATACTAGAATGCCATGGGAGCAGATGAAGAAAGCTGGGGATACTGGAATGACATAGGAGCAGATGAAGAAAGCTGGAGATACTAGAATGACATGGGAGCAGATGAAGAAAGCTGGAGATACTAGAATGACATGGGAGCAGATGAAGAAAGCTGGGGATACTGGAATGACATAGGAGCAGATGAAGAAAGCTGGAGATACTAGAATGACATGGGAGCAGATGAAGAAAGATGGAGATACTAGAATGACATGGGAGCAGATGAAGAAAGCTGGAGATAATGAAATGACATGGGAGCAGATGAAGAAAGCTGGGGATACTAGAATGACATAGGAGCAGATGAAGAAAGCTGGAGATACTAGAATGACATGGGAGCAGATGAAGAAAGCTGGGGATACTGGAATGACATAGGAGCAGATGAAGAAAGCTGAGGATACTAGAATGACATGGGAGCAGATGAAGAAAGCTGAGGATACTAGAATGACATGGGAGCATATGAAGAAAGCTGGAGATACTAGAATGACATGGGAGCAGATGAAGAAAGCTGAGGATACTGGAATGTCATGGGAGCAGATGAAGAAAACTGAGGAAACTGGAATGACATGGGAGCAGATGAAGAAAGCTGAGGATACTGGAATGACATGGGAGCAGATGAAGAAAGCTGGAGATACTAGAATGACATGGGAGCAGATGAAGAAAGCTGGAGATACTAGAATGCCATGGGAGCAGATGAAGAAAGCTGGGGATACTGGAATGACATAGGAGCAGATGAAGAAAGCTGGAGATACTAAAATGACATGGGAGTAGATGAAGAAAGCTGGAGATACTAGAATGACATGGGAGCAGATGAAGAAAGCTGAGGATACTGGAATGACATAGGAGCAGATGAAGAAAGCTGGAGATACTAGAATGACATGGGAGCAGATGAAGAAAGATGGAGATACTAGAATGACATGGGAGCAGATGAAGAAAGCTGGAGATACTAGAATGACATGGGAGCAGCTGAAGAAAGCTGGGGATACTGGAATGACATAGGAGCAGATGAAGAAAGCTGAGGATACTAGAATGACATGGGAGCAGATAAAGAAAGCTGAGGATACTAGAATGACATGGGAGCAGATGAAGAAAGCTGGAGATACTAGAATGACATGGGAGCAGATGAAGAAAGCTGAGGATACTGGAATGACATGGGAGCAGATGAAGAAAACTGAGGAAACTGGAATGACATGGGAGCAGATGAAGAAAGCTGAGGATACTGGAATGACATGGGAGCAGATGAAGAAAGCTGGAGATACTAAAATGACAAGGGAGCAGATGAAGAAAGCTGAGGATACTGGAATGACATGGGAGCAGATGAAGAAAACTGAGGAAACTGGAATGACATGGGAGCAGATGAAGAAAGCTGAGGATACTGGAATGACATGGGAGCAGATGAAGAAAGCTGGAGATACTAGAATGACATGGGAGCAGATGAAGAAAGCTAGAGATACTAGAATGCCATGGGAGCAGATGAAGAAAGCTGGGGATACTGGAATGACATAGGAGCAGATGAAGAAAGCTGGAGATACTAAAATGACATGGGAGTAGATGAAGAAAGCTGGAGATACTAGAATGACATGGGAGCAGATGAAGAAAGCTGGAGTACTGGAATGACATAGGAGCAGATGAAGAAAGCTGGAGATACTAGAATGACATGGGAGCAGATGAAGAAAGATGGAGATACTAGAATGACATGGGAGCAGATGAAGAAAGCTGGAGATACTAGAATGACATGGGAGCAGCTGAAGAAAGCTGGGGATACTGGAATGACATAGGAGCAGATGAAGAAAGCTGAGGATACTAGAATGACATGGGAGCAGATGAAGAAAGCTGAGGATACTAGAATGACATGGGAGCAGATGAAGAAAGCTGGAGATACTAGAATGACATGGGAGCAGATGAAGAAAGCTGAGGATACTGGAATGACATGGGAGCAGATGAAGAAAACTGAGGAAACTGGAATGACATGGGAGCAGATGAAGAAAGCTGAGGATACTGGAATGACATGGGAGCAGATGAAGAAAGCTGGAGATACTAGAATGACATGGGAGCAGATGAAGAAAGCTGGAGATACTAGAATGCCATCGGAGCAGATGAAGAAAGCTGGGGATACTGGAATGACATAGGAGCAAATGAAGAAAGCTGGAGATACTAAAATGACATGGGAGTAGATGAAGAAAGATGGAGATACTAGAATGACATGGGAGCAGATGAAGAAAGCTGGAGTACTGGAATGACATAGGAGCAGATGAAGAAAGCTGGAGATACTAGAATGACATGGGAGCAGATGAAGAAAGATGGAGATACTAGAATGACATGGGAGTAGATGAAGAAAGCTGGAGATACTAGAATGACATGGGAGCAGCTGAAGAAAGCTGGGGATACTGGAATGACATAGGAGCAGATGAAGAAAGCTGAGGATACTAGAATGACATGGGAGGAGATGAAGAAAGCTGAGGATACTAAAATGACATGGGAGCAGATGAAGAAAGCTGGAGATACTAGAATGACATGGGAGCAGATGAAGAAAGCTGAGGATACTGGAATGACATGGGAGCAGATGAAGAAAACTGAGGAAACTGGAATGACATGGGAGCAGATGAAGAAAGCTGGAGATACTAGAATGACATGGGAGCAGATGAAGAAAGCTGAGGATACTGGAATGACATGGGAGCAGATGAAGAAAACTGAGGAAACTGGAATGACATGGGAGCAGATGAAGAAAGCTGGGGATACTGGAATGACATAGGAGCAGATGAAGAAAGCTGGAGATACTAAAATGACATGGGAGTAGATGAAGAAAGCTGGAGATACTAGAATGACATGGGAGCAGATGAAGAAAGCTGGAGATACTAGAATGACATGGGAGCAGATGAAGAAAGCTGGAGATACTAGAATGACATAGGAGCAGATGAAGAAAGCTGGAGATACTAGAATGACATGGGAGTAGATGAAGAAAGATGGAGATACTAGAATGACATGGGAGTAGATGAAGAAAGATGGAGATACTAGAATGACATGGGAGCAGATGAAGAAAGATGGAGATACTAGAATGACATGGGAGCAGATGAAGAAAGCTGGAGATAATGAAATGACATGGGAGCAGATGAAGAAAGCTGGGGATACTGGAATGACATAGGAGCAGATGAAGAAAGCTGGAGATACTAGAATGATATGGGAGCAGATGAAGAAAGCTGGAGATACTAGAATGCCATGGGAGCAGATGAAGAAAGCTGAGGATACTAGAATGACATGGGAGCAGATGAAGAAAGCTGAGGAAACTAGATAGACATGGGAGCAGATGAAGAAAGCTAGAGATACTAGAATGACATGGGAGCAGATGAAGAAAGCTGAGGATACTGGAATGACATGGGAGCAGATGAAGAAAACTGAGGAAACTGGAATGACATGGGAGCAGATGAAGAAAGCTGAGGATACTGGAATAACATGGGAGCAGATGAAGAAAGCTGGAGATACTAGAATGACATGGGAGCAGATGAAGAAAGCTGGAGATACTAGAATGCCATGGGAGCAGATGAAGAAAGCTGGGGATACTGGAATGACATAGGAGCAGATGAAGAAAGATGGAGATACTAGAATGACATGGGAGCAGATGAAGAAAGCTGGAGATAATGAAATGACATGGGAGGAGATGAAGAAAGCTGGGAATACTGGAATGACATAGGAGCAGATGAAGAAAGCTGGAGATACTAGAATGACATGGGAGCAGATGAAGAAAGCTGGGGATACTGGAATGACATAGGAGCAGATGAAGAAAGCTGAGGATACTAGAATGACATGGGAGCAGATGAAGAAAGCTGAGGATACTAGAATGACATGGGAGCAGATGAAGAAAGCTGGAGATACTAGAATGACATGGGAGCAGATGAAGAAAGCTGAGGATACTGGAATGACATGGGAGCAGATGAAGAAAACTGAGGAAACTGGAATGACATGGGAGCAGATGAAGAAAGCTGAGGATACTGGAATGACATGGGAGCAGATGAAGAAAGCTGGAGATACTAGAATGACATGGGAGCAGATGAAGAAAGCTGGAGATACTAGAATGCCATGGGAGCAGATGAAGAAAGCTGGGGATACTGGAATGACATAGGAGCAGATGAAGAAAGCTGGAGATACTAAAATGACATGGGAGTAGATGAAGAAAGCTGGAGATACTAGAATGACATGGGAGCAGATGAAGAAAGCTGGAGTACTGGAATGACATAGGAGCAGATGAAGAAAGCTGGAGATACTAGAATGACATGGGAGCAGATGAAGAAAGATGGAGATACTAGAATGACATGGGAGCAGATGAAGAAAGCTGGAGATACTAGAATGACATGGGAGCAGCTGAAGAAAGCTGGGGATACTGGAATGACATAGGAGCAGATACAGAAAGCTGGAGATACTAGAATGACATGGGAGCAGATGAAGAAAGCTGGAGATACTAGAATGACATGGGAGCAGATGAAGAAAGCTGGAGATACTGAAATGACATAGGAGCAGATGAAGAAAGCTGGAGATACTAGAATGACATGGGAGCAGATGAAGAAAGATGGAGATACTAGAATGACATGGGAGCAGATGAAGAAAGCTGGAGATAATGAAATGACATGGGAGCAGATGAAGAAAGCTGGGGATACTGGAATGACATAGGAGCAGATAAAGAAAGCTGGAGATACTAGAATGCCATGGGAGCAGATGAAGAAAGCTGGAGATACTAGAATGCCATGGGAGCAGATGAAGAAAGCTGGGGATACTGGAATGACATGGGAGCAGATGAAGAAAGATGGAGATACTAGAATGACATGGGAGCAGATGAAGAAAGCTGCAGATACTAGAATGACATGGGAGCAGATGAAGAAAGCTGGGGATACTGGAATGACATAGGAGCAGATGAAGAAAGCTGGAGATACTAGAATGACATAGGAGCAGATGAAGAAAGCTGGAGATACTAGAATGACATGGGAGCAGATGAAGAAAGATGGAGATACTAGAATGACATGGGAGTAGATGAAGAAAGATGGAGATACTAGAATGACATGGGAGCAGATGAAGAAAGATGGAGATACTAGAATGACATGGGAGCAGATGAAGAAAGCTGGAGATAATGAAATGACATGGGAGCAGATGAAGAAAGCTGGGGATACTGGAATGACATGGGAACAGATGAAGAAAGCTGGAGATACTAGAATGACATGGGAGCAGATGAAGAAAGCTGGGGATACTGGAATGACATAGGAGCAGATGAAGAAAGCTGGAGATACTAGAATGACATGGGAGCAGATGAAGAAAGATGGAGATACTAGAATGACATGGGAGCAGATGAAGAAAGCTGGAGATAATGAAATGACATGGAAGCAGATGAAGAAAGCTGGGGATACTGGAATGACATAGGAGCAGATGAAGAAAGCTGGAGATACTAGAATGACATGGGAGCAGATGAAGAAAGCTGGGGATACTGGAATGACATAGGAGCAGATGAAGAAAGCTGAGGATACTAGAATGACATGGGAGCAGATGAAGAAAGCTGAGGATACTAGAATGACATGGGAGCAGATGAAGAAAGCTGGAGATACTAGAATGACATGGGAGCAGATGAAGAAAGCTGAGGATACTGGAATGACATGGAAGCAGATGAAGAAAACTGAGGAAACTGGAATGACATGGGAGCAGATGAAGAAAGCTGAGGATACTGGAATGACATGGGAGCAGATGAAGAAAGCTGGAGATACTAGAATGACATGGGAGCAGATGAAGAAAGCTGGAGATACTAGAATGCCATGGGAGCAGATGAAGAAAGCTGGGGATACTGGAATGACATAGGAGCAGATGAAGAAAGCTGGAGATACTAAAATGACATGGGAGTAGATGAAGAAAGCTGGAGATACTAGAATGACATGGGAGCAGATGAAGAAAGCTGGAGTACTGGAATGACATAGGAGCAGATGAAGAAAGCTGGAGATACTAGAATGACATGGGAGCAGATGAAGAAAGATGGAGATACTAGAATGACATGGGAGCAGATGAAGAAAGCTGGAGATACTAGAATGACTCGGGAGCAGCTGAAGAAAGCTGGGGATACTGGAATGACATAGGAGCAGATGAAGAAAGCTGGAGATACTAGAATGACATGGGAGCAGATGAAGAAAGCTGGAGATACTAGAATGACATGGGAGCAGATAAAGAAAGCTGGAGATACTGAAATGACATAGGAGCAGATGAAGAAAGCTGGAGATACTAGAATGACATGGGAGCAGATGAAGAAAGATGGAGATACTAGAATGACATGGGAGCAGATGAAGAAAGATGGAGATACTAGAATGACATGGGAGCAGATGAAGAAAGCTGGAGATAATGAAATGACATGGGAGCAGATGAAGAAAGCTGGGGATACTGGAATGACATAGGAGCAGATGAAGAAAGCTGGAGATACTAGAATGACATGGGAGCAGATGAAAAAAGCTGGAGATACTAGAATGCCATGGGAGCAGATGAAGAAAGCTGGGGATACTGGAATGACATGGGAGCAGATGAAGAAAGATGGAGATACTAGAATGACATGGGAGCAGATGAAGAAAGCTGCAGATACTAGAATGACATGGGAGCAGATGAAGAAAGCTGGGGATACTGGAATGACATAGGAGCAGATGAAGAAAGCTGAGGATACTAGAATGACATTGGAGCAGATGAAGAAAGCTGAGGATACTAGAATGACATGGGAGCAGATGAAGAAAGCTGAGGATACTAGAATGACATGGGAGCAGATGAAGAAAGCTGAGGATACTGGAATGACATGGGAGCAGATGAAGAAATCTGGAGATACTAGAATGACATGGGAGCAGATGAAGAAAGCTGAGGATACTGGAATGACATGGGAGCAGATGAAGAAAGCTGGAGATACTAGAATGACATGGGAGCAGATGAAGAAAGCTGGGGATACTGGAATGACATGGGAGCAGATGAAGAAAGCTGGAGATACTAGAATGACATGGGAGCAGATGAAAAAAGCTGGGGATACTGGAATGACATAGGAGCAGATGAAGAAAGCTGGAGATACTAGAATGATATGGGAGCAGATGAAGAAAGCTGGGGATACTGGAATGACATAGGAGCAGATGAAGAAAGCTGAGGATACTAGAATGACATGGGAGCAGATGAAGAAAGCTGAGGATACTAGAATGACATGGGAGCAGATGAAGAAAGCTGAGGATACTAGAATGACATGGGAGCAGATGAAGAAAGCTGGAGATACTAGAATGACATGGGAGCAGATGAAGAAAGCTGAGGATACTGGAATGACATGGGAGCAGATGAAGAAATCTGGAGATACTAGAATGACATGGGAGCAGATGAAGAAAGCTGAGGATACTGGAATGACATGGGAGCAGATGAAGAAAGCTGGAGATACTAGAATGACATGGGAGCAGATGAAGAAAGCTGGGGATACTGGAATGACATAGGAGCAGATGAAGAAAGCTGGAGATACTAGAATGACATGGGAGCAGATGAGGAAAGATGGAGATACTAGAATGACATGGGAGCAGATGAAGAAAGATGGAGATACTAGAATGACATGGGAGCAGATGAAGAAAGCTGGAGATAATGAACTGACATGGGAGCAGATGAAGAAAGCTGGGGATACTGGAATGACATAGGAGCAGATGAAGAAAGCTGGAGATACTAGAATGACATGGGAGCAGATGAAGAAAGCTGGAGATACTAGAATGCCATGGGAGCAGATGAAGAAATCTGGGGATACTGGAATGACATAGGAGCAGAAGAAGAAAGCTGGAGATACTAGAATGACATGGGAGCAGATGAAGAAAGCTGGAGATACTAGAATGACATGGGAGCAGATGAAGAAAGCTGGGGATACTGGAATGACATAGAAGCAGATGAAGAAAGCTGGAGATACTGGAATGACATGGGAGCAGATGAAGAAAGCTGGAGATACTAGAATGACATGGGAGCAGATGAAGAAAGATGGAGATACTAGAATGACATGGGAGCAGATGAAGAAAGCTGGAGATACTAGAATGACATGGGAGCAGATGAAGAAAGCTGGGGATACTGGAATGACATAGGAGCAGATGAAGAAAGCTGAGGATACTAGAATGACATTGGAGCAGATGAAGAAAGATGGAGATACTAGAATGACATGGGAGCAGATGAAGAAAGCTGGAGATACTAGAATGACATGGGAGCAGATCAAGAAAGCTGGGGATACTGGAATGACATGGGAGCAGATGAAGAAAGCTGAGGATACTAGAATGACATTGGAGCAGATGAAGAAAGCTGAGGATACTAGAATGACATGGGAGCAGATGAAAAAAGCTGAGGATACTAGAATGACATGGGAGCAGATGAAGAAAGCTGGAGATACTAGAATGCCATGGGAGCAGATGAAGAAAGCTGGAGATACTAGAATAATATGGGAGCAGATGAAGAAAGCTGAGGATACTGGAATGACATGGGAGCAGATGAAGAAATCTGGAGATACTAGAATGACATGGGAGCAGATGAAGAAAGCTGAGGATACTGGAATGACATGGGAGCAGATGAAGAAAGCTGGAGATACTAGAATGACATGGGAGCAGATGAAGAAAGCTGGGGATACTGGAATGACATAGGAGCAGATGAAGAAAGCTGGAGATACTAGAATGACATGGGAGCAGATGAAGAAAGATGGAGATACTAGAATGACATGGGAGCAGATGAAGAAAGATGGAGATACTAGAATGACATGGGAGCAGATGAAGAAAGCTGGATATATCGAAATGACATGGGAGCAGATGAAGAAAGCTGGGGATACTGGAATGACATAGGAGCAGATGAAGAAAGCTGGAGATACTAGAATGACATGGGAGCAGATGAAGAAAGCTGGAGATACTAGAATGCCATGGGAGCAGATGAATAAAGCTGGGAATACTGGAATGACATAGGAGCAGAAGAAGAAAGCTGGAGATACTAGAAAGACATGGGAGCAGATGAAGAAAGCTGGAGATACTAGAATGACATGGGAGCAGATGAAGAAAGCTGGGGCAACTGGAATGACATGGGAGCAGATGAAGAAAGCTGGGGATACTGGAATGACATGGGAGCAGATGAAGAAAGCTGGAGATACTGGAATGACATGGGAGCAGATGAAGAAAGCTGGAGATACTAGAATGACATGGGAGCAGATGAAAAAAGCTGGGGATACTGGAATGACATAGGAGCAGATGAAGAAAGCTGGAGATACTAGAATGATATGGGAGCAGATGAAGAAAGCTGGGGATACTGGAATGACATAGGAGCAGATGAAGAAAGCTGAGGATACTAGAATGACATGGGAGCAGATGAAGAAAGCTGAGGATACTAGAATGACATCGGAGCAGATGAAGAAAGCTGGAGATACTAGAATGACATGGGAGCAGATGAAGAAAGCTGAGGATACTGGAATGACATGGGAGCAGATTAAGAAAACTGAGGAAACTGGAATGACATGTGAGCAGATGAAGAAAGCTGAGGATACTGGAATGACATGGGAGCAGATGAAGAAAGCTGGAGATACTAGAATGACATGGGAGCAGATGAAGAAAGCTAGAGATACTAGAATGCCATGGGAGCAGATGAAGAAAGCTGGGGATACTGGAATGACATAGGAGCAGATGAAGAAAGCTGGAGATACTAGAATGACATGGGAGCAGATGAAGAAAGCTGGAGATACTAGAATGACATGGGAGCAGATGAAGAAAGCTGGGGATACTGGAATGACATAGAAGCAGATGAAGAAAGCTGGAGATACTGGAATGACATGGGAGCAGATGAAGAAAGCTGGAGATACTAGAATGACATGGGAGCAGATGAAGAAAGCTGGAGATACTAGAATGACATGGGAGCAGATGAAGAAAGATGGAGATACTAGAATGACATGGGAGCAGATGAAGAAAGCTGGAGATACTAGAATGACATGGGAGCAGATGAAGAAAGCTGGGGATACTGGAATGACATAGGAGCAGATGAAGAAAGCTGAGGATACTAGAATGACATGGGAGCAGATGAAGAAAGCTGAGGATACTGGAATGACATGGGAGCAGATGAAGAAAGCTGGAGATACTAGAATGACATGGGAGCAGATGAAGAAAGCTGGGGATACTGGAATGACATAGGAGCAGATGAAGAAAGCTGGAGATACTAGAATGACATGGGAGCAGATGAAGAAAGATGGAGATACTAGAATGACATGGGAGCAGATGAAGAAAGATGGAGATACTAGAATGACATGGGAGCAGATGAAGAAAGCTGGATATATCGAAATGACATGGGAGCAGATGAAGAAAGCTGGGGATACTGGAATGACATAGGAGCAGATGAAGAAAGCTGGAGATACTAGAATGACATGGGAGCAGATGAAGAAAGCTGGAGATACTAGAATGCCATGGGAGCAGATGAAGAAAGCTGGGAATACTGGAATGACATAGGAGCAGAAGAAGAAAGCTGGAGATACTAGAATGACATGGGAGCAGATGAAGAAAGCTGGAGATACTAGAATGACATGGGAGCAGATGAAGAAAGCTGGGGATACTGGAATGACATGGGAGCAGATGAAGAAAGCTGGAGATACTGGAATGACATGGGAGCAGATGAAGAAAGCTGGAGATACTAGAATGACATGGGAGCAGATGAAAAAAGCTGGGGATACTGGAATGACATAGGAGCAGATGAAGAAAGCTGGAGATACTAGAATGATATGGGAGCAGATGAAGAAAGCTGGGGATACTGGAATGACATAGGAGCAGATGAAGAAAGCTGAGGATACTAGAATGACATGGGAGCAGATGAAGAAAGCTGAGGATACTAGAATGACATGGGAGCAGATGAAGAAAGCTGGAGATACTAGAATGACATGGGAGCAGATGAAGAAAGCTGAGGATACTGGAATGACATGGGAGCAGATAAAGAAAACTGAGGAAACTGGAATGACATGTGAGCAGATGAAGAAAGCTGAGGATACTGGAATGACATGGGAGCAGATGAAGAAAGCTGGAGATACTAGAATGACATGGGAGCAGATGAAGAAAGCTAGAGATACTAGAATGCCATGGGAGCAGATGAAGAAAGCTGGGGATACTGGAATGACATAGGAGCAGATGAAGAAAGCTGGAGATACTAGAATGACATGGGAGCAGATGAAGAAAGCTGGAGATACTAGAATGACAAGGGAACAGATGAAGAAAGCTGGAGTACTGGAATGACATAGGAGCAGATGAAGAAAGCTGGAGATACTAGAATGACATGGGAGCAGATGAAGAAAGATGGAGATACTAGAATGACATGGGAGCAGATGAAGAAAGCTGGAGATACTAGAATGACATGGGAGCAGATGAAGAAAGCTGGGGATACTGGAATGACATAGGAGCAGATGAAGAAAGCTGGAGATACTAGAATGACATGGGAGCAGATGAAGAAAGCTGGAGATACTAGAATGACATGGGAGCAGATGAAGAAAGCTGGAGATACTGAAATGACATAGGAGCAGATGAAGAAAGCTGGAGATACTAGAATGACATGGGAGCAGATGAAGAAAGATGGAGATACTAGAATGACATGGGAGCAGATGAAGAAAGATGGAGATACTAGAATGACATGGGAGCAGATGAAGAAAGCTGGAGATAATGAAATGACATGGGAGCAGATGAAGAAAGCTGGGGATACTGGAATAACATAGGAGCAGATGAAGAAAGCTGGAGATACTAGAATGAAATGGGAGCAGATGAAGAAAGCTGGAGATACTAGAATGCCATGGGAGCAGATGAAGAAAGCTGGGGGTACTGGAATGACATGGGAGCAGATGAAGAAAGCTGGAGATACTAGAATGACATGGGAGCAGATGAAGAAAGCTGGAGATACTAGAATGACATGGGAGCAGATGAAGAAAGCTGGGGATACTGGAATGACATAGGAGCAGATGAAGAAAGCTGAGGATACTAGAATGACATTGGAGCAGATGAAGAAAGATGGAGATACTAGAATGACATGGGAGCAGATGAAGAAAGCTGGAGATACTAGAATGACATGGGAGCAGATCAAGAAAGCTGGGGATACTGGAATGACATGGGAGCAGATGAAGAAAGCTGAGGATACTAGAATGACATTGGAGCAGATGAAGAAAGCTGAGGATACTAGAATGACATGGGAGCAGATGAAAAAAGCTGAGGATACTAGAATGACATGGGAGCAGATGAAGAAAGCTGGAGATACTAGAATGCCATGGGAGCAGATGAAGAAAGCTGGAGATACTAGAATGATATGGGAGCAGATGAAGAAAGCTGAGGATACTGGAATGACATGGGAGCAGATGAAGAAATCTGGAGATACTAGAATGACATGGGAGCAGATGAAGAAAGCTGAGGATACTGGAATGACATGGGAGCAGATGAAGAAAGCTGGAGATACTAGAATGACATGGGAGCAGATGAAGAAAGCTGGGGATACTGGAATGACATAGGAGCAGATGAAGAAAGCTGGAGATACTAGAATGACATGGGAGCAGATGAAGAAAGATGGAGATACTAGAATGACATGGGAGCAGATGAAGAAAGATGGAGATACTAGAATGACATGGGAGCAGATGAAGAAAGCTGGATATATCGAAATGACATGGGAGCAGATGAAGAAAGCTGGGGATACTGGAATGACATGGGAGCAGATGAAGAAAGCTGGAGTACTGGAATGACATAGGAGCAGATGAAGAAAGCTGGAGATACTAGAATGACATGGGAGCAGATGAAGAAAGATGGAGATACTAGAATGACATGGGAGCAGATGAAGAAAGCTGGAGATACTAGAATGACATGGGAGCAGATGAAGAAAGCTGGGGATACTGGAATGACATAGGAGCAGATGAAGAAAGCTGGAGATACTAGAATGACATGGGAGCAGATGAAGAAAGCTGGAGATACTAGAATGACATGGGAGCAGATGAAGAAAGCTGGAGATACTGAAATGACATAGGAGCAGATGAAGAAAGCTGGAGATACTAGAATGACATGGGAGCAGATGAAGAAAGATGGAGATACTAGAATGACATGGGAGCAGATGAAGAAAGATGGAGATACTAGAATGACATGGGAGCAGATGAAGAAAGCTGGAGATAATGAAATGACATGGGAGCAGATGAAGAAAGCTGGGGATACTGGAATAACATAGGAGCAGATGAAGAAAGCTGGAGATACTAGAATGAAATGGGAGCAGATAAAGAAAGCTGGAGATACTAGAATGCCATGGGAGCAGATGAAGAAAGCTGGGGGTACTGGAATGACATGGGAGCAGATGAAGAAAGCTGGAGATACTAGAATGACATGGGAGCAGATGAAGAAAGCTGGAGATACTAGAATGACATGGGAGCAGATGAAGAAAGCTGGGGATACTGGAATGACATAGGAGCAGATGAAGAAAGCTGAGGATACTAGAATGACATTGGAGCAGATGAAGAAAGCTGAGGATACTAGAATGACATGGGAGCAGATGAAGAAAGCTGAGGATACTAGAATGACATGGGAGCAGATGAAGAAAGCTGAGGATACTGGAATGACATGGGACAGATGAAGAAATCTGGAGATACTAGAATGACATGGGAGCAGATGAAGAAAGCTGAGGATACTGGAATGACATGGGAGCAGATGAAGAAAGCTGGAGATACTAGAATGACATGGGAGCAGATGAAGAAAGCTGGGGATACTGGAATGACATAGGAGCAGATGAAGAAAGCTGGAGATACTAGAATGACATGGGAGTAGATGAAGAAAGATGGAGATACTAGAATGACATGGGAGCAGATGAAGAAAGCTGGAGATACTAGAATGACATGGGAGCAGATGAAGAAAGCTGGAGATAATGAAATGACATGGGAGCAGATGAAGAAAGCTGAGGATACTGGAATGACATAGGAGCAGATGAAGAAAGCTGGAGATACTAGAATGACATGGGAGCAGATGAAGAAAGCTGGAGATACTCGAATGCCATGGGAGCAGATGAAGAAAGCTGGGGATACTGGAATGACATAGGAGCAGATGAAGAAAGCTGGAGATACTAGAATGACATGGGAGCAGATGAAGAAAGCTGGAGATACTAGAATGACATGGGAGCAGATGAAGAAAGCTGGGGATACTGGAATGACATAGGAGCAGATTAAGAAAGCTGGAGATACTAGAATGACATGGGAGCAGTTGAAGAAAGCTGGGGAGACTGGAATGACATTGGAGCAGATGAAGAAAGCTGAGGATACTAGAATGACATGGGAGCAGATGAAGAAAGCTGAGGATACTAGAATGACATGGGAGCAGATGAAGAAAGCTGAGGATACTAGAATGACATGGGAGCAGATGAAGAAAGCTGGAGATACTAGAATGACATGGGAGCAGATGAAGAAAGCTGAGGATACTGGAATGACATGGGAGCAGATGAACTAAACTGAGGAAACTGGAATGACATGGGAGCAGATGAAGAAAGCTGAGGATTCTGGAATGACATAGGAGCAGATGAAGAAAGCTGAGGATACTGGAATGACATGGGAGCAGATGAAGAAAACTGAGGAAACTGGAATGACATGGGAGCAGATGAAGAAAGCTGAGGATACTGGAATGACATGGGAGCAGATGAAGAAAGCTGGAGATACTGAAATGACATGGGAGCAGATGAAGAAAGCTGGAGATACTAGAATGACATGGGAGCAGATGAAGAAAGATGGAGATACTAGAATGACATTGGAGCAGATGAAGAAAGCTGGAGATACTAGAATGACATGGGAGCAGATGAAGAAAGCTGGAGATACTGAAATGACATGGGAGCAGATGAAGAAAGCTGGAGATACTAGAATGACATGGGAGCAGATGAAGAAAGATGGAGATACTAGAATGACATGGGAGCAGATGAAGAAAGCTGAGTATACTAGAATGACATGGGAGCAGATGAAGAAAGCTGGGGATACTAGAATGACATAGGAGCAGATGAAGAAATCTGGAGACACTAGAATGACATGGGAGCAGATGAAGAAAGCTGGGGATACTGGAATGACATAGGAGCAGATGAAGAAAGCTGAGGATACTAGAATGACATTGGAGCAGATGAAGAAAGCTGAGGATACTAGAATGACATTGGAGCAGATGAAGAAAGCTGAGGATACTAGAATGACATGGGAGCAGATGAAAAAAGCTGAGGATACTAGAATGACATGGGAGCAGATGAAGAAAGCTGGAGATACTAGAATGCCATGGGAGCAGATGAAGAAAGCTGGAGATACTAGAATGATATGGGAGCAGATGAAGAAAGCTGAGGATACTGGAATGACATGGGAGCAGATGAAGAAATCTGGAGATACTAGAATGACATGGGAGCAGATGAAGAAAGCTGAGGATACTGGAATGACATGGGAGCAGATGAAGAAAGCTGGAGATACTAGAATGACATGGGAGCAGATGAAGAAAGCTGGGGATACTGGAATGACATAGGAGCAGATGAAGAAAGCTGGAGATACTAGAATGACATGGGAGCAGATGAAGAAAGATGGAGATACTAGAATGACATGGGAGCAGATGAAGAAAGATGGAGATACTAGAATGACATGGGAGCAGATGAAGAAAGCTGGATATATCGAAATGACATGGGAGCAGATGAAGAAAGCTGGGGATACTGGAATGACATGGGAGCAGATGAAGAAAGCTGGAGTACTGGAATGACATAGGAGCAGATGAAGAAAGCTGGAGATACTAGAATGACATGGGAGCAGATGAAGAAAGATGGAGATACTAGAATGACATGGGAGCAGATGAAGAAAGCTGGAGATACTAGAATGACATGGGAGCAGATGAAGAAAGCTGGGGATACTGGAATGACATAGGAGCAGATGAAGAAAGCTGGAGATACTAGAATGACATGGGAGCAGATGAAGAAAGCTGGAGATACTAGAATGACATGGGAGCAGATGAAGAAAGCTGGAGATACTGAAATGACATAGGAGCAGATGAAGAAAGCTGGAGATACTAGAATGACATGGGAGCAGATGAAGAAAGATGGAGATACTAGAATGACATGGGAGCAGATGAAGAAAGATGGAGATACTAGAATGACATGGGAGCAGATGAAGAAAGCTGGAGATAATGAAATGACATGGGAGCAGATGAAGAAAGCTGGGGATACTGGAATAACATAGGAGCAGATGAAGAAAGCTGGAGATACTAGAATGAAATGGGAGCAGATGAAGAAAGCTGGAGATACTAGAATGCCATGGGAGCAGATGAAGAAAGCTGGGGGTACTGGAATGACATGGGAGCAGATGAAGAAAGCTGGAGATACTAGAATGACATGGGAGCAGATGAAGAAAGCTGGAGATACTAGAATGACATGGGAGCAGATGAAGAAAGCTGGGGATACTGGAATGACATAGGAGCAGATGAAGAAAGCTGAGGATACTAGAATGACATTGGAGCAGATGAAGAAAGCTGAGGATACTAGAATGACATGGGAGCAGATGAAGAAAGCTGAGGATACTAGAATGACATGGGAGCAGATGAAGAAAGCTGAGGATACTGGAATGACATGGGACAGATGAAGAAATCTGGAGATACTAGAATGACATGGGAGCAGATGAAGAAAGCTGAGGATACTGGAATGACATGGGAGCAGATGAAGAAAGCTGGAGATACTAGAATGACATGGGAGCAGATGAAGAAAGCTGGGGATACTGGAATGACATAGGAGCAGATGAAGAAAGCTGGAGATACTAGAATGACATGGGAGTAGATGAAGAAAGATGGAGATACTAGAATGACATGGGAGCAGATGAAGAAAGCTGGAGATACTAGAATGACATGGGAGCAGATGAAGAAAGCTGGAGATAATGAAATGACATGGGAGCAGATGAAGAAAGCTGAGGATACTGGAATGACATAGGAGCAGATGAAGAAAGCTGGAGATACTAGAATGACATGGGAGCAGATGAAGAAAGCTGGAGATACTCGAATGCCATGGGAGCAGATGAAGAAAGCTGGGGATACTGGAATGACATAGGAGCAGATGAAGAAAGCTGGAGATACTAGAATGACATGGGAGCAGATGAAGAAAGCTGGAGATACTAGAATGACATGGGAGCAGATGAAGAAAGCTGGGGATACTGGAATGACATAGGAGCAGATTAAGAAAGCTGGAGATACTAGAATGACATGGGAGCAGTTGAAGAAAGCTGGGGAGACTGGAATGACATTGGAGCAGATGAAGAAAGCTGAGGATACTAGAATGACATGGGAGCAGATGAAGAAAGCTGAGGATACTAGAATGACATGGGAGCAGATGAAGAAAGCTGAGGATACTAGAATGACATGGGAGCAGATGAAGAAAGCTGGAGATACTAGAATGACATGGGAGCAGATGAAGAAAGCTGAGGATACTGGAATGACATGGGAGCAGATGAACTAAACTGAGGAAACTGGAATGACATGGGAGCAGATGAAGAAAGCTGAGGATTCTGGAATGACATAGGAGCAGATGAAGAAAGCTGAGGATACTGGAATGACATGGGAGCAGATGAAGAAAACTGAGGAAACTGGAATGACATGGGAGCAGATGAAGAAAGCTGAGGATACTGGAATGACATGGGAGCAGATGAAGAAAGCTGGAGATACTGAAATGACATGGGAGCAGATGAAGAAAGCTGGAGATACTAGAATGACATGGGAGCAGATGAAGAAAGATGGAGATACTAGAATGACATTGGAGCAGATGAAGAAAGCTGGAGATACTAGAATGACATGGGAGCAGATGAAGAAAGCTGGAGATACTGAAATGACATGGGAGCAGATGAAGAAAGCTGGAGATACTAGAATGACATGGGAGCAGATGAAGAAAGATGGAGATACTAGAATGACATGGGAGCAGATGAAGAAAGCTGAGTATACTAGAATGACATGGGAGCAGATGAAGAAAGCTGGGGATACTAGAATGACATAGGAGCAGATGAAGAAATCTGGAGACACTAGAATGACATGGGAGCAGATGAAGAAAGCTGGGGATACTGGAATGACATAGGAGCAGATGAAGAAAGCTGAGGATACTAGAATGACATTGGAGCAGATGAAGAAAGCTGAGGATACTAGAATGACATGGGAGCAGATGAAGAAAGCTGAGGATACTAGAATGACATGGGAGCAGATGAAGAAAGCTGAGGATACTAGAATGACATGGGAGCAGATGAAGAAAGCTGAGGATACTGGAATGACATGGGAGCAGATGAAGAAAACTGAGGAAACTGGAATGACATGGGAGCAGATGAAGAAAGCTGAGGATACTGGAATGACATGGGAGCAGAGGAAGAAAGCTGGAGATACTAGAATGACATGAGAGCAGATGAAGAAAGCTGAAGATACTAGAATGACATGGGAGCAGATGAAGAAAGATGGAGATACTAGAATGACATTGGAGCAGATGAAGAAAGATGGAGATACTAGAATGACATGGGAGCAGATGAAGAAAGCTGGAGATACTAGAATGACATGGGAGCAGATGAAGAAAGCTGGGGATACTGGAATGACATAGGAGCAGATGAAGAAAGCTGGAGATACTAGAATGACATGGGAGTAGATGATGAAAGATGGAGATACTAGAATGACATGGGAGCAGATGAAGAAAGCTGGAGATACTAGAATGACATGGGAGCAGATGAAGAAAGCTGGAGATAATGAAATGACATGGGAGCAGATGAAGAAAGCTGGGGATACTGGAATGACATAGGAGCAGATGAAGAAAGCTGGAGATACTAGAATGACATGGGAGCAGATGAAGAAAGCTGGAGATACTCGAATGCCATGGGAGCAGATGAAGAAAGCTGGGGATACTGGAATGACATAGGAGCAGATGAAGAAAGCTGGAGATACTAGAATGACATGGGAGCAGATGAAGAAAGATGGAGATACTAGAATGACATGGGAGCAGATGAAGAAAGCTGAGTATACTAGAATGACATGGGAGCTGATGAAGAAAGCTGGGGATACTAGAATGACATAGGAGCAGATGAAGAAATCTGGAGATACTAGAATGACATGGGAGCAGATGAAGAAAGCTGGGGATACTGGAATGACATAGGAGCAGATGAAGAAAGCTGAGGATACTAGAATGACATTGGAGCAGATGAAGAAAGCTGAGGATACTAGAATGACATGGGAGCAGATGAAGAAAGCTGAGGATACTAGAATGACATGGGAGCAGATGAAGAAAGCTGAGGATACTAGAATGACATGGGAGCAGATGAAGAAAGCTGAGGATACTGGAATGACATGGGAGCAGATGAAGAAAACTGAGGAAACTGGAATGACATGGGAGCAGATGAAGAAAGCTGAGGATATTGGAATGACATGGGAGCAGATGAAGAAAGCTGGAGATACTAGAATGACATGGGAGCAGATGAAGAAAGCTGGAGATAATGAAATGACATAGGAGCAGATGAAGAAAGCTGGATATATTAGAATGACATGGGAGCAGATGAAGAAAGATGGAGATACTAGAATGACATGGGAGCAGATGAAGAAAGCTGGAGATACTAGAATGACATGGGAGCAGATGAAGAAAGCTGGAGATACTGAAATGACATGGGAGCAGATGAAGAAAGCTGGAGATACTAGAATGACATGGGAGCAGATGAAGAAAGCTGAGGATACTAGAATGACATGGGAGCAGATGAAGAAAGCTGGGGATACTAGAATGACATGGGAGTAGATGAAGAAAGCCGGAGATACTGGAATGACATAGGAGCAGATGAAGAAAGCTGAGGATACTAGAATGACATGGGAGCAGATGAAGAAAGTTTCTCAGAGCCGAGTTCGGTGGAGACGTGTGGTTGTGGTTCAATACCCCTTTGGAGGATACATGTCATTAAGCCAATTTTTAATTTAGATACTAAAAAGGGGCCATTCTATAAAGCCGGTTGTAAAAAGGGGGAGGGGAACTTTTGGAATCTGCTATTGTGTTGTCATTTTTTTTCCAATTCTTTCTTGCTATCATTTCTCTCTTTCTCTCTGTCTGTCTGTCTTTTTTTTTTGTCTCTCTCTCTCTCTTGACTGATTATTCTGTTTCTTTCACGATGATTGAACGATCTCTTTATGAGAGGTGGAAAAAAGAAAGAAAACAAAATTAAAAATACAAAAACAAAGGTTTTGATTGATGACATGACACCCTTCCCCCCAACCCCCCTTCCTAGCCTCTGTCAATCAAGTGGTTCATTGTCTGTAAAATCCCGTTCAGTTTCCATCTACAACTTATCAGCAAAAAAAATCGTAAATATTGTAAAATATTTACGTTGCAAATATTTCCATAATTTAAAGAAAAAAAAAATTTACAACCGCAATTTTCATTGTGCAAAATAAAAAAAACAACTTTCTGGTAGATCTCAAGACATGTTTTTTTCTGGTTACGTCACTGATTCTCAACTTGGGGAGGATAAAATAAAAGATTTGTTATTACTTACCATTTACTTGGAACAACTAGACCATTTTCATGTTGGAAACATCCAGCAGACAGATTTCGTAAGTCTAGAGCTAAAATCTTCCTGAAGGTGAAATAGCAAAAAATGACACTTCCTTTTTTGTTTTTAAATTTGGCGCGTGATTGTCGACACTTACGAAAAAAATTAATATTGCATTCGTTAAATTCCGTCTATTAGCGTTCTCTCTCTTCGTGAGCGGAATGAAAAGATTTTGTGGACCGGAAATTTCCAAAGCTGACACTTGCTGTTAGCCTTAGATAAGAAACTGATGGAATCAAATAAACAACAAAAAAATATTAGGCTGCTTACATATAACAAGAGAAGTAGCCTATTTTTATATTAGATAATAATGTATATTTTGCAAACCATTTAATACACTGAAAACAGAAGTACCTGCTTGCTCGAAGCTCACGTGAAATACTTCTTGCAATCACAAAGTCTAAGACCAATATCAGCTTCACAAAGGGATTAATATATATTTTTTTCAATTTCTTTTTTACCCCACTGCACCGCTATCGACGATGTCATAGTTGATTTGACCCCATTAAACTAAATTGATTTTTTCACTTATAAACTTGAATTTGTGTTGTGTAAAAAAAGCATGCATTCTCCTATAATTTGATACCAAGTATAACATTTTCTAATAACAAACAAAAGTTATTTATGTTTAATCATTACGTGATAGTGAAATACTAATGAGCAAAATGAATATTACTATAGGAAGAAGGAAAATAATTACGGAGAGAAAGAGTTAAAAATACAAAACTGCCGTCTGAACGCTCGTGTTAGTTTGTAGCAGTCGCATAGTGGTTAAGAGAAAGAATTCTACCTAGATATACAATCAAGAAACTGAAAAATAGGCAGATGATATATGAAGGAATTTTTTTTTTTTTGGTGTGGAGGGGAAGTAAGGGTTTATAGAACTCATGGGCCAAATATGCGTAGCGAAGCACTAATACCAGAAAAAATATGAATGTTGGCCGCTTTCGGGCTAAGGAAGATTATAGCTCATCCTTTAGTGATAAGATAAAAGCTTGTACATGAGCTACTTCTCCAGTAACGCCCTAACAAGAGGTTTTTGGTGTACGGCGTAGCGCCTCGTAGCTCTCATACAGATTCAATTACTTTCACAAACCACCACCCCCCCCCCCCTGAAATTAAGGAAGAACAGCAACACTCAGTTTTGCGACACCATTTCCACCGTTAAAGCAAAATAGCTTTGCAAGAGTAAAAGGCTAAAGTAAGACATAGTAATATATTTAACTTTCTAATCCGAGTTACAGTAGGGTAATGATCTGGCTCATCTGTTATTACCTCCATTGTTTATGGTACATTCGAGTGTCACTTACTTTGATGTACTTGCAGGTTTTGATACTTTTGTATTTTTTTTACTGTCGAACGTTGTCAAGTGGGTCTGAAAAAAAAAATAGCGTTGAACTCATTTCTTTTACGATTGTTGTTATCATTATACAACTTTAGAAATTAGTGACGATTTTTCTCAATACCAAAATTGAGATTCACTTAAAGAAAAAACAATTCACAGTAGTCTCCCTTTCCCTGTCCAGTTCCGAGTGACCTAAAAATGTTGCAGGCTTATATCGCCCTCTCACTAACAAACGACTTTATCTTGGTTTAAAATCCCTGTCTTTATTTCCACTACCAAAATGTAATTTTTTAAAAATAAAATGATTTTACAATATTAAATGAAAGAATCCTTTGTACATTTGTCTAAGTAATGTTTGGAATAGTTTCTACAACTAAGACTCAGTCATTAGGAAAGTAAATAGAACATTAAGTCAAAGATAAACCAGTCCAACTAAAATCACGTGATATTCTACTCTGTAGTTGACCCAAAACATTGTTTCACCTTTATTATTTTTATTTTCGAATTCTTCAAGTTGTCTCAATGTTGTTATTCCAACCATTTTGGTTCACTCTGATTTTGTGTTCAGGCATTCAATTCCCTCCGCCGATGAATCTCTTTTGCCCTTTGATTCACAATCAATAGATATGTATTGGTCGCTGAGGTGATGACATTTTTAACGGTGTTTTTTTTTCCTATTTTGAGTATGTTTGTGTTTGATAGCATGTGCGTGTATGTGTGTATGAGCGTGTGTGAACGTGTCTAAAAAATCTGCTCTGTGGTCAGAGGTTCTCATGGACTACACCCATTAAGAGTCTTCACCATCATCAGAAATGATGTCACTAAGCAACAAACAATCGGGTTACATCTGTGGTATGAAGCCTTTCATGAGAATGAGAAACACAATGGAAAGAAATTGTCTTCCCTTTACTGCTACAACAAATAGTGATCGTTGCTTTTGAAACTGTTTGACATGTTCCTTCAGAGTTGAAGATAATCTACTTCCTAGTTCAAACCTCCCTCGGGGGGATGGACACGTGCAGGGTATGAACCCCGGGACCACCGAGATGTTCGAACGACAGTCCAGCGCGAATATCTCTCTACCAGGCAGCTTTGACTTTTGGCTAGGATTTTTAAAATTCCCTCAATCTCGCCTCCAGACAATTCAGTCGTCGGCAGACCAACCTTCTTTCAAAATCAGCATAATAAATATTGAAAGTAGAACGTCCGTCGTCAAAATGCATTAGTTCATAACAAAAAAATATTTTACAGAAAAGCATTACTTCCAATTAAATTTTGAAAGTAACACTCTACGGCCAAATGAACTTTTATTTTAAATAATCTTTATGGATTCTATCAAAAGGTTTTATGATTGCCAATAATCTTGCAGCCGGTGACAAATTACGCACACTACAAAAAAAAATGTCGATTTAGCACTATTAAAATCGCTTAGCCTGCAGAAAAGAACAAAAAAACTGGCCTTATCCTCTCACAGCAACCAACCTGGCCAGTGTAGATTTAAAAGAAAAAAAAAATGATTCGGCTTTGTTTGGCAACAACATGAGCTCAGCGACTAAAATAGAAAGTCAGGCCAAGCAACGACGTCACGCCAAGAGTACAACTCGGGGCTAGAAGGGAAGGGGAGAGAAGCGAACATTTATTACAAGTTGTAAGAGAGGGAGGGGGGAGAGAAGAAAGTAGGTCGAGGCAAGCGAGCTCTATTTTTATATAAATAAAAAGTAGTGAGGAAAGAAAATAAGCGAAAAAAAAAGGGGAGAATCTTGATTTTGAAAGGTTGGCTGAGAGCGCGAGCTAAAGCAGCTTGTTCGCAGCGCTAAGACGAGGCGAGTTATTCTGCAGCGGTGAGGTTCAAAAAAAAGTTAACCAATCAAATCTCTCCTTACAATTTCATCGCCCGCCACTTTCCATGATTGCCTTATAATGATTTTACTTTCACTAAGACTAAAAACATAAACAAAACTATTTTTAAGCGAACAGTATTTAACGTTTACGGTAATTCTGTCCTTTTTTTTGGTTTTGTTTCTATATATAGATCTAGATTTTATTCGAAAAATAAATTGAGTCTTTTCTTTTTTTTAAGTTGGGTGACTGGAGATGGCGTGAATAGGATTCGAACCTAGGAACACAATGTCATTGATTCAATGTAGATAGGCTCACTACCACAGATAAATGTTTCGTCCACAGTCACACAACTCATAAACCTCTAGAACTAGATATACATCGTTAAAAAGGCTTGAAGAAAACAGGAGATTAACGTATTCGTATTGGGTGCCAGTTGGTCAGTGTGACAGGCACCGTGGTTGTGAACTAGGGTGGTGACAACTGTTACGTTTAGACCAACGATTTGAACCCAGCAAATCAGCAACAGACATTTCCAATCTACCATACAATCTTTATTTTCATTAATGGTGATCTAGAAATATACAATATACATTTTTAAAAATACATTACGGTTAAAGACACACACAAAACTCTTATGAATCTATAAATATTATTTCGACCAGCATTTTGGCAACATCGGAGCTCGATTCTTCTAAAACCCTGGACAGTCAACAGAAGAACTTTTACCTAACTTCTATTACTTTGTTTTTTAAAAGCTCAAACATAATGCTAAATAAATAAACTTGACAATAACATAAGACAGAAAAAAAATACGATTGAAATTGAGGTTCTATCTTTCTTTAATCCATTTGACTCCCAGTGCAGCATAGGGCCGCAGAAGTACTTCGACATAGGACTCTGCGATTCCCCTCAGCTGGGCCCATGTACATCCTGCCTTCTTTGCTTCTTGTTCCACTGATTTCCTCCATGATTTGCTTTGGTCAGCTTTTCTCGTTCTCTGTTGGTTCCAGTTCAGAGTAGTGCTCGATTTAGGAAAAAACCAGTGCCGGGGAGGAAAAAAATTTTCTGCAGAGCCGGGGATAAATACCATCCCCGGCGGGGATGGTAAAAGTTAAAGCAGAGTCGGGGAAGAGCCTCACAGTGTCGGGTATATCATTAATTAATTCATTCAAATTTTCATCTGCATTCAATATATTTCCAGGTTCATCGCAAGTATTTTGGAAACATTTGGGTCTGATACTGACATAATGAATTTCAGTAATTTGCCCGATAACCACTTTCTTTGAATCCAATAATGATTGCATTCTGCATTTCACAACCGTGATGTGCCCATTGTCATGCCAAATGTGTATGTCTGTTTCCAAAATATCTGCTGTGGCTCGCACTATTGGTTCATCACACCAATGTCTATCCAATCTTTGGCATTCTAAATATGCAATGAAATATTTATAATCTGTTTTAATTAAAAATGATTCGTCAATATAATCTGGATGGTTTTCTAAATATGTCACTGCATCCTGTCTCAACTGCCAAGCATTGTATGAGGAAATCGGATTTACACAACTGGATTGTTGAAGTTGGTCGATTATGGCATGAAAAAATCAGTTGCCATCACTTGGTACATCAACAACAATGCATCCTCGTTCCTCAACAATTTTTTTAAGATTTGTTGAAACAACAGTGGAGTCCCGGATGCCTGAAAATGAAAACAATACAGTATGAATTACAATGAATGACTGTCAGAGCAGGCACAGTTCTAGGAGTAGGATGGTAGGCCAGTTTTCAGACCTGCCTCTCCAATAAACATTGAATAACACCCCCACACCATACCATCCCCTGATCTATCTATCATTTGATTAAATTTTTATAACATCATATGTATCTTAGCCTATTAATTCTATCTTTCTTGACAGCTTATATAACACTGTTTATTAGCTAATAGATTTTTTAAACTTATTATTTTATATATCATATTAATTAATAACAATATCAATCAATATATATTCAACTGCTTATGAATTTTGATTTTAATTTCAAATCAAACTTATTAAAGCCAAAATAAATAAACTTATAATATTTTATTGATTTATTTTATTTATAAATTATTAATAATTAATGACTTACTACAAGACGTTTTCTGAAGAAGTGGAAGATCATCACTGTGAGATTTCACTCTTTGGATTCTAGTATTTTTCGTAAAAATCAATTTTTGTTGGGTTAATGTTTTAAATTTTTTACAAGACGGCTCTTTAGACATTTCAATTAAAACAAAATTTAAAAATATTTATTTTAAATAGGCTATAATTCTGATAAACCGCGCTTTGTGACAAACGAAAAATGAACTTAAAATTGAAACCAAAGAATATAAGAAAACGAAACACTTAGAATTATTTTTACTTACGTTTATTTCGATTAATTCGGTAGATGGACGTACCAAATTTTTCCATTTAACTAAAAATTTCGTGATTGCACTTATTCGACTTAAAAAAACCAGTGCCGGGAATGAAAAATGGGATGGTAAAAGTTAAAGCAGAACCGGGGGGGAGCCTCACAGTGCCGGGAAATCCCCGGCATCCCGGCGGAATCCCCGGCATCCCTGCGGTAAATCGAGCACTGGTCTAGAGCCTGCTTTGCTCTATGTTTCCTTGTTTTTCGCATTGTATGTCCAATCCAGCGCCTTTGCGTCTCTACACTTCTTACTCTATTGGGTTTTGTCTGGGTTGTTTCCCACGGGCTACAGTTAGAGATTTTGTTCGGATTACTTTGAGTAACTATAGTCTTTACATTTTATTCTCAACTACTATGTGTATGATTTACATGTAGTAACTTTTTATACGGCTCTAGTTTAGATTCTAATAGTATAACTACCAGAATACCCATATTGACATAGTTCTATCCAGCAGACGATATTTAACAATGTAATAAAAAGAGATATACATATAGAATAATATACTACTAATAATGAAATATAAATTTAGGCTGATGTAGGGCGCTGGTATACAAGACAAAAAAGAAGGGGGGGCGAGGGGTGTGGCGAGATGCTTAAACCGCTTGGTTACCTATCAAGGGGACTCGAGGTCGAAACCCGACTCGTGTTTACCAAGCGCCTAAAGGAAGCACGGAAAACCTTCTCCCAGATACCCCCTTCCCCTACCGGTCCACCAAAGAGATTGAACAAGCGCGCTGAGCATGCTATAAGTATGACATTTTCGCTATAGAAAATCTCTCCTTGTCGGACTTCATTAAGCCGATGTTAAGTTCAATTCTATTTAATTTACATTTTTGGAATATTAATTTAACATTGTAAGGAAGCTGTTGATGGCTACCCCCCCCCCCCCCCCCCCCCAGACACACGCTTTAAAAAATCTTTTATTTAAAGAAATAAAAATATGCTTGGCCAATACAATGAAATCTTCCAGCTAGTGTGATTTTAATAAGGATGGGGAAACTATCTGTATCGTCTACAGGGATACATAAAAAGTAGTATGTAAATTTTTTTTCAATCGTATCCTTTGAACGTAATATATGTCAGTGACTAGCACTTTTTTTTTTTTTTCAAATCTTCAACAGTCAGCGCTGTCTGACTACAATGTGTTCTGTTCCATGGATCAATCTTTACCTACTTAATTATGCTTTTCTTTGTCCCTTCAGCTAGAACAGCTAGATCTTGATCTACATCTAGTACTCCGCGAACTTCGCGACCTAATTTCAATGCGTGACGTAGCATATGTTTAAAAGGGGGGGGGGGGGGGGATTAAGTTGCCTACAGGCAGTGCTCCCCCCCCCCTACTAAATGAAATAGTCAGATGCTTGGGGTTGGGGAGTGTGCGAAAATACTAACTAGGTTAATAGCTTTGTAATTGGGAGGAAAAAAAACACCACCCCAACGTCAGAGCTAGGAAACGAATCACTCAACTTATCTGACAAGGAGAAAAAATAAAATAATATTATCCTCGTGATAAAAATTCGGAAAATTTTGTTGTTACCGGTATTTTCGCTTTTTTTTTTTATACACATTGTAGTATCCCGCTGGGTTCCCTTATATCCGCATTCAAGCGATACTACAGAATAAGGTCAAATAAGTATTTTTTCCCCCTAGGAGCATAAGTAGGTCATGTAAATGCGTAAACTATTCAACTGTTTCACAAAGGCATTAGACATGATACCGAGGTTATATTAAAACTTTCACCATTATAAACTTATAGGTATTAAATGTAGACCTATGGATTTATAAGTGATTGGAAAGAGATTGTTTGTTGGAACGGTTCGATCTATTATGTTGAAGCAGTGTTGGAATCCTTGATCTTGCTGTAACCTAGATTCACAAGTTTAGAATGAGAGCCGGACTGTTTACCTCTCACTCTCGTAGTGTAGCGCGCGTAGCTGTATTACAAATCTGTTAGCTAATAGATGTTTTAAATAGGTTCTCCGCATATACTAGACTATATTTTGAATAAAAAAAAACGTTTGTATCCTACAATTAACCTGCTTAAAACTTGGCCCTTATTATTTTATTTCATGTAAAATGTATATATTATTATAAACTATTATAGTAGTTAACAGCGTCGGTGGTGTAAAGGTTAGCATGGTTGCCTTCCAAGCAATCGATCCGGGTTCGATTCCCGGCTGACGCATAATTTTTTTATTTATATTTTACAGCAGGACAAATCTTATTGCAATCTATTGTTTTATCAGTTTTAATTCCACCTGGTAGCAATTTATTTAACAAACCTGTTATACGGCACTTAAACGTTATATAGTAAGGACATGGGCGTAGCCGTGGGGCCTTGGGGTGGAGAAGAATCCCCCCTAAACACCCCCCCCCCTCCTCGGAGTTTAGTAACTGATCTTTTGCTTTAATTTTGTTTATTTTAGGTGAACTTTTAATACTGAACCATCACTTGCCTTAGCACAGCTAAGGGGGTTTTGAGTTTAAAACCCCATACCAGCGGGTTTTGAGTTTAATACGTCCTACCAGGGGTTTTGAGTTTAAAAACCCCTTCCAAGGGGTTTTGAGTTTAAAAACCCCTTCCAAGGGGTTTTGAGTTTAAAAACCCCTTCCAAGGGGTTTTGAGTTTAAAAACCCCTTCCAAGGGGTTTTGAGTTTAAAAACCCCTTCCAAGGGGTTTTAAGTTTAAAAACTCCTTCCAAGGGGTTTTAAGGTTTAAACCCTCCTACCAGGGGTTTTGAGTTTGAAACCCCCTACCAGGGGTTTTGAGTTTGAAAACCCCTACCAGAGGGTTTTGCATTTAAATCCCCCTCTTCTATATAACAAAAAAAAATGCAAACGACAATCCCAAAATTCCAAGAGCTTATCTAAGGAAGATTCTGATTTTAATTCAATATAAAAGAAAAGCAAATTACGCACTCAAAATGCTATGAGCATAGCCAAAGGGGTTTTTAGTTTAACCCCCCCCCCCCCCCCCCCAACCTGCGGGGTTGGAAGCTAAATAATAAATCTTCAAAATCTAAAAAAAAATTCGCAATCAAAATGCTATGAGCGTAGAAAAGCCTATTGGGTGTTTTGAGTTTAAATTTCCCTTCGGAGGGGTTTGATGCTAAAAAAAATACCTCTTCAATATAAAAAAAAAAAGCAAATTACACAATAAAATTCTTTGAGCGTAGCGTAGTTTCAACCCCTCTCCTCCAGATAGCTTTTTTAAAAGTTTAAAACCTCTCAAGATAGTTTTGAGTTTAAAATCCCCCTACAGAGCGATTTAAGGTTGAAAGCCTCTCTCCTCAATATTATTTCTAAAGCAAACTACTGTCACCAAATTCTATGACCGTAGCTAAATGTGGTTTTGAATTTAAAATAACAACAACTCCGATATATTTTAGTTGAACCCCCCCCCCCCCCCCCAACAGATGATTTTGACGATAAAACTTCCCCTTCCGATATAACATCTAAAGCAAAATAGTCACCTAATTCCAAGATCGTAGTCAAGAGAAGTTACACATGTCTACCAGTGGCTGGGCTCCATTAATAAAGTGCAATGACATTGAAAAAGACTAAATGTGGCTCTACAAAGATGGTTAAGACAGATTTTAGGAGTCAGTTATTGAGATCGGGTCTAATTCAAGGAAATCTTATGCCGAAATGTGAGTCGACCCCTTTGTAAGGTTGTGACAGAGAGTCGCATGAGGTTTGCGGGACATGTTCTCCGAATGAAATGAATTAAGCATAAGAGTTGCGATGAAATTCTAGTACAACTTGGCGCCACACTTTCATGGAGGTCCTCAGAGCAGATTGAAGAGGCTTCAGACATTTCCAGTGACAGATTTTTGTGGAAACAGCTTGCCAGCAAATGCGCCGAACTGTGCGGGAAGGTCTTAGCTAGTAAGAATAGCACATTAGGTTTTTGAAATAAAACTTTTTAATAGCAGCCTAATGGACTGTAGATACCTCAGAATATGCACTTTGTTGACTTTCAAAACCAGAAATAGTGCTTGGTGGCGGGGCTTCGCCCCGCGCTGGGGGAGCTCTCGGCACTCCCCCTGATCCCTTGCTGACAAGGGCGAGGAGTCTACAATTTTTTCACTAACTCCAGGAAAAACCTGTTCAAGGGCACAATAAACGTCTTCCAAAAGAATGAAGGGTCAGAATGTAATAGAGATTAATTATATACACACACACATCCATCCATACAAACATATATATATTTATATATATATATATATAAATTTTTTTTTGGGGGGGGGGAGAAAAATCCCCCCTAAACAACCCCCCCCCCCGAAAAAAAATCCTGGCTACGCCCATGAGAAAGCATTATAAAAGCTTGTTCTCGTATATATGTATACAGTGCTTTTTTGTGACGGTACGTACGGGTACGGCTTGCCGGCACCCTTTTCAATGTGGGGGAAAAAATATTACTTTTCTTGAATTTTAACATTTATGATTAATTTATTACTAGTTAAAAGTTAGGCAATCCATCACTGAGTACCGGCACCTATTTCTTTACAAAAAAAAGCACCATATATATATATATATATATATATATATAAAATATTTGTATATATATATATATATGTATATAACTGCATCCTATTTATTTCTCTTTCATTCTTTCGCTTCTTTACTGTTATTGTGCACTTAACGGCTGCCTGGTCGTGCGGTTTGCGCGCTGGACTGTCGTTTCGATTTATCGATGGTCCTCGGGTTTAAACCCTGCACGTTCCCTTCCCCCGTCGTCCTGCGGGTGGTTTGGACTAGGAAGTAAACTATCTTCAACTCTGATGGAACATCCGAAACATGTAAAACATTTTACAACATTTTTACAAAAAAGTAAATACATTGCTTCAAGACTTAAGAAATTTACTTGCCAAAATTTATTCTAAATTGATTTACGGACTAGGAGGTCCCCAAGTGCCCCACCCACACACACACACGAGCAACGTCACGTGCTACCAACACACGGTGCAGACTTCACAGCGTGATTTCTAGAAACACCACATCGGAATTCTATCACGACTTTCGTTACGTCCTGTCCTCCCGTCCTATACTTTGATGTCGCTTGTGCGTCTCAGGGCTCTAGAGATTGTTTTGCATTAGAAGTTTGTCGTCCCGTTTTTTATTCGTATCCACTTCCCGTTTTCTCTCTCTCTCTCTCCCTGTCTCTCTTTCTCTCTCTCTCTCTTTATCTCTCTCCCCGCCTTCATTGAACTAGAATGAACTATTAAGTCACTAGTTTGAATAGGTCAGTTATGCCCAAACTACGGCCAGTGACACGGTGCTGTCCGGCCCTTCGACATGTCTTCCCACATTACATAAATACTGAAAGCCTTAGATTCCATTGGTCCCGATGTCTTTTTATTTTTAAGCTGATATTACACATGTGTTGGAAATTTAATTAACCCCCGGGCCCCGGACTGAACAAGGTTGCGAACCACGTGATCTAGGTCGATACCAAACATGTAACTAAGCGTTCTGGGAGTTTAGTTAAGGGCAATGGTTGGACGTGGAAGGGGGAGTAAAACTAGGCTAGGTGCACCCTACCCCACTGACGCCCTAGATGTTCTAGGCTAGGTGTACCCTACCCCACTGACGCCTTAAATGTTCTAGGCTAGGTGTACCCTACCCCCACTGACGCCCTAGATGTTCTAATATACACCAAACGTACTACTCACATGTTGACTTAGGGTTTAAACTCATGACCAGTAACTTAACAGTCACGCCTTGGGTGTACGACAACCTTAATTTTTATTCTGTGTAGATGATGCCGTTAGCGTGGACGTAGAATAAAGCATTGGGTAGCTGTACTGTGGTGTCAGGTAGCCTACACAAGTAAGATGCAGTAGCTGTACTGTTGTGTCAAGTAGCCTACACAAGCAAGATACAGTAGCTGTACTGTGGTGTCAAGTAGCCTACACAAGCAAGATACAGTAGCTGTACTGTGGTGTCAAGTAGCCTACACAAGCAAGATACAGTAGCTGTACTGTGGTGTAAAGTAGCCTACACAAGCAAGATACAGTAGCTGTACTGTGGTGTCAAGTAGCCTACACAAGCAAGATACAGTAGCTGTACTGTGGTGTCAAGTAGCCTACACAAGCAAGATACAGTAGCTGTACTGTGGTGTAAAGCAGCCAACACAAGCAAGATACAGTAGCTGTACTGTGGTGTAAAGTAGCCTATACAAGCAAGATACAGTAGCTGTACTGTTGTGTCAAGTAGCCTACACAAGCAAGATACAGTAGCTTTACTGTGGTGTAAAGCAGCCTACACAAGCAAGATACAGTAGCTGTACTGTTGTGTAAAGTAGCCAACACAAGCAAGATACAGTAGCTGTACTGTTGTGTAAAGTAGCCAACACAAGCAAGATGCAGTAGCTTTATTGTGGTGTCAAGTAGCCTACACAAGAAAGATGCAGTAGCTTTACTGTGGTGTCAAGTAGATTACACAAGCAAGATGCAGTAGCTGTACTGTGGTGTCAAGTAGATTACACAAGCAAGATGCAGTAGCTGTACTGTGGTGTCAAGTAGATTACACAAGCAAGATGCAGTAGCTGTACTGTGGTGTCAAGTAGCCTACACAAGCAAGATACAGTAGCTGTACTGTGGTGTCAAGTAGCCTACACAAGCAAGATACAGTAGCTGTACTGTGGTGTAAAGTAGCCTACACAAGCAAGATACAGTAGCTGTACTGTGGTGTCAAGTAGCCTACACAAGCAAGATACAGTAGCTGTACTGTGGTGTCAAGTAGCCTACACAAGCAAGATACAGTAGCTGTACTGTGGTGTAAAGCAGCCAACACAAGCAAGATACAGTAGCTGTACTGTGGTGTAAAGTAGCCTATACAAGCAAGATACAGTAGCTGTACTGTTGTGTCAAGTAGCCTACACAAGCAAGATACAGTAGCTTTACTGTGGTGTAAAGCAGCCTACACAAGCAAGATACAGTAGCTGTACTGTTGTGTAAAGTAGCCAACACAAGCAAGATACAGTAGCTGTACTGTTGTGTAAAGTAGCCAACACAAGCAAGATGCAGTAGCTTTATTGTGGTGTCAAGTAGCCTACACAAGAAAGATGCAGTAGCTTTACTGTGGTGTCAAGTAGATTACACAAGCAAGATGCAGTAGCTGTACTGTGGTGTCAAGTAGATTACACAAGCAAGATGCAGTAGCTGTACTGTGGTGTCAAGTAGATTACACAAGCAAGATGCAGTAGCTGTACTGTGGTGTCAAGTAGATTACACAAGCAAGATGCAGTAGCTGTACTGTGGTGTCAAGTAGCCTACACAAGCAAGATGCAGTAGCTGTACTGTGGTGTCAAGTAGATTACACAAGCAAGATGCAGTAGCTGTACTGTGGTGTCAAGTAGATTACACAAGCAAGATGCAGTAGCTGTACTGTGGTGTCAAGTAGATTACACAAGCAAGATGCAGTAGCTGTACTGTGGTGTCAAGTAGCCTACACAAGCAAGATGCAGTAGCTGTACTGTGGTGTCAAGTAGCCT
This sequence comes from Biomphalaria pfeifferi, assembly GCA_030265305.1. Lineage (NCBI taxonomy): Eukaryota > Metazoa > Mollusca > Gastropoda > Planorbidae > Biomphalaria > Biomphalaria pfeifferi. Next base: position 698,323 of record JASAOG010000092.1, on the reverse strand, counting down.
ACACAAGCAAGATACAGTAGCTGTACTGTGGTGTCAAGTAGCCTACACAAGCAAGATGCAGTAGCTGTACTGTGGTGTCAAGTAGCCTACACAAGCAAGATGCAGTAGCTGTACTGTGGTGTCAAGTAGCCTACACAAGCAAGATGCAGTAGCTGTACTGTGGTGTCAAGTAGCCTACACAAGCAAGATACAGTAGCTGTACTGTGGTGTCAAGTAGCCTACACAAGCAAGATACAGTAGCTGTACTGTGGTGTCAAGTAGCCTACACAAGCAAGATACAGTAGCTGTACTGTGGTGTCAAGTAGCCTACACAAGCAAGATGCAGTAGCTGTACTGTGGTGTCAAGTAGCCTACACAAGCAAGATGCAGTAGCTGTACTGTGGTGTAAAGTAGCCTACACAAGCAAGATGCAGTAGCTGTACTGTGGTGTAAAGTAGCCTACACAAGCAAGATGCAGTAGCTGTACTGTGGTGTAAAGTAGCCTACACAAGTAAGATGCAGTAGCTGTACTGTGGTGTCAAGTAGCCTACACAAGTAAGATGCAGTAGCTGTACTGTGGTGTCAAGTAGCCTACACAAGCAAGATGCAGTAGCTGTACTGTGGTGTCAAGTAGCCTACACAAGCAAGATACAGTAGCTGTACTGTGGTGTCAAGTAGCCTACACAAGCAAGATACAGTAGCTGTACTGTGGTGTCAAGTAGCCTACACAAGCAAGATACAGTAGCTGTACTGTGGTGTCAAGTAGCCTACACAAGCAAGATACAGTAGCTGTACTGTGGTGTCAAGTAGCCTACACAAGCAAGATGCAGTAGCTGTACTGTGGTGTCAAGTAGCCTACACAAGCAAGATGCAGTAGCTGTACTGTGGTGTCAAGTAGCCTACACAAGCAAGATGCAGTAGCTGTACTGTGGTGTAAAGTAGCCTACACAAGCAAGATGCAGTAGCTGTACTGTGGTGTAAAGTAGCCTACACAAGCAAGATGCAGTAGCTGTACTGTGGTGTAAAGTAGCCTACACAAGCAAGATGCAGTAGCTGTACTGTGGTGTCAAGTAGCCTACACAAGTAAGATGCAGTAGCTGTACTGTGGTGTCAAGTAGCCTACACAAGTAAGATGCAGTAGCTGTACTGTGGTGTCAAGTAGCCTACACAAGTAAGATGCAGTAGCTGTACTGTGGTGTCAAGTAGCCTACACAAGCAAGATACAGTCGCTGTACTGTGGTGTCAAGTAGCCTACACAAGCAAGATACAGTAGCTGTACTGTTGTGTCAAGTAGCCTACACAAGCAAGATGCAGTAGCTTTACTGTGGTGTCAAGTAGCCTACACAAGCAAGATACATTTTTGAAAGATCACGTTCGGTATTTCATCATCGCCCACCTCTAAATCTCGAGTACTCTGTATTCGGTACCAAGAGTCTTTTGTACCCAAACATGTGTCTGGTTTCCTAACGGTGGAGGGGATTTGTGGAGAAGTCCAGGGTTAACTGGTGCAGAGCAATGTAACGTTAGTACTTTCTCAGAACACACACCCAAGCGCGCGCACACACACTCATACACACATTTCACGTACGCAGCAGATGTCGTCATGGACACACCGCAAATGAACTCATGCGCTAAACACAAGCACACGTATTCACTCGCACAGATAATACACAAACACACACATATACACACGCCTTCACAGTTATGATTCGCTGGGAAATGTTTTAGAGTGGAACAGTTGCCGAGCTGCGAGTCCTTTGCATTTAATCGTTAAACTATGTTTACCGAACCAGTGGTAACCGTTTCAACCAAAACGGTGAGGATTAACCAATATTCCGAATCTTTGAGATAGGGGCACCTGTAACCAAAATGTCAAGTCCAGTTTTGGGCACCAGGGCATTGCTGGCAGGGGAGGTGTGCATTCACCTTGAATAGTCAACAGCATTGCCATATCATTGATATGACAAGGTGGATAAGTATTTTTGGTTGTTTGGTAACCAAGTGCACAGATTTAGTACATAATCTAAACTTATTGACTTATTAATTACGAGGAATGTGCCTTTATCTTTGTGTCTTTCAGAGTATTTTATTAAATTTTGTTTTTGTATTTGAAGATTATGGTTCAGTGTTTTATGTATAATTGCTACTTTACTTTTGAGTCTTCTGTCCTGAAGGCTTTCTAAATTTAGTGATTTTACTAAAGGTGTTACTCTAGTCAAATGTGAATATTCATTTGTAATGAATCTCTCTGCTCTATTTTGTGTCTGTTCCAGTTTTTTAATGTTTTCTTGAGTTGAGGGGTCCCAAACGGAGGATGCATATTCTATTATTGGCCTAACCAAGGTTAAATAACAATTTAATTTTATGTTCGTATTTGATTTATAGAATATAGATCTAGGCCTATCTCAACTCGGCTTTGTAGCTTTCGTAAACGAATGTAGTCTCTTAAAAATGCTATAGAAAACCAAATTTGAATGTTTATTTGATCAAAATATGAAATAAATGGACTATAATTAGTATGTTCATGTGTTAAAGTATAAAACTATCTGTGCGAAGAGAAGTTTTATCATCTTAGAGTTGAATTAGAGTTTTTGATCTAGGGATGGGATTATAAAGTAAACAATTAAACGAATTAATTTTTAGTACGCGATTCATTACGGTATTGTCTAATGAAAGAATTTTCGTCAGGAAATCTGTAGTCCCAGATATAAGGAACTAATTTATGTAAAAAATTCTTTTGAAACATAAAATTGAAGGTTAATTTTATTATATAATGAAATCAACGGTTCTTCTTATGTATTTTCATGTGTCAAAGTAAAAAACTATCTGCGCAAAGTGTATTTCTTAAAATTAGATCTAGGTCTAAATCCTTTCGATCTTTTATCATGTCAAAATTGTATAGACATGGCCTAGATCCATAAAATAGCTGTAATAGAGTCGGACAATTTTTTTTTTTTTTAGGGTCTTAAGTTTGTTTTAGGGCTACAATACATACACTACGGTCTAAGTTGGTACACAAGAAACATTCCTGCCAAGTTTTATCAAGATTGGTCTAGCGGTTTTGATGTCTATAAGTCACATACATACACCTCACATTCTACTTTATAGTATAGATAAATAGTTCGTCGCCACGTCGCAGAGGCTTTGATTTCTACTGCCTACAGATTGCTACGTTGCAGGCCAGTGTTCAGGTCTTCTAAGACGATTGGTCACAGTTGGATACAGACATAACAAAAACACAAAATAAAAGAAAGAAGTAAAGTTCCCCTTTATGAGCTTGTGATCTATGGGGCAGATGATGTAAAGATCATCTGTTTCTGTGGCCCATGTTAACGAGGGCGTCATGTGGTAAGCACAACGACCAACTGCCTTTTACTTTCCCCGACTAATGTCATGTACCCATTAGAGCTGGGTGGACTCAAAGGCGCCCAAACATCCCGAAATTTAAAATCCCAGGATTCGAACCAGGGACTCCTGGTTCAGAAGCCAAGCGCTTTACGCACAGTGCCTCCAAAAGAAAGATAGATTTATAATTTATATTCTTCTTCTTCTTCTTGAAACTGTCAGGTAGAGTTGAGCCTTCGGCTCTTGAAATTCCAGGCCAGCAAAAGTGAACAAGAGCTCCCTTTCACGGGCCTGAATGAGAACAGTGTACACTGTTCTTTCTGGCGGGGTGTCAGACTCACGGACAGGGACCCCTGTCATTTTCCTTTCTACACCAGGCTAACCGTGCAGGACATGCCATTTATGTAACGGCCCCTTTAGGAACGGCGCCTGGATTGTGACAAGGTTGTGGAAGCTTTTTTACAACTCCGCACAGTGCAATGAGGATGCTCTCGCACCCCCTTAGACACCCTCACGGGATTCTTGTTTTGCTACCCTTTAGCCTAATCGTTTCCTGCTACGATCGTTTACACCCGGGCGCCATTTTGAGGCAGAGCTGCATGCCCGGGTTATAATTTATATAAAAAAAAAAGACAGCATGATCTTCGAATAGAATGACTCAGAAAGTTTGCATTATTTTAATAATAATAATAACAACAAAAAAAAGTAAAACGTAATCTGTTATTTGTTGGCAATACAGAAAAAGAAGGTTATACAATTTGAACGGATGAAAATAAATGTTCAAATGCTTCTTAAAGACTCGATTTCACTTTTTCATGAAGAAAACAGTCTGCTCTATGCTTGTTCAAAGACCACCGCTGTTAGAAAGTCAGCTCTGACCTTACTGGAAGATTGCAACAATCTCTATACAAATAAACTCAACACAGAAGGGAATAAATACACTTCGAGCTTGCATTTTAAAAGCGAATACCGGTTGAAGCCAAGACTTCATAGTTGGATAGCAGAGCTGCCAACTCTAATGTTTTTAGCATTTCTCGAAAGTTTTTTAAATGAATATAGTTGAAAGTTGACAAAGACACAAAATGGCTGTCTTTTTAGATGATACTTGTATTTTTTACAAATAAATATATATACCAAATATATACATATATATTGCTCAAAGATTTTTTTTATTTTTTTTTGCTCATTTGCCACAAGAAAAGGACCTAACTCTGTTCAACGCTTAGGTCCTGAATGTTTACCTGACATAACTCCTAATTTCAATGACAATGAATTATTAAAACACATTCAACAACGCTTGTATTTAAGTTCTGACATGTTTTAATTTGTGTTGATTTAGATGTTTCGGACGTTCTTTCAGAAATAAACATAATTAAACTAGTCCACAAATACTGCAGGGGAGACAGCAAGCAGGGTTCGAACTCATGACCCTAGTGATGTTCCACTTAGTGGTTTGCTCTAGACCTAAAGCCACATCTCTATACATAACATATCCTGAACTTGTATAGACCTAAAGCCACATCTCTATACATAACATATCCTGAACTTGTATAGACCTAAAGCCACATCTCTATATATAACATATCGTGACGTGTATAGACCAAAGCCACATCTCTATATATAACATATCCTGAACGTGTATAGACCTAAAGCCACATCTCTATATATAACATATCCTGAACGTGTATAGACCTAAAGCCAAATCTCTATATATAACATATTCTGAACGTGTATAGACCTAAAGCCACATCTCTATACATAACATATCCTGAACTTATATAGACCTAAAGCCACATCTCTATACATAACATATCCTGAACTTATATAGACCTAAAGCCACATCTCTATACATAACATGTCACAGAACGTGTATAGACCTAGAACCACATCTCTATATATAACATATTCCGAACGCCCCCCCCCCCCCACACACACAAACCACAAGTACATCATCAAGACAACAGACGACGTGATACGAGGTTGACGTGCGTTATCAGTAGAGCCAGTGGCTCCATATGGCTCCAGCTGCAGACATATTGGACGTCTGCCACCTGGGCCGTGAATGACGCATCTCTGCCAGCTGACATGACACAGCGTCCCATCACCTGGCAGGTGGCAGTAGGTAAAATAATGAACAGGGGCAGGTGTCGATCATCTCAGAAATGCCACATTCACCTGAGTGAATTTCACATGTGGTAAACTGGTTCACGTCTCCTCTAGATGAGCCTGTGCCCCGGTGATGCAGCAGTCTGTGGTCCTGGCGATGGTACTGCAATGATAGGAAGATACATAAAATGCAGTAACAAAGACAAAACAACGGACTTCGCACATTGTTTTTATTTGTTTGTATTTACGAAATAAAGGGGGATGGAGCCAGATGGAACATGGATGCAAAATGCGGTTTAACACACCAGTTATTCCCCTTACCTATGAAAAAGATTTATTTCGAACCCATCCACACGTACAATAAAATACATAGAAATACACATTTTTAATGGGGATAAATTACAATAGAGAATGAAAAAATGACATACTGCCTGCCGAAAGGGGTTGAAGTCCCTCAGTCGTATAATAATTTTGCTATGGAAGGGTATCATCTTTTTTTTTTTATGGAGTAATAAATAAAATGGCGTCCAGTCTCTTTTCTTTAAGACCAAGTTGGATATATATCCCCCTTATTTTAAGTTATAATAAGTTATAATTTCAGTATGAATATATGTTCTCGGATTAATATCTTTTTATGCATATATAGTTAATATTAGACAATCTTCATTAACTGCTTGATGGTGTTCCTAGTCATTAACTTATATATTCATTGTCATTAAATTATACAATCAAAGTCATTAGATTATGCAATAAAAAAAAATTAAATTATGCAATCATCTAAAGGGCAGATGCTGTAAAGGTCCTCTGTTTCTGTGGCCCAAGGTTAACGAGGGTATTATGTGGCTAGCACAACGACCAACCGTCAATACTTTTTCCCCAACTAATGTCAGGGTGGACTCAGAGGCGCCATAGAGATCCCGAAATAAAAAATCTGAGTCGTCACCAGGATTTGAACACGGAGCTCCAAGTTCGGAAGCCGAGCGCGACTTCACCCAGTTACTATGCTTCTAATTCAAAACATAATTCAAACGAAAGTAAGTATACTTCTGAAAAATATCAACCAAAAACAATATTCGTGTTGAGAGTGTCGTGTCTCATTGACATGTCAGGCCATTTCGCTGAATCAGGCAGGATATGTCAGGACATGAAAGTGCTCAGCTCTTGTGTGCCAGCTTCTAGTGACAAGCGACCAGTTTGGACAATCACGCGATTGCAATTAGATCTAAATTTTCCTTGGTCTCATTATTGAAATCAGTGAAGCTCAAATAAAAAAGTACGGTTCAAAAAATGGCAGGTGTATGATAAAAAAATAAAGATACAAGAAAACTTAAAATCCTTTTCGTGATTTTAAATCTTAATCTTTTTTTTTCAAATGTGGCGAGGTAGATGTTTAAATCTAGGGGTTTCTATCGATACCCAAGATCAAGAGAAATAACCCATGTGCTCCTACCCAGGATTCTAACCAGCGATCTTTTAAAAACTAACCACTTGACTACCTTGTCCGACCAAACAAACTATAGCCACACTTAAACCGATATTTAACTTGTGTCTATTTCTATCGAGAAGTAAACATAAGCAGTAAACTTAAGCAAGTAAACATTATCAACTTTGAAGCAACTACTTTAAAGAGTTCTGCAGGCCCAGAATGAACTGGATCTACTAAACAACAAAACTAATGACTAAAACAGTTCAAATCCTGCTGAATGTAAACACGCTCCCAGGATAAGTCGCACAGATCTTACAAGTCTTCTTTTCTTTGAGTTCACAGTCTCACGTCAAGGTAGATAAACCAGGTCAGAGCACTCATAAGGTAGGACGATGTAGGCGGACGCACTAAAAACAGCAACAACAACAACAGATGAGAGGGATAGGGAAGTGGTGACGTATTTTGGCAACCATCGCGGTGCCAACTCTGAAGGATGGAGCTCCCCACCGCATCACGGGTAGCCCTTGAAGGTATTTATTGGTACCCATTTGCATGCGTTGGTCACGGGCACCTGGCATTGAATGAGTTTCTCATTTGATATGCTTTTGTAAAGAATAAGGTTCAGTTTTAGGCAGGGCTGGTACCTTGAAAGATCTACCTTTCTCCACCATGTCAGGTGGTCCTATGAAAGGCATATCTACCGGCTCCCACAATGTAAACTGGTCCTATGTAAGGCATATCTACTGGCTCCCACAATGTAGACTGGTCCTATGTAAGACAGATATAGCGGACCCACTATGTAGAGTGGTCCTATGTAAGGAAGATATAGCGGACCCACTATGTAGATTGGTCCTATGTAAGGCAGATATAGCGGACCCACTATTTAGGCTAGTCCTATGATAGGGAAGATCAAACGGCCCCCTGGATGAGACAAGGTCAGATTTTAGGATCTTTTTAGTCAGAAATGAAACACCATGCATTAAAAAACAAAAAGTAAGCAGTTCGAAATCAGACATCTGACTGTGATGTGTGGAATGCACTCCAAATTTATAAAACTGAATGGTTCCAGGTTCAAACCCCACCTAAATCATCAGTTACCATCATGCAGAAAGCTGCACATAACACGCTTTCATGAAGCAACATTTGTATTTGTAAGTCATAAAAAAAAATGGGGACAGTTGGATTTATTGTAAATTAAAGATTTTCCTAACGATATGCCCACCCCTGCTCTAACGGTATCCACCTTGGTATGGTCTTCGTGAACTTGTCATAACCTTTAGTTAACGATTTTCTTCACTGAGTTGCAATGGACTTCTGTGATTTTTAGTTAACGATTTTCTTCACTAAGTTGCAATGAACTTCTGTGATTGGTGATGACCTCTCTGACTTGCAATGTCTTTTAGTGACTTGCACTGACCTTCAATGACCTCAAAAACTTTCCTTTCAATGACCTCTAATGAATTTCACGACCGTCAGCAATATGGCCGGGGAAATGCAGAGCTAGTAAAGTTAGTTGATATAAGCTTTGTAAAAAAAAATTAATAGTTAGTCTATATCTATTAGAAATATAGCTACATTACTGATCCAATTACCACCCAAAGTTATTAATGTACGTACAATATGTTTTACGTACTAGTTACGTTTTCTAGAAGACGTGGCAATAGCATGTGGGCGTAAGGTACTAAAATAGAATTGTCTCACAGAAGAGGCGAAAGTTTAAATTTGTTTTTATAGTCCAATGAGTAGACTCGATTACTTTCGCATGCAAAGGAAAGTTAACTGTAGTAACTGGAAAAACTCAGGTAAGGCCTAAAATGCCAACCAAAAAAAAAACATAAGTAAACATCTCACTCACTGCCATCACAAGAAATTAAACTTGAGCCTTTGACCAAGAAACAAAGTGTTTGGTACCCGGCCACAAGATCCCACTTCTAAGTTTCGAATAAATAAAGTTATTGTTTTAAAAAAGAAGTTATTTAAGAAAGAGAAGGAGGAGAAAGTCTACCTAGAGCACATTGAGATCACCTAATAGACTTCCAGGGGACTCGAGTAAGTCAAGAACAGAGTTAATGTAAGTCAAGAACAGAGTTAATTGAAGTCAAGAGCAGAGTTAATTGAAGTCAAGAACAGAATTAATTGAAGTCAAGAACAGAGTTAATGAAAGTCAAGTATAGAATTAATTGTAGTCAAGAACAGAGTTAATTAAAGTCTAGTACAAAGCTAATGTAACTCAAGCACAGAGTTGATTTAAGTCAAACACAGAGTTGATTTAAGTCAAGCATAGAGTTGATATAAGTCAGCATAGAGAATAGAGCTCATTTAAGTTACATACATAGATACAAGACACACACACAGCTCATTTACGTTACACACATCAGTACAAGACACACACACAGCTCATTTAAGTTACATACATTGATACAAGACACACACACAGTTCATTTAAGTTACATACATTGATACAAGACACACACACAGTTGATTGACGTTAACAAAATCATGGTCTAAAATTTTCTTGTAGACATTATTTCTGGGTAGAGTTAAAACCATATTACTTCTCAACACCTCCACTCATCCCCCCACCTAAAACATTGAAAACAAATCCCTCTGGGAACAGTGTTATCTGTGACCTTACCTTTCAGACGTGAACTAATACAGCGCTGCTAGGTGGTTCAATTGAATGAGTTACCTGGAAGGAACTCTCCCCTCTCTTACAGCCTCTGACGTCACTGCACAGGTAAAAAAAAAAGATGTATATATAATTTTCTAAGATATTTTCTACCCTATTCTTTTTATTTTAAAGTTCAGGGGCAAGAACTCTACATCATTTTTTTTTTACTTGGAGAGCCAGGCAACAACCTTGAGTCCCAAAACAGTTGTTTGTCGAAGGATCGTGGGAAAATGTAGACTTCTTGATATGTGTCGGAGTGCTGGGAGGTACAGAACTCCAGAAGGTATCTGCATTCTATCCTCCCCCTCCAATTCCAAATGTTTAAACGCACTATTTTTATTGAAAAAAACAACAACTGAAGAGCTCTTTTCCCCTACTTGTTACTTATACTGTCAGCACATGTTATTTATTTTTGTATTCTTGCTCCATCAGTTATTTGATACAGGATCCGCCTTTGTATTTGATTACCTGGGCTGGATATGAAACAACTCTATGATCTGCTTGCAAGTGTGTGATGGTTGCTGATAGCATATGCGGCGAAAGAAAGTGGGGGGAGTAGCTAGCGATCGGGTTGCACAAATGATTCCAATGGGTTGTTGGAAGACTGGTTGGTGATGGTAACGTTGAACATTGCAGTTGTGTGTGTGCCTCTTATTCAGTGACCATAGAAATGACCATTTCTGCACAGTCAGAGCTGAACTTCCGGTTAGGACACGGGTACCATGTGTGGTGTCACTTAAGTGTGCCGATGCTGTCTCCACGAGATCTAGTCCTAACGTCAAAGTGCTGACATCATAGATTCCTTGTTGGTGACTGTGAGAAAAATTGGGCCCAAGAATTCTACTGCCGAGTCTTGATGCTTTGATCCTAGTGTGGACTATTGCACCAAAACTTATAGTGCGCACCATCACACTATTTAGAACCAGGCCCAGACCTAATAGTTATCCAGAGTTATCCTCTCTAGTGCCCTGTTAGTTCAATCACTTTCTTTGCTTGTCTATAGTTGCTTGCCATAAAGTTACAGGAATAGTGTTCCATGATTAAACACTGCTGTAATAATTATAAGGCCTGTCTTCGAGTCCGCAGATTAATGAGGAATGCTGTAATTCCCGTGGCTACGCGGCCCCAGCTATGACCTACCTATTTTGTCACATCTAACGCAGGTCCAACAATTGTCAGCCGGTGGTCTCTTTAGATTTTCTTTTCGGCGTCTACGTCTGTCCTCGGTAGCGGATGATGATAATAATTTGTCGCGTGCACATTTTACCAAGAAAATTTGAGGCTTTCAAAAACCTACAAAACAAACTCGGAGAATATATTGTTATTATTTTACTTTCTGACAGCAAAACAAGTTTTGTCTTTGTTTTATGCTACGAAGTAGATTGTTAAAACAAATTATTGGACATTAATCGATGGTTAATTAGAGATCATAGATTTCTGGGGGAAAATGTACATGAAAATGTCAAAAGATACATTTTGACCGACGTAAAATCTATTTATTTCGTAGAAATTTGAAAAAAAAAATTTTTTTAAATCATATTGTTAAGATCAACTGTTAATGATGATAAATACATTTTGAGAATTGTGGGTTGTTGATAAGGTTCAACTTAGCGCCCTTCCTGTTTACATATTCTGTAACTGTACAGTGGTCGTGATGAGGATGTAAACATTTGAACACAAGGACTGTGTCCTAGCTAAAGGACATGTAAACTTACCTTGTACGTGTTCTAGAACTGGTTCACTCTGACCGCCTGTTCTCCTCCCTACAGGTCCAGAGGATGAGAAAAACAAGGGCCTGAGGGGAGATAAGTCATAAAAGAAATAAAAACTTTGTACTTCCTTCCCTTTGGCTTTTTTTTTTTTGGCTGCTTATCAAAATTCAAATGTGTAATTCATGTCAGTGCGCATTTCTGACGTGCAAGTAATGAGCCTGTTATGATCAACTTGAACAGAAGTTTATATTTAAACATTGTATGTAGAATCACTGCGTAGGTTATGTGAGTATAATGACATGTGTAGACAAGTAGCTAATATGTCGAATTTCACGCGCAGTTTCTCCATTCAACCAGCTTGAATACCAAGCGTGAATGTTGAATCCAGATCCAGTTTAAAAAAAAAACAACAACACGGGATGTCAAATTTTACATTCGAATTTTCGTATTTCTTAAATATTTGACTTTTTAGACTACTTTTTACATTGTGAGATTCGTTCTGAATGGGGATAGGCAAAGAAAACGAGACCCTTAGTTAATTTTTTACTGACATTTTTTCCTCTTCATTTCCTCGCCACTGAAGCGTGCTAGTTCTTCACGTGATCTTCTCAGGAGATTGCCATCGAGGCATGTTTCCGATTTTAACAGGAGCTTTAGTCACTGTGGCGAGAGAAACTCAGAATCACGTTACAGTAATGGACATTAATGGGGCCCCTCTCATTTTCTCATGACCTCAAATATCACACGTACAGATACTACTAAGTAAAATTAGTGCCATAGAATCATCTATAAGTAACTATGACGGCGTATTAGATAGAACTGCAAGAAAATGTATCCATGTGACTTCTATATGTTGTCATGTCTTTAAGCAGCAATAGGAGAGAAGTAATGAAACGTTTCAAGCCATTAGGGGAAATTCTTCAATTGTCTTTCTCTTCCAAACAGAACCATTCTGTACAATCGGGCCGGTAAAACGGGGTTCCTTGTTCCTTCGTGATGACCTAGAATTTCAAGAATCTTCTGCTAAACTCTGTCTGACAGTTTCAAATTGATACCTGATGCAATGGGGTTCAACGGCGTCGCATGTACTGCCAGGGTGTAGCTGCCAGGCACCTGATTAATCCTCAGGTTTCCCCCGAAGCCTCCTTCTTTTTCTACATTTTACAAATTCATACTCAGCAAATTTGTCAGGAATTTTATTTTGTAAAGAGGCGCAGTGGCTGAGTGACAATGCGCTTGGCTTCCAAACCGGGGTTCCTGGGAGAGAATTCTGGTGCAGACTGATTTTTAATTTCGGTAAAGCGCTTGGCTTCTAGACCGGGGGTCCCGGGTTCGAATTCTGGTGAAGACTGGGATTTTAAATTTCGGGATCTGTGGGCGCCTCTGATTCCACCCAGCTCTAATGGATACCTGACATTAGTTGGGGAAAAGTAAAGGCGTTGGTCGTTGTGCTGGCTACATGACACCCTTGTCCTTTACATCATTTGCCTTATAGATTGCAAGGTCTGAAAGGGAAAATTTATTTTACTTTACTTTCCCCGATGCCTTTTCCATGTTTGGTTACAACCGACGCCCAATCTTCAACCCGCGGGAAATATCGAGCCAGGGGCGGACTGGATATATGAGCACTCGAGCAAATCCCGGTGGGCCGGTACCCTATTGGTCCGGTAGGACCTCCGAAAGGGTCGCATGAATGTCAGTAAATTATTTTAAGAGAAGATCTTTTACAATTTAAAGTCTAACAATAATCTAAAGCAATCATATGGCAAACAATTTGTGGGCTGGATAGTATAGAAATGCCCGGGCAGATTTTGACACCCAGTCCGCCTCTGTATCGATTCACTGACGCGGTTCTATCCTGCCACTGGTAACGCCTGCCCACATTGACGTCTGCTATAATAACGTCTGCCCACAGTAAAGCTTATGCTGCGTTTCGCGAAACACATGTTCCATTAGAATTTTCAGTGCCCTCTGGTCTTCCATGCACATTATCTTCTGCCATGCTCCTATAATAATCTCATTGTCCTCTGGTCCATCTCTTGTGTTGACATACGAGAAGGTTTCCGTGCAGCATTCAGGCACCTTCACAAACATAACTCAGCTGAAGTCAAGCCTCTGGTCTTCCATGCCACTTTAGCAAGCTCAATTTAAAGATGGCGTTGCTTTGCTTCAAACCCTATGACATTTATAGTTCTCAGTTCTGCTAGTGGTTCTATGCTCTTGAGTCTTCACATTGTTAAATGTGAAGGTCGTCCATAAGAAGTCTACACATCTCTTGGTAAGCTTGAATTAAATACCGTGTGTGGTTTTAATAGACGGGAAATCTGTTTGGGATGGGAGGTCTATGTGAAATGGTTTTTTAAATTTTCTTTATGAGCTCCTATAAGCTGTTAACAACGTCTCCAGGTCATCCTACATCACCCCCATCTCTCTCTCTCTCCCATCTCTTTCAAACTTTATGATGTCACTGAAGCCGGAATATTAGCTCATGCTTTAAATTGCCCCTTAAATGTGTCGTAGCGATGCAGTGGTTCTAATTTTGTTCTGCTATATCCACAAAGACAACCTTTAGTCACGTCATATTAGTCATATATCAATGTTAGCCAAGAGGAAGGGGCAAAAGATGAAGGTCTTTTAACTGTACGCAATTTGAATTGAACAAGTCATCTGTTGCTATTCGACAAATGACAAGTAAAAGTCTCCTCATTTATTTTACCTGTATTTTGTTTTGTCCCTTTTTTTTTTCTTTCGGTAAGTTCTAAGTTCTAAGTTCTAAGGTCTAAGTTCTAAGTTCTAAGTTCTAAGGTCTAAGTTCTAAGGTCTAAGTTCTAAGGTCTAAGTTCTAAGGTCTAAGTTCTAAGTTCTAAGTTCTAAGTTCTAAGGTCTAAGTTCTAAGTTCTAAGTTCTAAGTTCTAAGGTCTAAGTTCTAAGTTCTAAGTTCTAAGTTCTAAGATCTTTCTCAGACGTCAAAGTATACATTGCTAGGCCTTGACCCTGATAGTTCCTCAGTCAGACGTTACGAACAGCTGTGCTTCCCTCCATATGGAAGAACAGTTTATTTAGAATATTTCAGTTGCAATGGAAACATTGACATTAAAATTTGAGTCTTGATCTAAAACGTCGTACAAATCTACTTCGCATTCACCTATCCCTTAGTCTATTGGACGTTATCACACAAGATCTGTCTACCGTCTTTCTCCATTTCGCTATATTCTTTGTCTTGGATAGAATTCCATTCACTGGCAGGCCTGTTCATTCTTTGATATTGTCTTCCCACCGCTTGATCTGAATCTAAAGCGTCATACAAATCTATCTACTATTTTTTTCAAAATTTGGTAGCTTGAAATATAGTTTTCATTATGCATGTTTAACTTAGAAAATCAGGGATTTGGATATTTCCCTAAAGATTATTTCCTTAGGCACCAACTTGCCTTGGCTGACTTAGAAGAGAGCACTTGGTTGCATGCGGCCTCAGAATGAAACAGCTGGAGGTCACTCACGAAGGCCGCGGGATACACATTTGAGACCAAAAGAAAATCTGCTGCCGAGGACAAACGCAGACGGCGAAAAGAAAATCTAAATCGACCGCCTGCGGACAATGGTTATGCTTGCCCTAGATGTGGCAAAATATGTAGGCCACAGCTGGGACTGCGCAGCCACGGGAAATACAGATTTCCTCACTAATCTTCGGACTCGAAGACAAGCCGTATTCTTATTATTTGAATATCATTTGCAAAATGATTTTTTTGGAGATTATTTGTAATATTATTTGAATACAGAAAGTAGAAAGTATGTGTAGGCTGATTCAACTGGTCGAGGGGTAACTGGGAATTCCGGCATGTTTTCAGAAAAGAGTTGAATACATAAATAGAGGTTCAGGAATATTTTGCGCATCATCTTATGTAGAAATCATTACATGAATTTTTCACAATATGCATAATACTTTAACAATTTATCCACACATAATATCGATACTTAATCTCTAAATATTATATTATAGTCTTGATTACTGTTGTTTTTATTTTATTATTTGAAATCTGGATCTCTATCTCCAAACTAGAATCTTATATACTGCACTCTGAGTAGTTTTATAGGTTGGCGTAGCCAGAATTTTTCTAAAGTTGGGGGGGGGGGGGGGGGGGGGAGGAAGGAATTGGAAATTAAGAAATATTCCTTTATTGGTTATTACGATCGGAGTACTTGCACTTGCAAACAGTTATCAGATTCACAAAGAAGGAATGGTCATTAAAAACAAAATGTCACGGGTTTAAAATTAAATATCAACCCCCGCGCTAAAATAATAATCTTTTTTTTTTTTTTTTTTTTTTGGCTTTTGACAACTAAAAGTAATTAGAATCTATAGGAATGTAAAAGTGAAGGTCCCATGGATATTCAGAAATGAGCCGACCAATGAGAGCCTGTGTAAAACGATTGTTTTAGTTTCGTGAAAGTCACGTGACCAACTGAAAGAAAGTTCTAATAAAGAACGACACTGAATGCAATAAAATTTCCTGCTAAACAATCAAATGGACAGAGTCTGCCTGGGACGAGAATAGCTTTTTTCAAGTGGTTTGCGGTTGATTAGGAGAAAGTTTCACAAGTGTCTAACACTTTAACACAAGCACATTTATACACACACACACACACACACTTTTGCATACGCACATTATATCAGAAATATTTTTGTTTATTGAAATTGTAATGATTAGTTTATGCATTTATTTTTGCCCCAAACAAGTTTTCACTTTGGATGACTTGTCTATTTAAACATTTATTTTGAAATAACAATCTATTTAATCATTCATTTTTAAAAGACTTATCTATTTAGAAAATTAATGTCACTTTATAAAATTCTCCTTGTTTGTAATTATCTTATAAATTACAGGCGTTCTTTCTAATTCTCACACGTCAATCTAGTCGTGCATGTTAAATACAAACGTATACTAGGTCTGATTCAGGCAACACGCTGAGGCTGAGAGACATGGCCAGAATCACAAAGTATTCTATGTACTGTATGGTGATAAATGCACCTTTTTCCTCCGGCGCTATTAGCATGGAATGGTTTGCTTGAATCAGCCTAGAAAACTAATGACTTGGCAGAAATTAAGTCATTGATTAACACGCATGACTAGATTGAAACACGAGTAAGTCGTAGAGTAGACATCTTTTTTTTTTTTTGGAAGTAACGTCTGTATTTCATAAGATAAGATAAAAGATAATCTAAGAGACTCAAGGTGTTGTTTTTTTTTTTTTCAAGTGTTAAAATATGTGCAGAGTACACATTACATTATCTACTAACATTTTTATTAAGCTATGGTATTTTACACAAAGTTTGTGTTTTTATTAGTTTTGTTTTCTTCCTACGATTTAAGATTTTAAATAGATACATATATATCCCGCAGTGGCATAGCTGAGAATTTTTCCTCATTTGGGGGCCCGGGGTGGGGGGCTTGACCTCTTTGAGGTCCCCTGAATTTTGCGTAATATTTACGATTTAATGTAAAAAAAAACACTCATTGGGGTTCCCCCCTCAAGGGGGGCCCGTGGGATTTTCACATCCTCCCCCTCCCCCACCCTAGCTACGCCCTCATCTCCCATAGTGTTTGTGTCTACACCTCATTAGAGGAAAACCTCCATAAGGTTTCTGAAGCCTCGCTCACAGTTTTGTCGATGGGTGATGCTTGGTTCTTCGGACTAGTCCAGGCTGTGATGAGGTGACACTTCATCACAAATTTGATTCCAAAAACTTTTGTCTCCGATGAAGCAGATATTGTAAACTATTGAATCAGGACGAACTGCACCTCGGGTCTTTATCCCTTTGATCTGTTGTCTTCTGTATTGTGTAGAACGTAATTCATGGAATCAATATTACAGAATTTTTAAAAAATATGCAAATATAGGATTATAAAATAGTTTTCTAGAGAAGAGTACAGATTGGGGTTTAGCATTCAAGAGAATGAGACAGTATACACCCATTCCCACCTAGCCACCCAGAACATGCGAGATTAGCTCGAACTTTTCTATTGTTTGCCACTTAAATAAAACACGTTTAATTTCATTTCATTTCAAGCTACTGCAGGAGCAAAATGAAATAGTATTCACAAGTGAAAAAAAAAAAATTTTAAATCTCAAGTCCAAGTAAACCATTGGAGATGTTACCTCAAACCTACTAGGTTACGTTAATGACTATCATTCTGTAATGCCAACATGCAATCCAAAACTTATTTAGCTATCAGGTCCAGGACCGGAATAGACTCGATAGGGCCTTAACCTTTTTTTTTTAGATCTAAAGCCCATTATAACTTGAAGCATGTCTTTCCTTTCTCTGTCTACAAAACAATTGCATATACAAGTGGAAACAGTTTTGGGGTCTCCACGCTGTAGGAAATGTTTCCTTTCGTTCACCCACTCTTCACAGAGCAACTTAAAATAGTTCATCTCTAACTCCTCGTTATTCAGCTAACTGCAAGCTTTTGTAGAGATCCTAGGTCTTAGCACAGGGGCTCTCAACCTGTGACTCGAATGACGATTTTTCAGGGGTCGCCTAAGACCATCGAAAATATGGATTGTTTTTGTCTATTCTTCTATTGCTGTATGTGTGTGTGTGGAGGGCGTCGCGGCAGAGTGGGGGATTGTAAAAAGGGGTCGCCGGGCTTAAAAGGTTGAGAACCACTGTCTTAGCACATTACACATTCGTAATAAACAATTGAACGCTCTAACAAAATTATCGACAGCTCTCTGTTTGTCCAGCCAGTCAGTCAGACACGAATGCTCCCAACACCCTCACACAGGTCACACAGGTCACCCTTCTACGTCTGTCATCACAGCTACTGGTCTTTGTATGCACTATGGCCACTGGCCAATGTTCTGGCCCTCTTCTCTCTGTTTTAAAAGAAGCCCAGTTCAGAAGAATGCAATAGACTCTAGCTGAGATACAATTATTATTAAAGCTGAAGTGTCAGGTGTATAAATAGACACGAAGGTTGTACAATGTAGTCCTTTGTCCTTGGACAGGATTAACTTGAGTGACTTTGTTAGCTTGTCAAGGTCATATTCATGCAAGGAGTTATTAACGCAACGTGTCATGAAGGGTGCTTATGACTACCCCCGCCCCCTGTTGTTGTTTTTTTCTTTTTTTGCTGCACTTGTTACCAGGGAGGAAGAAGCCATTCATAAGAAAAACTACAAGAAGTAACTACCTTAACTTTCGCAAAATGTTTGTGTTAATTGATGGCGGGGCAGCAGTGCAGAGATTTTGGTGACACTGAACAAGGTAAATGGCGCCACAAGTGATGCGGTGTCACAGATGAATGGGCGCCCCGGCATTCCAAATATTACGAAAGACTTCCAAGTCGTGATTCATTACCAAATTCTTGTTCAATGATGCGTAACCTGAGACTTAGATGAAACCTTCGGACCGTCTTGTTTAGCTTTTGGAATTTGTCAAGAATCTGGTGTTGTTTTTAACGACGAGCACACATTGATTATCTTGTACATCTTTGAATACATCCAAAGTTTGAACTAAAGGTCCGTCCCAACATGTAAAACTAAAAATCGATTCTCAAGTTGGAGCTCAGCCCTTGTTCTTCGTTTTTCTTATTTATCTACTTGTTTGACCTATGCACCGTCACCCGAATTAAAATCTCCATGTTTACGTATCAGAGCTTGAAGAGTTGGATAAGTTCACATACCTAGGCCAGCATCTTAGCAAACGAGGAGTCTGCCTGCCATGACGTAGCGTTCCGAATAGGCAAGTCAGAGAGCATTTTCCAAAGGCTGCGGCTTATTTGGACAAGTCAAGCTATTGGACTTGAGACAAACATACACATTCAAGGAAGACTAATCCATTCAGTTCATAACACATGCAAGACTATTCACATTCATAACCTGGGCCTGGGAGTACATAAACAAAGGGATATAACTATCATACCAAAATATCAGTAACAATCACTCTCGCCATACTTCTCCCCTGACTGAGGCCAATACGACAAAGCGCAAACAGGACGTCCTCGTATATCTTTCTTGGAGGACCTTAGAGCAGTGGACACTAGGCTTCAGCAGGGGCGGTTACACTTTGCGATGAAAAAAGCAACCAAAGGTCTTATTTAATTTTTTCCTTATAAGGATATTGTGTTTACTGTATGCATGTGTACAGCTATCGATACATTTTCAAACTTAACATAATGATTTTGAGGACAGCTAGACCTATAATTTGATATCCATCATATAATATACAATTTATGAGCCGGATGATACAATATACAATTTATGAGCCGGATGATATTGTTACGTATCTAGGTAACAATGCCTAGATACTATTGTTTTTTTTTTCTTGACCTGTAGGTTGTCTGCCCCTTTGTGTAATAAGTTTTTTTTTATTTTATTCTTCAAGAGTCAAGCCACACAGACAGTGACCGGTCCTTGACCTATGTGTGTACCTCTGGTTGAAAGGAGGGTGTTTTTTTTTTTCTTTTCTTCTGTCTCTTTGAAGAGCGTTCTAGATCTGGGTGTTGATGACTTTCTGTTCTAGAAATTACTAGATATCGACGCGCGGTAGATTATATAAAGACCGCTCGCGTAACGTTGACAGACAGACATACGGAGACAGCCGTGAGACAGAATAGCGGAGACATTGCGTGACCCGTGCGTGGTATACCAATTGATCGTGTAAGTTAAGATTTTTCTTTTTTCAAGGCCTTGCTTGTATTTGTAATTATATTTTCAAACTCTTGTATTGTAATATTTTTACATGCCATTTTTGTAAAAGGGTTTTGGTCAACCCTTCCATTTTGTATTGAGTAAATGTTTGTTTTCTTGCTTTATGTGATTCAGTTAAAAGTACTATTCGAGTTATATTTTATTAAACCTTAAGTTGATATTTTACCTTCCGATTTCTTGTGTCATTTTTTTTTTGTTATTCATTGTAAGTCTTTGATTAAATTCAGACTTAAGATAAGTGACACAACTACCTTTTTTTCTTGTCACGTTCCCCTAGGCAAGCCATTTAAAAGTAGAATTCAATTTGTAATACGTGACAATATAGAATTGCCCGGGCCGATTTTGACACCCAGTCAACTCTTCGGCTTCAGACATTGTCACTGACAGATCTTAAAACATACAGCTTGCCGCCCATGCGCCGAACTAAGTCTAAGTAAGTAAGTAAGTAAGAGCACTTACTGTAAGGCAGCAGGTACTGATAATGGTTTACTCCTAGGACTTTAAGTCACCCAGTGCTGACCGTATCTGCAGGACAGTCCCTTATTTGCTGAACGAGGACACTTTTAAAAGGTTGCTATTTAATCGAACCATAATTTTGTTTAAAAATAGTTTCTCTGGGAGACTAAAAAAAGATTACACTTCCAGAAACAAAACAAGTACATCCTGGTGTAGAGTTTTATTTTATTAATGTATTTTAAAATGCAACATTTCTTAAATCGAGTCACTAAGCCAAACATGCAAGTTAAATATGTCACTGGGGATTTCCAACAAAAAAACTGTAAAAAATGCATTTGAATTTTATTTTAGCGTTATAGCTTCTTAAGTAATTTAATTATTTTACAACGGAATACATTTCTATGGATACTTGGTCCCGCCCCCCCCCCCCCCCCCGGTCCGACTTTTTCCCATTCGCGCATTATATAAACTTAATTTTATCGAGTAAACATACACAGGAAACAGGAAGTGCCGAGTCTCAAACTTCCGGTTATTGCATTTAACATTTAGCAGAATTCAAACCCTGACATGTATTAAAAGCCTGTAAGCTAAAAATAGAAATTAACTCAATACGCTTTAGTTCTTGAGAAGTGCGCGCGAAAAGATTTAAAATGTTTGTTTTTTTTATTAAATATATCTTCTGAAAAATGTGGATTTTTGAAAACTGTTTTGGTATTATTCAATTTTGTTTTAAATTTCGATTATATATTTTAGGCTAATGCCACAGACGGGCCACACGTACACACACTTCCTCTCTTCCAGAGTTCCTCGGTCCTTCAGACTATCAGCTCCTCAGATCCTCAATTCTCACAGCCTGTATTCCCACGTTAGGTAGGGAGTAACTACCTCGATCAGATTTTGCGATCTAAAGAGCAAATAATGTAAAGGTCAACATGTCTCTATGGCCCACGGTTTACGAGGGTGTCATGTCATGTGGCCAGCACAGTGACCAACCGCCTATACCTTCCCTTAACAAACGTCAGGTAAACTTTGATACCTTTAAACCCACAGTATGCCATTGTCAGACTTCCTGATGAAGTGTCACTGCGACATTTGGCCCCCGCTCCTAAAGAGGGAGAATCAGAGGTGTATCAACATATGGAACATGAAGACCTTGAGCCGGAGACAAACCCTATCACACAGGTGCCTACTGACCATGTGACTATAGAACCAATGGCTGCTCCTAACACATATGTACAACAGGGGGAAATGGACATGAAGAAGAAGTAAATGCAGGTCTCCAGTTAGAGACCCGCCGATGTCACCAACTCAAAGCGAAGGCAGTATTGGTCCTGGTAGATATAACCTAAGACCAAGATCAAGCAGACCTAATTATAAGGTCTAACATTTATTTACTTATTTTTCCATATCACATATCACTCATTATCTGTAGGCTTAATATGACACACTTAGAACTGATCATTTTATAGTGTATAGCTTTTCTAGTTAGACTTTTTGTATTAAATTACTTATTACATTATTCGAGACTACTTTCTCTACTGGTCTAACTTAATACTTGTATGCATAATATGACACTTAGGGACTGATAATTTTATAGTGTATACCGTGTTTGTTTATAGATATATAATGCTTTTCAAAAGAGTAACTCTGTAAGTATTCTGTAGGGATACTAAGGCATCCTATAGCGTTGTCCTTCACTATTATTTACATGTTCATGTTCCTATAACTTTTAGGCGCAGTGATTGTAGTGTAACTGAGTTGTTTATTTTCTGCATGCGTCCAGCGTGTCAGAAGGTCATGTCCAGTGTGTGTGTTTTATCTCCAGTGTGAGTGTTTATAGTACTTCATCAGTGTTAGGTGAGACGCACTGGTTTTATTCCCTGTAGTCTAATTTTGTCGAATAAAGCCATGTTATTGGTATACTAGTATTTGTTGTTTCATTACACTGTCACTGTCACACACTGTCACATACTGTCACTGACATTAGTTGTCATTGTTGCTTACTGTCACTGTCACTTACTGTCGCTGTCACATACTGTCATTGTCCTTTACTGTCATTGTCACTTACTGTCACTATCACTTACTGTCACTGTCACTTACTGTCGCTGTCACATACTGTCATTGTCCTTTACTGTCATTGTCACTTACTGTCACTATCACTTACTGTCACTGTCACTAGCCTAAGCATTAATTCGACTAGACTTTAGGAGCAAACGATTGCTGAACTTTCGACTCGCGACTTAACATGCAAATAAAATGAATGAAGAGCCGATCCCTTGACAAGTTCTGTGTCTAATAGTTGACTCAATCATTGACTTGTAGGCCTAATGGCAAGTTCTGTGTCTAATAGTTGACTCAATCATTGACTTGTAGGCCTAATGGCAAGTTCTGTGTCTAATAGTTGACTCAATCATTGACTTGTAGGCCTAATGGCAAGTTCTGTGTCTAATAGTTGACTCAATCATTGACTTGTAGGCCTAATGGCAAGTTCTGTGTCTAATAGTTGACTCAATCATTGACTTGTAGGCCTAATGGCAAGTTCTGTGTCTAATAGTTGACTCAATCATTGACTTGTAGGCACTAATGGCAAGTTCTGTGTCTAATAGTTGACTCAATGATTGACTTGTAGGCCTAATGGCAAGTTCTGTGTCTAATAGTTGACTCAATCATTGACTTGTAGGCACTAATGGCAAGTTCTGTGTCTAATAGTTGACTCAATCATTGACTTGTAGGCCTAATGGCAAGTTCTGTGTCTAATAGTTGACTCAATCATTGACTTGTAGGCACTAATGGCAAGTTCTGTGTCTAATAGTTGACTCAATGATTGACTTGTAGGCCTAATGGCAAGTTCTGTGTCTAATAGTTGACTCAATCATTGACTTGTAGGCACTAATGGCAAGTTCTGTGTCTAATAGTTGACTCAATCATTGACTTGTAGGCACTAATGGCAAGTTCTGTGTCTAATAGTTGACTCAATCATTGACTTGTAGGCCTAATGGCAAGTTCTGTGTCTAATAGTTGACTCAATCATTGACTTGTAGGCACTAATGGCAAGTTCTGTGTCTAATAGTTGACTCAATCATTGACTTGTAGGCCTAATGGCAAAAGGAATTTCGAATGACTAACTTGGAGAAAAAGTGTGTATTTTTTAGCCACAAGACTATAAAAGAAAATTGAATAGAAAAAAACAAGACAATCCAATGAAGGGCGTGTTCTTAATAAAATACAAAGTTCAAGCAAGTTCGTTAACTGTCCAGGGACGGATCAAGAAGACATAACTCTTGTCATAAAAAATAGTTTTAGGGAACAAAAATTCAGATTATGAAATACGTGTCAGTACGACTGAGCAGACGTGAGTCTCGAGACTGAGAAGTTAAAAAAACAGGATTGCATAAGCTGAAGTTTTTAAAAGTCTAACTAATTGATTATCGTAGAAACAAATCTGTAACTGTAAAAGGATCATTTTCATTGAGACCACGTCCTCCAAAACTGCTCTCTATACCAAGAGGCCCGTATAAGACATTGGCCCCAAATCACCCCATTAGAAAAGAAACTATATGGAGAGCTCCCTGATTTGGAAACCACTGCGCAGTTCATCTCATGTATTGGTCTAGTCATCTAAACACTCCAACATAACAATGAGAACGAAGAAGAAGAAGAATTGGGAGAATATTCTCACACATAGCATACAATAGTAAAATATGCAGAAAGTATGAACCTAAAATATGCTTTAGAAATAGTTTACGAAAGGGAGAGATGTTCTTTTCTCTACAATTCACATCGTATATGATACAGACGTTTTTTCAAAAAAGATTACGTTCTACGCGTCATGCATTTAGTCATTCATATTAACCAAAGATCTAAATTCTGCCAAGTCACTGGTTTTTCTGGCTAGCTCTGGCAACCTATTCCATGCTCTACTAGCAATTAAAAAGAAAGAGCATTTGTAAACATTTCATTAAATTTTGATTTTGTATTTGAAGATTATGGTTCAGTGTTTTATGTATAATAGCTACTTTATTTTTAAGTCTTATTACCTGAAGGCTTTCTAAATTTAGTAATTTTACTAAAGGTGTTACTGTAGTCAAATGTGAATAGTCGTTTGTTATGAATCTCACAGCTCTATTTTGTGTCTGTTCCAGTTTCTTAATGTTTTCTTGAGCTGAGTGGTCCCGAACAGAGGTGGAAAGACAAAGACATGCTCCAATGTGATTCCCATTTCTGTAATTCCTCTAATTCTCTTTGTAAAATTTCTTTATCTTGTGTTGTTTTTATTGTTCTAGATATTATGCAATCGTCTGCAAATAATCTGACTTTTGTTCCTGAACAAATACAATTTGGTAAATCATTTATGTAAATTAAAACTGACTATTACAGTAAATTAACTATTAGAACTTCCTCTTTTGGTTTTAAATTCGCCTTTTTATTTTTATTAAATGAAAGTTGACAATGCCTTTTTTTTTAAGCGATTAAGGATTGGCATTTTCCATATTTAATGACACCCCAAAATGACAATTTTGTCTATTTATAAGGACATTTTGATAATTTAATAATTTCAGGAGATTTTCATGCATTTTTTTCCGTATAATTTGCAATTCTTCTTTTTCTTCTTCTATAATAGAGACGTTACTTCAACAACAAAAAAAAGAAGATGATTACGTCCTACGCATCATGCTAAGTCACTGGTCTCTCTGGCTGGCTCAGGCAACCCATTCCATGCTCTAATAGCACTAGGGAAGAAGGAACATTTGAACACATTTGTCCTAGCATGTGGGACGAGGAAGCCATGGAAACCCTGTTATAAGTAATAATGGTTTTAATTTAATAATTTACAACTAGTGTTAGCGCGGGGCCTATGAACGTTCGGGGCCCACTGCGGCCGCATAGGTTGCAGTGCCCTAAGACAGGCCCTGATTAAACACATATAAAAGTAATACAAACATGCTACTTCTGTGGAACGAGTTGTCCCAACCTTAATGTCATGTATACAAACACGATACATCCTAAACTTTTAAAATATTACTGGTTTAGAAAAATAATACGCATCGCATATTTCCTAAACATTAATAGGTTTCAATAATGTACTAACATTAGGTCTAATACATATGGGTCTACATTTTTTCGCTAAAATAAATGATGAAAATGAATGCCTACGCCCTACTGTGAAATCCAAATCGGGGCAATATTCTTGAAGATCTTAAAGCTAATTTAACTTTGACGCTGCTATTTTTTTTCCAACACGTCAACACAAAAATTAATCAAATAGGCCTCATTTCCAAGAGTTAAAGTTAAGTCAAACTTTGTATTTCAAAAGGAAAGTCTGCCACACAGTCGTTTAACAGGTATTAGAGAAATGTTACAGTGATGCTGTATGTGCCGCTTGTCAAAACAACCAATTCTGAGCTTAGGCTCCAGCCGGAAATATTGAAAAGTTCTATGACGTCTCACCCATGTGGAGGAAGTTTCAGCCATTCTTCTTTGACTTTGATTTATGCTATTTATGATTTACTTGGTTGTAATGAACTTTTTTTTTCTTTTTTCTTTTCTTGTTTAATTACATTGTTGGTTTTAGAGTTTAAGAAACTAATTCACTAATTATTGTTTTAGCACGACAGATCACTTGCAAACTTTTCTGTGAATTGTTTCGACAGGAATAGATATTTTTGACAATAAGAGATGCTCTTTTATCTATAGGGAGAAATATTCTTTTCTCTACAGGGAGAGATGTTCTACTCTCGACAGGGAGAGATGTTCTTTTCTCTACAGGGAGAGATGTTCTATTTTCTACAGGGAGAGATGTTCTTTTCTCTACAGGATAGATGTTCTTTTATCTACAGGGAGAGATGTTCTTTTTTCGACAGGGAGAGATGTTCTTTTTTCTACAGGGAGAGATGTTCTTTTCTTTACAGGAAGAGATGTTCTATTCTCTACAGGGAGAAATGTTCTATTCTCCACAGATGTTCTATTCTCCACAGGAAGAGATGTTCTATTCTCCACAGGAAGAGATGTTCTATTCTTTACGCACACAGGCTATATTTAATTAGCTGATCCTCTGGATAAATTTCCCTTTCCCGACCAGTACAGACCAAACTGCTGTCTACTTGATTTGTTTGTGTGTGTGTTTGTGTTTGTGTTCAAGTGTGTCATCAGGCTATTATGTAATAAGACTATCTATGTCATCATCATGTTACTATATTTTCTGACTACCTCCCTTCCTGCAATGACAAGTTCGAGACGGACATAAATTGAGAATACTCTATAGATTTTTATTACATCAGGCCAACACATATCATTAAGTATTTGTCCTTTTTAGCCATTTGTACCTAAACGAAAATAAACATTGGTCCAAATGACCTCTTCCAGTCCGCTTAGACTTAGCCTCTTCCCCATTCCCTCGAAATGTCACTAGGTATCCCGTTGTTTAGATTTTTCTGGACCAACATGACCTTAAGTGGTGCAGTTCTTCATTACCGTGCCTCCTTATCAACCACCTCCTATTCCTCTTCTCAAATACACTTTCTCTTTCTCTCTTTCTCTCTCTCTCTCTCTTTCTCTTTCTCCCCCCTCACACACCTACACAAAGTTGAATAGAACTAACTTTCACACACTCCTGATAATCTGTTTATCCATTGGAGATAAAGCAGTTAATCGGTTTACGTCTGAATAACCTCGTGACCGTCGGGCTTCGTTTCAGATTGCAATAGAGGGGAGGGGCGAGTTTGAAAGGGGCGCCGGACCTTTTCTATAACCACCTCATCATCCATTGTTTACTGCCAGAGGTCAAGTTTCCTAGTAGATCTCAAACAATCAAACGTCCCATACAGCATACAGCACAGTGTCCAGCATACAGCATACGCCGTATGCCATACAGCATGCAGCGTACATCACGACTTATATGGTAGAGCGTACAGCATATAGCATACAGATCACAGCGTAAAACACAGCGTACATAGTACAGAACACAGCATACTACACACAGCGTACAGCATACATCATAAACTCACAAGGTACAGCACCAGTACAATAAACAGCATTCAGCTTTACACCAGACATTCCAAAATTTGACATTTTCACAAGAAAATGATAATAGAAATAAGTTGCTTCCGGCATCAACAATTTTAAGATTTATTGCCGTTCTTGAAAAGTATTGATACCTTAAAAAAAAAGGGTCGGCAATCATTAAAAAGTAAATAAAATATTTTTTAAAAAGTAAAATATACATATATTATAAATATATATATATATATATATATATATATATATATATATATATATATATATATATATATATATATATTTATAAATATAATTAATTTAAAAAATAATTTTGGTCTGCACAATTCTTACCATCTCCAGTCCTCATAAGATTGTTGGTGTCAATGAGCAAGTGTAAGCCATTTAATCGCACACGTAACATAGATTTTGCACCAGTTTGCATTGTTGTACTTGTATGTGATAAGGAATAAGACAAGATTAAAATGTGAAATAAAATAATGAGAAGGATCCAATGACTTGACAGACGCGTAAGTCCATTTCCACCATTTCACTGTTAATCTTCTATCCTTGATAGGGAGACAATTTTTTATTACCAAAAACATTCCGTTCTAATCCTGTCTTAGCCACATTAGATATGTATTATTTGTATAATTTATTATTTATCCAGCCTTATTTGATAGGTATTAACACAGATGTTTTGTATGTTGCGTTTTTGTTCAAATATGTTGTTAAAAAAAGAAAGAAAGAAAAAAACGGGGATGGAAAAATTCCAAAATCATTCCCATTGAGGACTTAGCAAGAGAGGGGGGCTGTGCGAGGTGTGTACATTGACATTAAAGATGAGGATTTAAGATGTTTGAGATGGTGAGTTCATCACAGCACCAGAGTAATTGAGATATAAATGAATGCTTAAACTGAAGATGAGACTTGGCAGAATTTGAACTGCCTCGGGGATCACCAGATCCCATAGTAAACCCACCATCACTGAGCGAAACATCAGAAATAATAAGGACCTGATCCCATAGTAAACCCACCAAAACTGAGCGAAACATCAGAAATAATTAGGGAGGACCAGATCCCATAGTAACCCCACCATCACTGAGCGAAACATCAGAAATAATTAGGACCACAAAGCACCAGGACTAATTAAATAACAGTTCCACAACCGATCACATTTTCACCCTAAGAAATGTGTACAAGTTTATTTAAACTATGAAAAGGCTTAAGACTGAATCAAACTTTATCATAAGCTACAAGATTTTTAAAAATTAGACAAAACAACAAAACGTACATAATACATATGACATTAAACATGTGATTTAAACTATGTTTTCATTACAGATATATGTTTTTGCATTTTAACTTATGGCAATTATATAATGCTACATAATATTTGAATAATGACCTGAAATAGCCCATAAACTTACATTTCTAATTTGAAAAGTTAAAGATAAATTAAATGGTGGCTTATTATTGAATACATACATTTTTATTTCTACATAATGTAATGTCACTAATTGTAATTGGGTTGCTTTTTTAGTTCACACTTTATTTTACAAACATAAATATTCTCAAAACACATTCTAATTAGATCATTGCACTTCTAGAATGATTGCCCTTGTCTGAGTGATTGCCGAGCTTCGTTGAGCTACGGCAACAGTAAAACATGGCCATTAAAATGTCTACAAGAAAGAGAAGAGAATCTACAGCAAGCTGTCATTGGAAGCCGTGATTTTACAATGTCGTGATAGAGCAAAATTTCAATGAAATACGGTGGACTACCAAATAGGCTACAGGTCGTAGCGAGAGGTATTAATGTCGTACAAGAGCTAGATATGGCTTGTTGTGACGTAATGGCACCGTAGTCTAAAAATAGCTTCTAGTCTCAATCATCGCAATAATCGGGACATTTAATTGTACTGCCATGTTACGACAGATATTCTTACCATTAGTTTTAGTTTTTGGTGCTAGTGGTAATACCGTACACTTATACAATTATCCCTAGTCGATGAAAATACGTGAATCAATTAAATAATTAACCAATTATTTAATTAGCATGATAACTTGTTATTATTCTATATAAAAAGGGAGTTAAACTTTGCAGCATTGAGAAATATGACAATGATTTAGCGGTTCTTCACCTTAGATAAGCTTTGTTTTTTGTTTTTTTCTAAATTGTACTTTTTCGGCATGAATATCACTGAATCCAATACATACATATTTGCCAGGAAAAAGAAGAAGGGGGAGACAGAGAACGCGATGGGAGGACTACATTAAAGAATGAACGGGCCTGTCATTGAGAGAGGTTCTAAACAAGGCAAAAAAAAAAAAAAAAAGAGGAATGGAGAAAGACGGTCTACAAGTCTTGCCTGGTGCAACGGTCCAACAGACTAGAGAATAGGTAAAGGTAAAGGTAAGACATATTTGAAGTATTTTTTGTAGTGTAGGTATATTCTTATACTTTCCTGTAATTTCTAAAATTTTGATAATGCATTTTTATATTTACATTTAACGTTGAAAATACGTGAACTTATGCCATGCATATTTTCTAAGTTTTACATCTAGATTAATTATTCGATTAATCTACTGTTTTGACATGCACTATTCATTATAAGCGCTTCGTTGGTGTTGAGACTAGATAGTAAACTTTGTTTAGATTAATACTCCCAGAGATGAATATATGACGAAAATTGAAATAATTTAAAAACCTTCTCTTAAATAAATGTTTTGTCCATGTACAATAAGATGACAAGAGAAATAACGTGAAATAAAGAAAGTAACATTAAAAAAAAGAAATGAAGTTTGTAATGTTTTGTTATTGTAAGCTCAAAAAACAAAAAAATAAATCTTCAGATTGAAATGTAATTAGAAAAAAGAAATTTCAATAAAAAAAAAAAAAGCTATCTGCGTCATCAAAGGCTTGGAGTCAGATCTTTCATTAGAACCTTGTTCTATTTATAGTTCTTCTCCTGTTCATTTTGGTAGTTTTGAGAAAATAGACTTTCAGAGGCGTTTATATATGGGGGTTCTGGTTAAACAGTTGTTAGTGGAAATAATTTTCGTTTGTTTTGTATCTTCTTAAAGTACAGACGTTCCTACTCTAATCCATGTGTTAATCTAGCCACGTATGTTAATTACAGACTCTGTTAATTCATTGGTCTTAATGGCTGATTCTGGAAACCAGTTCTATGCTCTAATGGCATAGGAAAGAAGAAACACTAGTATGAAGTTCTCCTAGCATATGGAATAAGAAAGGTGTCTTTATCATTGTGTCTTTCTGAACATTTTATTTTAAAGTCTTCTATGAAGATACCACGCAATGGTATACGCCCCTGTTTGAGATTCCCTCGTATTAGTCTCATGCTATTGTTGTTTTTTTTTTTTTGGGGGGGGGAGGGGCGTATTTCGTCTAAGGAGTCGATGGGATACACAATGTGTATGTCTCTTTAATCACTTCATCAGCCTAATTCTGCTCATTCCTGCCATCGGATGTTTAATTATGTCAAAACATAAAGACATCTTTTTTTTTCAAACATATATCTAAATTTGTAAATCCATGAATCTGACATTTTCTGACAATGTAATGTCCCATCTTTGCCAGTGACAGAAGTGCTGTATCTCGCCTCAGTCCTTGTCTCATGAAGAACTACGTTGAAACAATTGATATGTGGTTTAGATACTTTAATTCTTTCTACCTTTCTAACCCTCTCTCTCTCTTTTTTTTCCTCTCTCTTTCCCTCTCTCTTTCTTTATATCTTTTATCTCTTTCTCTCTCTCTTTTCTCTCTCTCTCTCTCTCTGTCTGCTTTTTTTTTCCTTTTTACTCCCACATCGTCTTGTTAAGTCTAGATCTAAATGCTTATCATTGGAAGATTAAAAAGTGTACTAGAACAATGCATTCACTCAACCAGGATTCTTTCTCAGGGAGGAGAGAAGGGGGGGGGGAACTGGGTAAAAAATGTTCCTTTGTTCTTTTAATCTAACATTCATTCATTTTTAAGAGATAAACAATCGCACTATTCGTTGCATAAAGGAGGTAGTGTCTTTTTGAAATAGTATTTGTAATGTGTATTTTTGTTAACAGTATTGTTTTTTTGTCTCTCTCTCTCTGTTCATCTCTCTCTCTCTCTCTCTTTCGTTTTCTATATTTCTTTCTCTCTCTCTCTTATTTCTCTTATTCTGTTGATCTTCTCTACTCAGGCCACATATTCGATACTGCTCCATTTAAAACTTCATATCGATTCCCTTCTTCTCGAACCAATCGATGCCCGTAAACCAATTCTGCGGCTGTCTGTAAACCCCTGGACATTATTTCCACATTAACAAGAAGCCCATTAATTAATCACGTTTCACGAGAGCCGCCCCCGCCCCAACACTCCATAGGACTCAGCCATCCCTGTCCACGCGACAAGCACGCCCTGTAAGGCCCCCATCAGCAGACGATTGTTTTCGCATGGCAGAATACATTCAACACTCATTGATCCACGTACTCGCCACGAGCGCCGACCCCATCACGTCCCAGCATTCAACTTCCGCTTTAATGAAAATTTCTAAAAAATTTAAAACTGTTGATTATCGACGAGGAGAAAATGTCAACAGAAATACAAAATCAAAACTTCATACTTCGAAATTATCATTTCACTGTGGAGTTATAATTATCTATTGTGATCATTGCCAAAAAAAACAAACACAAAAAAACCACGAAAACTTTAATTGTATGGCTATATGCTCAGGGCTCGCAGAGATCTTTAATGCCTGGTCAAGAAATAGAGGCAGACAGAGAAAGCCAAGGTGGTGTCCACTGCGGCTGACAGACATCCTGCGAGTCAGATCAAAGAGACTGTGTTTATCTTTACCCCGGTCAAGGGAAGATAAATGAAAGGACGCCAAGGTGGCGGACCAAGTCTAGCTCAAAGAGGTAAAGGTGGGGCGGATGAAGAAAGTGGGGATAGGACAGGGAAATAATTAAAATAAAATAAATAAATAATAGTAAATAATGATTAATGCTGTTATCAGTATAAATGACTCTGACAGCAAGCTTTGACTTGTCAAAGTATGAATGTACACTTGCTGTGGTATGAATGTACATCTGCTGTGGTATGAATGTACGTCTTTTCTGGTTGTAATGGTTTGTTATGTGTAATTATAAGATAATAATAAAGATATATTATTATTATTTGTTCTTTTAATTACTGTGGTTTATTAATTGCGTTATACTCATGAGTTTAACGCATTATTTTATAAATGGTCGCGCGAAATTCCTTCTGCTAAAGAAACGTGCAGAAGTGACCTATTTCTTGTACTCGCTGCCTATCCACGCTGGAAATAATTCCCTGCTTCAATAGTGTTGAGGTTGTTGAGAGAGCACCAGCTGCTTTGCTATGAAACACTATTATTATTAGACTATCACAACATTGACTTATGTTATCCTAATGACATCTAGTTATACCCCCTTCTCCTTTACCATTGTTGTTTGTTGAAGCGTCCGCGTATTACAATAACTGCAATAAAGTCTGCCAGAAGACCTACTACCAGAGTCTGGTGCCACTTTCATCTCGCGTCCAACTGCAGTGATCCGGCGTGTTTGTTTATACTCTTTAGAAAATGTCAGCGGTTCCCCTTGTACGACTAAATATTAGTAGTTTGTGTAAACACTTTTCCAATCAACTCCTCAATCTTTCTTTCTCTCACTCTCACAGACTTTCTTGCCAAACACCTCGGCCCCCGCCCTCCTCCACCCTTCTTGCTACTAGATTCATTCCCCCCCCCCTCATTCACTATCATCTTTTTTTTACTCCCCCTAAATCTCATCTTTCAGTGATCAGCGGTACTTTAGTAGTTTTGTCATGACCTAGATCTATTTAGACTTGCATTGCAGTAGCAGTTAGTTTGTCTGTAAGTAGAGTTCTTCCAACAAAAATATAGATCCAGGTTCTTGTAGTGACATTGCGGGAGTTTAAAAAAAACACCGGGCGGGGAAAGGGGGGAGGGGTAAAATAAGAAAGGGGGGGGGGGGCTAAAGTTTCAAGATCTGAAGTTGTATTTATCTGTAAGACACAGATTTACACACGTGAAACTTTATTTTATCTGGACACGGAATTCCAGGAACGATAACCGACTAGTTCACTAGACGGCAAACAAGAAGTAGTCCAAGTGTTCACATTTACATCAACACATGACACACATGTCACGTCTGAATCAACACATTTCATGACACACATGTCACGTCTGAATCAACACATTTCATGACACACGTGTCACGTCTGAATCAACACATTTCATGACACACGTGTCACGTCTGAATCAACACATTTCATGACACACGTGTCACGTCTGAATCAACACATTTCATGACACACTTGTCACGTCTGAATCAACACATTTCATGACACGCATGTCACGTCTGAATCAACACATTTCATGACACGCATGTCACGTCTGAATCAACACATTTCATGACACACATGTCACGTCTGAATCAACACATTTCATGACACACATGTCACGTCTGAATCAAAACACAACATCTGAAAAAGTAAAATCAAAGAGAAAAAAACAACAAGGTTACAAAGACAGTTAGTGTGGAAACACAAACTCAAAATCGGCCCCCGAAGTGGTCCACCAAGGCAGCTAAAAAGGCAGGTTTCAGTATTTTCAGAAAGAACATCAGAATGAAATTCTATTAAAGACAAATGACAGAGTAGAATGGAGAAAGAATGTTGACATATCTTGTGTGGTGCCCCAGCGGTCCAGCAGACCAAGAGATTTGTGAAAGTGAATGTAAAGTTAGATGTGAGCCTGGCCTAACTGATGTCTTATAATGAATATCTAATTGATCTAATTGTTTTGTAAAGGGTCAATCTCTTATTCCAATCCTCAAGAAAAAAACATTTCTGTAAACAATTTTTTTTTCTTTCGGTGATTTATTGTGGAGTTACAATTCTACAGTTCATGAGATAATATGAAAAACTATTTATCAATTGTTGTTTTAAATTATGTCCAACTTACATGCGTACTAAATAATTTTTTTCTCTTTAAAAAAAGTAAACATTTTTTTTTGTAAGTGTAATACTTAGTATGACAGAACTTACTTATCTTACCAATAAAAATAAAAAATAAAATTTTTGACAAAAAACCTAAAACATTTTTGCATAAATTTGTTGAAGATATGGTATGTTAAGTGCATTCCCTGCTAAAGTGCCTACCGCGTGTGTTTGTTACTATTAATATTGAATAGTTGTAAAAGTGGTGTAATTTTATAAAAAACTGCTTGCATAAGTGATTTAAAAAATTAGATTTTTCGCTTACAGAAAAAAAAAAGTAGCCGTTGCATCAGAACTTTGAATGGTGTAA
The DNA here is from genome assembly GCA_030265305.1 of Biomphalaria pfeifferi. Classification (NCBI taxonomy): domain Eukaryota; kingdom Metazoa; phylum Mollusca; class Gastropoda; family Planorbidae; genus Biomphalaria; species Biomphalaria pfeifferi. Next base: position 663,562 of record JASAOG010000092.1, on the reverse strand, counting down.
AATATTCTAAATTCGGATTTTCACTATCTTTTTTGGTTTATGAGATCTAAACGGGACGGACGGACGGACAGACATTCCACACAAAGCTAATAGCGTCTTTTCCCATTTCGGGGGCCGCTAAAAAAAAATAAACGTTAGAAATTCCTGCTGCAATCTATTTTGAACATTGCATCATTTCGTTAACGTAATTTACAGACTGGTCTAAAAGTAAGTGGATTAATTGGCGATTAGGGGGGGGGGGGTTATACTTCGGTTATATCATATGTAGGCAGTGTGTAGCTAGGTTGGGGGGAGGAAGGGGGTCCAAATTTGAAAATCCCCTCGGCCCCCACTTGAGGGGGGGCCCTAATGATTGTTCGAAATTGGTTTTTACGTTAAATATTATGCCATTACCTCATTTCATGATGTTGATTGTCCAAATGCATGGGCACCTAAAGAGGTCAAACCCCCCCCCCCCCCACCGGGCCCCAAAATCCCTAACTATTGTAAACGATATCACATCAGACGCATTTATGAAATCAAGTCAACACTGGGAACAATGTTGGTCGTTTTAATTGAGGTCATTCTTTAGCCTCGAACTTAAACAGAGTTGAGCAACTCACTCTTTCTTTGCCCTCCGTTCACCTTCAACTCACCTTCACCTATCACTTAGTCTGTTGAACCGTTGGGGTACCACACATGATCTTTCCACCGTCGTTCTCCATTCCTGTCTTTTACTTTGGCTAGAATCAGTTTCAATGACCTTTTCTGCTGTCTTCCCATCGCTTTCTCTGTCTGCTTCCGCCTCTTTAATTATGTACAAGCTTACCCTTCCAATTTCAAAACGTCAAAATGCATTTAAAAGAGAAATAGCCTGTTATACCATATTCTATGCACCCCCCCCCCCCCCGCCCCACAGACCAAATGTATCAATGGCCATCGATAGACCGAGATATTCCTATTTTCAAAGCCAATGTGTGGCAAGAAATACAACTCTGGACAGCCACAACAAAGGCCGTTCAATGTTAAATATCTACAGTACTTCACTTATCACAGCACAAAATGTCTCTAATCCCAACACAAACAGTTTAACTTGATTTTTTCATGGGTAACATCTGGGGGCAATAACCCCAGAAAGTATTACGTGTGTTAAAAGGCTATAAGCGATTGACGACTATAGAGATGAGATTTACGTGTAACAATCTTCTCTCTCTCTCTCTCTTTCTGTTTTATCCAGAATCCTATCAAATATTTCCCTAGCTAATGTTACGCCGTCAATATTTCACAATGTCGTGTTCGACATCAAATATTCATTATGGACGTGCTATAGGAGTGATCAAAAGAAAAACGGAGATAGTTGCAAAGCTTTAATGAATTGAGCAGGAAAGACAACTCTGAAAACTGAATTGAATTTGTTAAAGAACCTATTTCATTAGTTGGATTCAATAGTTACTTTGGTTTCAAATGGTTGTATTCTCCTCACCTTAATGCACATTTCTCCATAGACTTACAAAAGTTGGAAACTTCCATTCATTACCTGTTTGTATAACTCACTCAATGTTCTACTTGCATAGAAATCTATGTAGTTCTATCTAGTTTTACAGCATTTAATGATGTGAACGATAAGGGATTAGATTTAAACATGCAGTACTGCTATGATGTCACTAAACTGTATTAGAGAGAAGATTGAATCAATATTTATGCGTTTTACATGTTGGTCAAGCAGAAAAATACAAGAGTGTAAAGTGTTGTACAAAATAATGTGTTGTGCCAGACCGATGTGTATTGACAGACTGATGTGTAATGAAAATTTGATCTGTAGTGCCAGGCCGATGTGTATTGACAGACTGATTTGTAATGAAAAATTGATCTGTAGTGCCAGGCCGATGTGTATTGACAGATTGATGTGTAATGAAAAATTGATCTGTAGTGCCACGCCGATGTGTATTGACAGACTGATGTGTAATGAAAAATTGATCTGTAGTGCCAGGCCGATGTGTAGTGACAGACTGATGTGTAATGAAAAATTGATCTGTAGTGCCATAACCGATGTGTAGTGACAGACTGATGTGTAAAGAAATATTGATCTGTAGTGCCAGGCCGATGTGTAGTGACAGACTTTATTAGCATCTCTTTTAGATGTGCCATTACAAGGGATACCAGCCATTACATAAACCAACAAATACTAAAAGCATTCTGCATCCACTTTGTCTTTTGCACATCATATTCTATGTTTATCCAGCCTGTCCCATTAGCAGCCCGTTCTCCATCTTCAATAAACACTCTGTCAAAAGAGAGGTATAGACCTACATTTTTATCAAAAGATACAGTAATTTGCATACAGGTATTTCCGGTACTGAACTCAAGTTCCGCATAGGGATCGCACTGACCTTAACTCGTTTCAAATACTGCCACCTGTTTAACAATAACAAAATCACCCAAACTAATTCAGGTATAAAAGAATTGATTTAAATCTAGAAGACAGGAAATTCCTCTAATTAAGTTTTCGGTTCTTAAAATGATACATAATGGTTCAGTGTGCCGAAATAGTCACATCTAGAGGTCTTAAAATACAAGTTTCTTTCCATAAGACTATGTAGATTAATGTACCATGCGTTAACTTGGAGCAATAGATAGCCAAGTCTTAAATTCTGCTGAATCTAAGCAAATGAAGTTATAGGGTATAAGAATATTTCTGTCATAATGTAAAGAATCTTCATTGTAATTTAACGAATTTTATAATACAACTTAATAAAAATTGTTTTTCTTTTCCCGCCACAATGACATCGTCTGCAACAGGAATGCCATTAGTAATCAAAGTCTACACGTTGGTCAATTATATCCAGATGGCCATCTTAATTTACTATTTACGCTAAGCTATTGAGCTGTTTAGACTAGTTTGGGGGATTTTGTTGATCTGACGATTAGCTGGGACCTATCTATCCCATCAGCCTCAAGTGACTTGGCGCGTGAACACATCTGGGATATAAATGTTCTCCACGCGCTTACAGACGGCCCTCTCTTAATGTACAGCCTTTTCCCTTCCATAGTTCACTGCTGGGGAATGGACTCTTCAGCGGTGAGGATATGTGGTTTGTACATGGCTAGGGTGAAGTTATCTTCCCCTTGGCAGTTAGTCAAATTTGAAAATATGTGGACTTTATGTCCCAGTGATGCCTAAACGATGATCCACGGGCCATAACCAACCCATGATGCGTTGCAATCTTGCCGCTAGAGCCATCTACCCACAATACGCATTTCACATATGGGGTCCTTTTGTGGCCCTTTACAGGTCCAGATAATAGAAGTTAGTGGTCAATTTTATTAAGGGAAAAAAAAAGGGGGGGGGGCGGCTAAGCTATTGCATGTGTAGAGGTGATCAGTAACGCGACTTGTGGCTCATGCCGGAAGTATAAGCGCCCCATATTCGTGTCTGACGTCCCTTCAAAAAAGATGATTACGTCCTGACGTGCTTCAAAAAGGATTATTACGTTCTGACGTCCAAAATAGAAGGTGATTTCGTCCTACGCAGTTCCAGGACGCTAACTTACGTCCTACGTGCTGTTAGAGAAGTTTTTCAGAAACAGTTTTTCTTGGCTGATTCAGGCAACCTGTTCAATGTTCTTGTCAAGGAACTATGAAAGAAAAAACACTTGTATGAATTAGACCCCGACTTCATGTCTTTATGATTATTTTATTCAGTTGTGTTTTTCGATTTGAAAGTTATGGATAAGTGTTTTTCTATTTACAAGTTATGGATAAGTGTTTTTCTATTTGCAAGTTATGGATACGTGTTTTTCTATTTGCAAGTTATGGATAAGTGTTTTTCAATTTGCAAGTTATGGATAAGTGTTCTTCTATTTGCAAGTTATCGATAAGAGTTTTTCTATTTGCAAGTCATGGATAAGTGTTTTTCTAATTGCAAGTTATGGATAAGTTTTTTTCGATTTGCAATTTATGGATATGTGTTTTTCGAATTGCAAAGATGGATAAGTGTTTTTCTATTTGCAAGTCATGGATAAGTGTTTTTCTAATTGCAAGTTATGGATAAGTTTTTTTCGATTTGCAATTTATGGATATGTGTTTTTCGAATTGCAAAGATGGATAAGTGTTTTTCTATTTGCAAGTTTTGGATATGTATTTTTATGATTTGCAAGTTATGGATTCGTGTTTTTCTAATTGCAAGTTATGGATAAGTTTTTTTCGATTTGCATTTTATGGATACGTGTTTTTCGAATTGCAAAGATGGATAAGTGTTTTTCTATTTGCAAGTTATGGGTAAGAGTGTTTTTCGATTTGCAAGTTATGAATAAGTGTTTTTCGATTTTTCAGTTATGGATAAGTGTTTTTCTATTTGCAAGTTATGGATAAGTGTTTTTCTATTTGCAAGTTATGGATAAGTGTTTTTCGATTTGCAAGTTATGGATAAGTGTTTTTCTATATGCAAGTTATGGATAAGTGTTTTTCTATTTGCAAGTTATTGATAAATGTTTTTCTATTTGCAAGTTATGAAAAAGTGTTTTTTTTAATTTTTATTTGCAAGTTATGGATAAGTGTTTTTCTATTTGCAAGTTATGGGTAAGAGTGTTTTTCGATTTGCAAGTTATGGATAAGTGTTTTTCGATTTGCAAGTTATGGATAAGTGTTTTTCGATTCGCAAATTATGGATAAGAGTTTTTCTTTTTGCTAGCTATGGATAAGTGTTTTTCTGTTTGCAAGTTATGGATAAGTGTTTTTCGATTTGCAAGTTATGGATAAGAGTTTTTCTATTTGCAAGCTATGGATAAGTGTTTTTCGAGTTGCAAGTTATGGATAAGTGTTTTTCTATTTGCAAGTTATGGATAAGTGTTTTTCGATTCGCAAATTACGGATAAGAGTTTTTCTTTTTGCTAGCTATGGATAAGTGTTTTTCTGTTTGCAAGTTATGGATAAGTGTTTTTCGATTTGCAAGTTATGGATAAGAGTTTTTCTATTTGCAGGCTATGGATAAGTGTTTTTCGAGTTGCAAGTTATGGATAAGTGTTTTTTCGATTTGAAAGTTATGGATAAGTTTTTTTTCGATTTGCAAGCTATGAATAAGTGTTTTTCGATTTGCAAGCAATGAATAAGTGTTTTTCGATTTTTCAGTTATGGATAAGTGTTTTTCTATTTGCAAGTTATGGATAAGTGTTTTTCGATTTGCAAGTTATGGATAAGTGTTTTTCTATATGCAAGTTATGGATAAGTGTTTTTCTATTTGCAAGTTATAGATAAATGTTTTTCTATTTGCAAGTTATGAATAAGTGTTTATCTATTTGCAAGTTATGAAAAAGTGTTTTTTTAAATTTTTATTTGCAAGTTATGGATAAGTGTTTTTCTATTTGCAAGTTATGGGTAAGAGTGTTTTTCGATTTGCAAGTTATGGATAAGAGTTTTTCTTTTTGCTAGCTATGGATAAGTGTTTTTCTGTTTGCAAGTTATGGATAAGTGTTTTTCGATTTGCAAGCTATGGATAAGAGTTTTTCTATTTGCAAGCTATGGATAAGTGTTTTTCGAGTTGCAAGTTATGGATAAGTGTCTTTTCGATTTGAAAGTTATGGATAAGTTTTTTTTCGATTTGCAGGTTATGAGTAAGTATTTTTTCGATTTGAAAGTCATGGATAAGTTTTTTTTCGATTTGCAGGTTATGAGTAAGTATTTTTTCGATTTGCAAGTTATGGATAAGTGTTTTTCTATTTGCAAGTTATGGATAAGTGTTTTTCGATTCGCAAATTACGGATAAGAGTTTTTCTTTTTGCTAGCTATGGATAAGTGTTTTTCTGTTTGCAAGTTATGGATAAGTGTTTTTCGATTTGCAAGTTATGGATAAGAGTTTTTCTATTTGCAAGCTATGGATAAGTGTTTTTCGAGTTGCAAGTTATGGATAAGTGTTTTTTCGATTTGAAAGTTATGGATAAGTTTTTTTTCGATTTGCAAGCTATGAATGAGTGTTTTTCGATTTGCAAGCAATGAATAAGTGTTTTTCGATTTTTCAGTTATGGATAAGTGTTTTTCTATTTGCAAGTTATGGATAAGTGTTTTTCGATTTGCAAGTTATGGATAAGTGTTTTTCTATTTGCAAGTTATGGGTAAGTGTTTTTCGATTTGCAAGTTATGGATAAGTGTTTTTCGATTCGCAAATTATGGATAAGAGTTTTTCTTTTTGCTAGCTATAGATAAGTGTTTTTCTGTTTGCAAGTTATGGATAAGTGTTTTTCGATTTGCAAGTTATGGATAAGTGTTTTTCGATTTGCAAGTTATGGATAAGTGTTTTTCTATATGCAAGTTATGGATAAGTGTTTTTCTATTTGCAAATTATAGATAAATGTTTTTCTATTTGCAAGTTATGAATAAGTGTTTTTCTATTTGCAAGTTATGAAAAGGGTTTTTTTAAATTTTTATTTGCAAGTTATGGATAAGTGTTTTTCTATTTGCAAGTTATGGGTAAGAGTGTTTTTCGATTTGCAAGTTATGGATAAGTGTTTCTCGATTTGCAAGTTATGGATAAGTGTTTTTCGATTCGCAAATTATGGATAAGAGTTTTTCTTTTTGCTAGCTATAGATAAGTGTTTTTCTGTTTGCAAGTTATGGATAAGTGTTTTTCGATTTGCAAGTTATGGATAAGTGTTTTTCGATTTGCAAGTTATGGATAAGTGTTTTTCTATATGCAAGTTATGGATAAGTGTTTTTCTATTTGCAAATTATAGATAAATGTTTTTCTATTTGCAAGTTATGAATAAGTGTTTTTCTATTTGCAAGTTATGAAAAGGGTTTTTTTAAATTTTTATTTGCAAGTTATGGATAAGTGTTTTTCTATTTGCAAGTTATGGGTAAGAGTGTTTTTCGATTTGCAAGTTATGGATAAGTGTTTCTCGATTTGCAAGTTATGGATAAGTGTTTTTCGATTCGCAAATTATGGATAAGAGTTTTTCTTTTTGCTAGCTATGGATAAGTGTTTTTCTGTTTGCAAGTTATGGATAAGTGTTTTTCGATTTGCAAGCTATGGATAAGAGTTTTTCTATTTTCAAGCTATGGATAAGTTTTTTTCGAGTTGCAAGTTATGGATAAGTGTTTTTTCGATTTGAAAGTTATGGATAAGTGTTTTTCTATTTGCAAGTTATGGATAAGTGTTTTTCGATTCGCAAATTAAGGATAAGAGTTTTTCTTTTTGCTAGCTATGGATAAGTGTTTTTCTGTTTGCAAGTTATGGATAAGTGTTTTTCGATTTGCAAGTTATGGATAAGTGTTTTTTCGATTTGAAAGTTATGGATAAGTTTTTTTTCGATTTGCAAGCTATGAATAAGTGTTTTTCGATTTGCAAGCAATGAATAAGTGTTTTTCGATTCGCAAATTACGGATAAGAGTTTTTCTTTTTGCTAGCTATGGATAAGTGTTTTTCTGTTTGCAAGTTATGGATAAGTGTTTTTCGATTTGCAAGTTATGGATAAGTGTTTTTCTATATGCAAGTTATGGATAAGTGTTTTTCTATTTGCAAGTTATAGATAAATGTTTTTCTATTTGCAAGTTATGGATAAGTGTTTTTCTATATGCAAGTTATGGATAAGTGTTTTTCTATTTGCAAGTTATAGATAAATGTTTTTCTATTTGCAAGTTATGAATAAGTGTTTTTCTATTTGCAAGTTATGAAAAAGTGTTTTTTTAAATTTTTATTTGTAAGTTATGGATAAGTGTTTTTCGATTTGCAAGCTATGGATAAGAGTTTTTCTATTTTCAAGCTATGGATAAGTGTTTTTCGAGTTGCAAGTTATGGATAAGTGTTTTTTCGATTTGAAAGTTATGGATAAGTTTTTTTTCGATTTGCAGGTTATGAGTAAGTATTTTTTCGATTTGAAAGTCATGGATAAGTTTTTTTTCGATTTGCAGGTTATGAGTAAGTATTTTTTCGATTTGCAAGTTATGGATAAGTGTTTTTCGATTCGCAAATTACGGATAAGAGTTTTTCTTTTTGCTAGCTATGGATAAGTGTTTTTCTGTTTGCAAGTTATGGATAAGTGTTTTTCGATTTGCAAGTTATGGATAAGTGTTTTTTCGATTTGAAAGTTATGGATAAGTTTTTTTTCGATTTGCAAGCTATGAATAAGTGTTTTTCGATTTGCAAGCAATGAATAAGTGTTTTTCGATTTTTCAGTTATGGATAAGTGTTTTTCGATTCGCAAATTACGGATAAGAGTTTTTCTTTTTGCTAGCTATGGATAAGTGTTTTTCTGTTTGCAAGTTATGGATAAGTGTTTTTCGATTTGCAAGTTATGGATAAGTGTTTTTCTATATGCAAGTTATGGATAAGTGTTTTTCTATTTGCAAGCTATAGATAAATGTTTTTCTATTTGCAAGTTATGAATAAGTGTTTTTCTATTTGCAAGTTATGAAAAAGTGTTTTTTTAAATTTTTATTTGCAAGTTATGGATAAGTGTTTTTCTATTTGCAAGTTATGGGTAAGAGTGTTTTTCGATTTGCAAGTTATGGATAAGTGTTTTTCGATTTGCAAGTTATGGATAAGTGTTTTTCGATCGCAAATTATGGATAAGAGTTTTTCTTTTTGCTAGC